>VWPW01027365.1:1350962-1907474 GCA_013389825.1 Crypturellus undulatus | reverse complement strand
CTGTGTCTATAAGTGCCTCAAGGGAGGCAGTGAGGAGGATGGGGCTGGCCTCTTTTCACTGGTGGTCACTGACAGAACCAGAGGAAATGGCCACAAACTGAAGCATAAAAAGTTCCACAGGAACTTAAGGAAGAACTTCTTGACGGTGAGGGTGACAGAGCACTGGAAAAGGCTGCCCAGAGAGGTTGTGGAGTCTCCTTCTCTGGAGATCTTCAAGACCCGCTTGGATGCAGTCCTGTGCCACATGCTCTGGTGTCCCTGCTGGAGTGGACTAGATGACCTCTAGAGGTCCCTTCCAACCTTAGGCATTCTATGATTCTATGATTCTATGATTCTATCTCCGGTATCACCTGTTTGAGGAAGGTGATAATCTACTATGTAAGTTTTAACTTTGACTTTAGGGCAAAGAGGAATACGGTATGGGTAAGTATAAGAGCAGAGAAAGGGGCAATTAAAAAGTCTGTATATATTAGTTTCATGTGCATCATTCCTGAGCTGTGGTAAGTGTATCACTCTAATTGGACCAACAGCAGCCATTTGGTTACATTGAAGAATTTTTCGTTACACTAACAATCTTCAAATCATATGTAGGATGTGTTTCCACCACACAAATAGAAATTGTATAGGATCTTTGTTTTGATTTGAAGCTTGGCCATAATTTTGGTGTAAGTTAAGAAGGACCTAAGTACAGTCAAGAACTACTGCAAACCTCCCATCCCAGACTGCTGAATTTTACAGGTACACATTTCACTACACCCTGAAATTGAGATCCCTGCACATTGCAGATTTAGGCCATAACATGGGAAATATTTAAACTGATTAATCATTTGAGTTTGATTTTTTGAATATGATTGTTATATATTGTGTGGCTTTTTTTTTTTTTTTTACTGTAAAAGCCCATGAAGCAGCAATAAATATGCAACAGTACCATTTCCAAAGAATGACAACTGAAGAAAAATAAAACAAATGTTTATGAGAATGCCACACGGCAACAAAAACAACAACAAAAAACCAGATTTTAGTCTTTCATTCCAGATTATCAACTACTCAAAGCGATATAAGAAAATATCATCTCTCCCTTCAAATTTTCCACTACAAAGCAACATGCAGGTTTTGCATAAAAGTTAAAGAAAACACTTTGAGGCGCAGAGAAGCCTGCAAAAAATTACAAGAATATTAAGTAAGTAAGTCAAGTGTCATGAATTCATGACAGTAAATATTCACTCTGAGTACTAACAACTGACGTGTATTGCACTGAAAATATTAAACAGGGAGGGAAATGAGGACATTTATTTTGAGCTGTTTGCCTAAGATAGTTATCAAGATATTTTTCATCAGATAAGAGGTGATACAATTTTTAATGTTTCTGTTCTTTTTAAAGCCTTAAACGTTCTTCGAGCTATCAACTAAAGAATAATCATCCCAAAACCTGTGCTGAAATGGAAATAGTGAATGCTTAAAGTGTTAGGTTAACTTTGTAGATCTACTATATTGTAGGTGCAATGAGAGCTTTCTGAAGTCTGAAGCTCAACCATAATCATGAGCTGAACAATTAAAAAATCTAGAATTTAAAGAAAAATATCACCTATAAACCTAGACCGAAGTCTAGAAATTCTACTTACATCCAAGAAAAAGATATGAGTTTCCGTAGCAACAAGTATATGTATATTGTTTGTTTGTTTGTTTTTAAGAGATAGGTGTCTCAGTGGGCTGAATTTTAGAAATTTTAGAAACCAAAGTGAAAGAGGCCAAAGTTTGATGAAGCTGAGCTTGTCCTTTATGAAAATGGAGAGCTAAGGAAATAGTGAATAATATGCTGCCATAGTAATCTGAATAGTAAGAATGAGAAAGGTACAGAAAGTTTAAGGTCATTGATACATGATTGCTGTAAACTACAAAAGACTGAATATCACTGATGCAAGACAAAAAGGTTACAAACAACTGGCCCAAGGCTAAAGATGAAAAAGTAACAATTCAAAGGCCAGCCCAGTATGGGACAGAAGGTTACTGCGGTAAATTGAAAGCAGGTCTCTCTAGGAAAGGAAAGGGGAGTGCTAATGAAGGAAATGTGAAGCCCTAACACCGAGTACTAAATGCAGTTAGACTGATTCTGATTTTTTTCTTCTTTTTTTGTAACTGGATTTCCTGGTAAAATAACATATTTTGCTGAAATTAACTGTTTAAAACTAATGTAAAGTCTAGAATCAAGTCTACAGGGCAAACAGATAACATTTTGAAAGAGCTAGTGGTTTACAAAATATGGAACTCTTATCTCAAAGGAGTCAAAATAAAATGAGACAAAATGAGTACCTACAGGGTTTTTTTTTTTTTTACCTTTCCTCCAGTAGCCTTGAATACTGATAACAATTTGTTGAACAGTGCCCGAGAAGGAGTGAACTTATTAATTCTTTACAGTGCAGTGGCCTGATTAAAATGACACAGGCATGGATTCTCCATCCCAGCAGACTGCTTTTGAAACAGAGGTCAAAGAGTCAGGCAGGAGATGCATGCAGGGTGTAGCTACCTTAATTGGAAGCACTGGTTATCATTGTCTTGGGATGAAAAAAGCAGCCTCTTAGCCTGCAGGTTCTTTTTCTAAGTCTGCTATTGTGGATTCCTCACGGTATGTCTATCAATCATCAGAACTGTTTGACTGCATTTCTGAGAAAGAAATTCTTGCCAGAAAACATAATTTTCCATTTTACAGTATTTAAGAACAAAAGGTACTAGAAGTCTGACTACCATAGGACCTAAATATTAACCTAAGTAGTCCTTTATTAAATAATCTGAAAAGCCAGACTGTGCTAAAGCTGCCTTATGGCATAGACTGATCATCCAGATTCTCAAAATCAGCTCAACTGTGATATGTTGCACAGGTTATATAACCTGTTAGACTGACATGAGTACAAAGTATTGCACCTTAGTTTAATCCTCGATCATTAAAAGCTGCCAGGCAGTCAACAGGAGTTATTTACTAAAAAAATTAGAAAGAGGTAGCAGCTACAGGCTTTGAGTTGTAAAAACAGAAAACACACAGGGCAATGTTGTGGTATAGTTTATCAGACAGGCTGTTAAAAGCAGAATTATGATGCCATACCTTAAAGCTCACAACAAGGGGATGCTATAGATCTACAGTTGCTGCTTGCTTCATATATTGCACCTTTTGAGATTTTTTTCAGTTCTGTCTCTTAACTTTGAGTGGTCAGTCAGCTACTATGTTGTCTTTCACACGGCAAGTTTCTTCCACATCCTTGAAGAAGTCCTGGGACTGCGGAGGGAAACAGAGCCACCAGTGCTGTGTTGTGCCCATCCTACCTGGCAAGGGCACTGTCTTGAAGTACCTGCCTGTCCAGGGATGGTGAGCAGAGTTGGTCCCAGCCTGGCTATCACCAGATGCTCCTACCGGCCCCAGCAAGGAAAGCCACATTAGCCAGTCTGGACACAGGAACCTCTATAGCATAGCTCAGACAAGCTCAGGTCCTGGGTCCACAAATGTTATTCCCAAGCAAGTGGGCAGAGGCCTCAGTTGAGGTTCCTAAAACTTTCTCACAATCGAGCTCTTTTTTCACAAATATCTGTTGCAAGGTTATGCAGTCAACCTTGAACAGTGCCAAACCAGTGGGAGAAGGGAGAATCTGCAGATCCTGTTCACACACTCAGGACTTTGCTGCAGAGCCTGCCTACGAGCTTGGTGTAACTTGTTAACTGGACCAACAAAACAAGCACAAGACACTTCAGCAGAGCTATCTCGGCTAGTCCTTAGCTTGGAGTGTTTCCTGGCTGTTGATGCATCAGAATTAGTTTGGAATGCTCTTAGCTTAAATCCACCTTATTCTTATAGCAAATGTACATCGCTATAGGTGATATACTTCATTCCTGTATAACCTCTATGTATGTCAGTTGTTACTGTGCAGGGTTTGGAAATAAATCCAAAAATAATTTCTGCCTTCTAGGGAAAAATAATGCTCTAACTGTCAAGGTTTCTTCTACCATGCTTTATAGATTGTTGATATAGACAACTGGGATTCCTTTTCATATTTTTAATACGTAACAGAATATTAGCACTAGAGAAGAATGCTCCACAGAGAATGAATATTTGAAATAGAATCTTGAGTACATTCATTGTATAATATGAAGACTAAATATTCATTTAAGAAGTTCCAGTGTGTCAGCTGTGGGCAAGTACTGAGCTCTGACCATGTAAATTCTGAGTCAATTCGAGTACAACATAAAACAGGTCAGGATAAGTCAGCACTTAAAACACGAATAAAACTTCCCCATGCATGAAACACAAAACTGTGTATATTTGTACCAGAACTTGACAATACTACACTATATTAATTCATCTAATTTTCCTCAGAATATATGCTGCAAGTGGCAGCTCAATATTATGAAGTTTCTCCTCTTTAATCTTCTACCTAATATCCATATGATATGTTCTTGACTAATAGGGGTATATTCAGGAGTTAGCAGTTGGAAAGCGCTGAAGTACCCTAGCTAGGCCAACAGTACTGTTGCACTACATGGCACATATTGTTAGTTCTCAAAATGGGCTATATTTATGAGTCCCCTCCAGTTGCTTTATGCCATTTTCGTAATGAAAAGCAGTCAAGGCCCAACTTAACTCAACGTTTAAGTTGGGCCTTTACTTATTTTGCTCTCATGCACACAGCAGCTGGAACCTACTAACAAATCTGGCTTTCTATTTACATGTTCTGGTAGTGAGGGATTAATTTTCAGACTGTATGCAATTGCTTACTGGTGAGAAAGGTTTTTGTACTTTCCACATTGATATTATATAATATAGCATTTTAAGACGGTGTAATAGTGCAAGCTGAGAGTGGTTCAAATCAGACACATGCAGTGGTAAAAGTCACTTTCGTTCTCTAATTTACAATTGTTTTCTTATAGAATAAGTAATATTTTACCCTTGAAGGGTTTTCTTTCTTTCATTTGTGTGAAGACCAGATGAGTCTCTCAGGTCATTCACAGTTATGAAGAAGCAACAAAATATCCCTTTTCAGAAGTGAGGTATCTTATATTCTTCACTGGAAAACAAATTATTTGCTTGGATGAAAGCCTTTTGTAATCCAGTGTAATTGCTAATATCTGTGGGGTGTCCTGGAAAATGAGATGCTCTGTCTCAAAGAGCTATAACTTATCCCTATGCATAAAATCTAAATAAATTGGAGCAGACCTTAACATATCATGCAGGCAAGAGATACAAGGAACACAACTGTGAAATCAGAGGAAAAAATATCTCAGAGATAACAAGTGGACAAGATAGATTTCACAATGGGATTAGATTATGAAAGTTTTCTTCATTCTTAAAAAAGAGAAAGAGGAGGAGGAAGGTTTTCTCAGGTCATTATTTTTTAGAATGAATCTTAAACTATTCCTGCTGCTGCAGTAGAAATAGCTGTTGTTGGAAAAGTTGACCAAAGAATTTCACTCCCTGCCCCCATACAAAGATATTTTTTCTTAGTTTTATCAAACTAGAACTATAAATTATTACATTCTCTAGAAGACAGTACCAAGAAGAGGGTTACAGACTGGCCATGATACAGCATTTTAAGAAAGGGAGAAATTCAAACCAAGTCTGAGAAATCCATCTATGTGCCATAGTCAAAACATGATGACTTAAAACAAGCACAGTTACAAATAAGACAGATGTATATATGTTCACGGGACATTAAGAAAGTTCAGCAAGATGTCTGACTGTGAGAACTAAATAACTTAAGCTTCCATTTAGCAGGGTATGGAAGAGCATGTGATTGGTCAAGTTATGGTAATTCATGAATATAACTCAGAAATGCATGGTCCTCATTTATACTGCTACCAGTTTCAGTGCTTTCACCTGTGCAAAACTCATATGTGTAGGAACATGGTCACTAGCGTAGGACATGAAAACAATTGTCAGTTGTCAGCAACAAGACTGACTTGGATAGCCTTGGCACAGGTCTGCTGACCACAGAAGTCAGTGCCAACAGAAACCAAGCAGTCACGATCATACTGTAGATGCACAAGCTCTGCATCTACACTGGAATTAGAAGAATGGTGCCACTAATGTACCTACAGCAGCTGATTTCCTATAAATAAAACCTAGATTACCAGATAATTTTCAAGTATCTATGTTGCAAACATATGCATTTGATCATATGAATCCCATACATGGTAAGGAAATGCAGCAAAAAAACAGAAGCATAAGACAAAATGATTGTATGCTCAAAATGGTTTTATGATCAAAAATGATCAGTGACTACAAGGTGGCATGAAGAAATCTTAGAGCATCTGGTTCTTTAAGACTAGCATCTGTATGAAAAAGTGCAGATACAGTTTGATATGATGGATAAAGCACATATGAGCAAGAAGGGAGAAATTATCTTTTGAACATAAAATAAGTATCACAAGAATTTTGACCTAAAGTTATAAATATGAGAAACAAGGAAAGGAGATCCTTCAAGCATATATACCCACACCCACATTGATATGACTTTTCAGGGATTCAGAAATTCATGCTGTTGGTGTTCTGCAGGAATTCTACCCTCTTTTTCCACATACTTTGCATAGCTTCTATGGATCTGTTAACTTGTGCATACAAAATTTGGTCTTATTTGGGATAAAACATTAGTGCTAATCTTCACTGGCAAATTTTGCTGATTAGGTGTTCAAAATGGTAACTAGCCAAAATATTCAGTGTGAACAGGAAGGCAGTATATATGCCACAATTAACCTAGTGAAGGTAGTGAAGGTGTGCTGGCTGGGAGAGAAGCATGTTTTATTTTGAAGATATTCAAGCATTTAATATTTGGCTTCTAATATTTAAGAAGCACACAACATCCTGTATTCTGAATTTAAGAGAATACAAAGGACTTCAATAATTAATAATTTTCTCCAAAATGTATTTTCCTTCAATTTCTTCATTTTCAAAATGATACTACTATGAATTTAGTCCTGTTGCTACAGTTATACTTGTATAAAGCTTTTCAGTTACATTTCACTCAACACTTTCCAAAAGAAACAAGCTGTCTGTGGAATAGATTCAAAGCCCATTGATGTCAGAAAGTCTTCAGTGGGTTTTGCCTCAGGAGCTAAGTGCATAGAAAAACCCGTGACAGTATCTGACAAGAGTAATTTGAGAGAAAGATTAATATTTGTAGGCTAGAAGCAACAACTAAGAACCAGTAGTTTGACCTGCTTCCATTGAACCTCACTCAGACATTTTTTCACCAAAGCTGTAACCTCGTAGTTTAAATTATAGCACACCTTTTGGAAGTCATCCAGCCTTCTTGTAAAGTCTGCACAATATGAAGAGTGCAGACCTCACTTGATAAATGACTCCAATCATTAGTTCACCTTGCTGTTAATTGCTTCTAAAAAAAAAAAAAAGTAAAAGTTGCACCTTATTTCTCCTTTTAATTTGTCTAGCTTCAGTACTGGAAATTACTTAAAATTATTTAATGCTTTTGACTGCTAGATTAAAGAGCCCTCTACTGTCAAAAATGCTCTTCCTGTGTAGGTACCTGTAGAAGATGATTAAATTACCTTTTAACTTTCTCTTCAATAAGTTAAATAGATTGTAGTGGAAGAGGATGTCCTTATTATGCAAGGAAGAATGAAAGCACTTTGCATAACTACTTTGTACAAGAACAGCTGGAAGGCTTATCAACTGATCCTCACCACTCAACAGCACACAAGTTCATTTGAAACATCCCAGGATCACATGCAGTCAAACAAAAGAGAATGTTAACAGAAGTCATGATAATTTTTTAAGCTAAGTGATAATGTGCTACAAAAAATAACCCCACAGAAGCTAAATCCATTGAGGCTTTATTCTTTAGTTATATTCAGAAAGAAAAATATACATAAAATCATTTTATTTTTAAAAAGTTTCCATTACTCAGATAAAAAAAAAATAGTAGGTAGGAAACTCCTGGATGTCAACATTTCAACACTAAAATGATTTTTTTAAATAAAAAAACTGAAAGTCAATTTCAATATGATATCTTGTGTCACAAGTACCTCTCTTGGTTTCATAATATTACTAATACATATTGAAGAAGCAGGACAACTGGAACACAGTATCATAGCATTTTGTCAAAAACAGAACAGATTTTTTTTTTTTGTAAATGACTTTAAAAATACATCACTTTTAGAACATATAAATCTGATAGCATTAAAACTGTATTTAAAGTATACATAGGATGGTCAAAAAAGGTATTTCTGCAGAAATATGACTAAGAAGTTAGATGTTAGAGTCAAACCTTGAATATTAAGTTTTCCCAAGAGACAAAAGCTCTTATTTTGTCAGTCCAGCCTTTTTTATTTTTCTGATTTCTGTATATTCCAACAAATAAGTGGAATAGACAAATTAAAGATTCGTCTTTGTAGTACCATTATTTGTTATGGTTATTTTGGGGCTTTGAAAAAAAATGATGCTAATTGTCTAATTTTAAATGTCAATAGTAGCAGAAGATATGATGATAATATTTTATTATAATTCTTATATTCATATTAATTATGCTATTTATAATAGCATATTATATAATATAATATTAATACATAACATTAAGATAAAATTCTATAAGCATTATAGACTATAAATCAACATATAATTATTAATATGCATTATATAGATAATATTAATATGCAAATGTAAAAATATATATTGATATGAATATAAGAATAGCATAAATTAATATAAATATAAGAATTATAATAAAATAATGCTATGATGATAAGCTAAGATGGTATTTTATTATAATTCTTATATTTATATTAATTTATGCTATTTATATTATAAATATATATGTATATTAATAATATATATCAGTATATGAATATATATTAATAATGTATATTACTAATATATAAATAATATGATATGACTCTTGAGCAAATATTTCTATTACTATTACTAACCACAAAAATGTAGTTTGAAAAAGAAAAGTAAGTAATTTATGATAAACCAACAGGTTGTTTTTGGAGTAATTTTCTCAATTTATGGAAGTGTTGTGGAGTATTTTTAACTGAACAATTTAAGAGAGATTAAAGCCTAATTTCAGGATATGAGAGCATTTTTCAATCATCTGCTTTATAAAATATGATAAATAATTGGACACACAGTTAAAACATCGTTTTTTTTTTCCCAAAAGTAAAAATAAGGGGATATTAAACATGTTTGCTGAAGCATTTTCCTGATTAGGCTTCCCCCTTCCATTCAAATAAGTGGAAAAAATTCTTGAAGAGTATATCATTTATTTGAAGGCACTCTGCACAGTAGGAATTTGCTTCAATCAATTTTCCATCATGCTTTAAAAGCAGACTCTAGCCAGTGTGTATGTTCACCATACTAGTAAATATATATAAACTTGCTATATAAATTTTGGTGATTTTTACCTGATTAGCTATGTGATATATTTTCTACAAGATTCAGACAGAAGGACATCTGCTTATTCTGAAACGCTAAAAATAGCATCTGAAAGGAGGTAAACTTTCAACTAAGTTCAAACTCTTCACACTAAATGCTTGTATACAAATTTTTAACATCTTTAGAAAATGAAAGCATATAGTATATCTTTACAATATCTATTTTGATTGAATTTGACCACCAAAATTTAGTGAAATGGCATTTCCACTTAAGTAATGTTACACTATAGTGTTAAACTTGTACATAAAGAACTTGATGCTTGATATTGCAGTCCAAAACTTCACGCAATCCAAATACTTAGTGTTTCAACACAATCACAAATAAAAATATTATTTCAAAGTAAATACACAAGGAAAGTGCTTTGATACACAATACTAGGAAGGGCTTGCAGTTCATTAAGCCATGAGCAGAAGGATAATAAAAAATTTAAACTATGGCCTAAATTTTTGCTCCAAGAAGAATAGGTATAGTATGGAAAGTTTCCATATTTCATTATTTGGAAGGAAAATGTATTATTTGAGATGGTAGAAGTTGACCGTTACTCTTTGGGGCAGGAATTTTTTTTTTTTAATCTCTTCATACAAATGATGATTTCCAGCACCCATTACAGAAGCAGATAACTATCTAGGTGTCCAGTCTGAATATAATGCTAGTATATAGAAAGGTCAGTGTCACCTTTGCTTCCAGTTTGCACAGAGTGAATACAGCTTTGGGCAAAATTCCTGAAGAGCAAAGGTTCGGCTAACTTCAACCTAGAATTTCGATAAAGAAGATAACTGGGCATTTGGATAATACCAGCTTTACACAGAAAGCAGAGAGAGAGGTACATTCCACTTAAAATGGTTCAATCAACAACTTAGTTATACTTCTATCTTCTCCCTCCTTGTAAGGTGGCTCATTTTTGTTATCACCAACCATAAGAAAAAGTAAAACAAGCAAATTTTGTATTCCTTGTTTTCTTTTCTTTTAGTTCTAAATATCTTTCTAGACAACAGTTCTACAAATTCAGTTAGTTCTTTGGACTAAGGAAATCCAGATGAGAAGAACTAGCAGACTGACTACCAGAAATGCTTAGAAAATATTTTTTTTCCTGTTAGCTAAGAGTATAGCAGGTAAAACAAGTAACTACTTCATCAAGAACTTCCTCCCTCATTCCAAAATTCGGGACAAAATACCCAAGTAGCAGCATTTAACTCATTTCTATGAACAGTTTACTGTATCCCAAATTTGTAGTACTTTTGCATATTGATTAAGCCACTTGAAAATAAAAACTTGCAAAATAAGAAACTTACTACATTACAGCTCAACTGAGTCAAAAGGTTTAGTCTGTGTTCAGTTCAACACTAACTGGCATGTGTTTGAAATATCAACTTCCATGTATCATGTGCTTCAAAAGAAATATTGTGCATTATGGGGGATTTATTCTGTCCAAGAAGCACACTCAGAGGATCAAAACAATTATTTAGAAAATAACCATTGACTAAATACCTTTCAAGATGTGCCCAATATCCCTACTAGAGACACTTTTTCATCATCTGTCTAGTATATTTCCCGAAGAGGAAAGCATTAAAATCCTGAATGTTTTTCTAGAGCAGCATTTTGAGTTCTCAACAGATGTCACTAATGTACCTGATTCATGGTAACATCCACTTTACATTTTGTCCTTCATATTGACTTTCCATTTGTCACTCTCTAATGGATAATCAAGGTCAACTAAAGCATAATCAATTAACCTGCATTAATTGATGGCCAGAACTACATTTTTCTTGTGATTTTCTACATATTCATGTACGGTACATCTTTCAGCTTTCCCTGGAGTCCCCCTCAAGCATGTTGCTTTCAGAGTAATTATAATGAGTTAGAATGTCTTTGTTCAATGATATTCTAGCAAATTATTCACCAGGAGCACCAAACAGAAGGTAGATTTTGCCTTAAAATATATCCTATTTCTATCATTTGCTCTTTTACAACATATTAACAGTAATCAGTTTGGCAAATAAGACGCCTGGCAAAAGTTTCCTCATTTAACTGAAGAAGCAAAAAACAAAGAGGAAATGGGTTTCTGCTGCATTCTTGGATGCTAACCCCTTCACATATACCTCCTGGACTCCTGGTGAGGGTAGATTTTAACTGCAGTTCCTCTGACTAACACTATGGAGAAAGGGGAAAAAAAAAGAAAAATTAAAGAAAGAAAGAAGTCACAGCTATTCAGCTCTCTCCCACCCACCTCACAGAGGTCTTCAGGAAGGAAAAATGATTTCTAATATATTAAAGTATTAAAACATATACATACACATACATGCAAGAGAAAAATGTCCGCATATAGCTAACTTGTCACTCAACTTTTCCTGGATAGACAGATTGGAATGCATCTGTCCTGTTGCCCTACTGTATGCATTTGGAGACTTCTCTCAGAACAGTGATGGGTACAATCTGGGATTATCAAGAAGTTATAACCCTGCCCACCAAAATATCAAGTGCTCTCCTCAGTTTGTGGTAGTCCACAAATTTGCTGAGCATACATTTGGCCTCATTGTCCAGGTGGACAATTAAGGGAAAGTGTTAGACAGTACTGACAACAGGATATGCCCTTGATGGATACCACTTGAAAGAGGCTGCCATCTGGACTTTGTACCACTGGCTGTAGTGCTACAGAAACTCCAGCTTTCCAGATGGGTTGAAGTCAAGGTAAATAATATGCACGGCTTCCCCTTGCCCATAGAGCCAATCTCCTCATCACAGTAGGCAGGTGGTGCTGTCCAGCAGTTTGCTCTTGGTAAATGTTTCTAGTCACTTTATCCTTCATGTGTCTGGATGTAGTATGACAGGTTTTTTTGAAGATAAGTGTGAGAGATCTATTTTAAGCACTCTGGTACCTCTTATAGTTGCCATCACCTTACAAAGATGGCAGAGGGCATCCTTGCAACAACTTCAGCCTGTTCCTCAGCATCTTATCAGGTTGAAACCAGGGCAAAGGCCAGGAAAGCCTGAGAACAGACATTACCAGTTAACTCCATGCAATACCATTGATCATCTTGGACTTCCTAGTGTTGTCACTAGGCGTCCTGACCTACTGAGCCCATGTCTCCTTATTCTTTCTTTCGCTGTCCACTCCCAGGAACTTCTTCATTCTAGTGGTGCTCCTTTTTAACTCAGGAAAACAGTATTGACTTGTGTCTAGACAGTAGTAACAGCTTAGGAATGACCAGTAGCCACTTTTTTTTTTTTTGGAAATCTCGCTCTAAGTGCAGAAACAGTACACTAATATGAGACTTCTCAAAGGAAAGCATTTAGTGCTCTCTCAAAGCTTGTCACCCAAGGACAGGCTAAGATACGGGTTAAAGGGCTTCATACATGCAGAACAATCATTTAGATGGTTGTCATGAAGGCTGAGAGCTTTATGGTAAAGGATATCAAGGTAATGAAACCTGTCAGTGAACAGGAATTTATTTGTTCATTATAGTAGCATTGGTTAGAGCATTTTGCTTTTTTGCCACCCAAAGCAGCTCCATGTAGACCTGCCTCCAGCTCAGATCAAAATGGCTCAAAACGGCCTCTAACACAATGTTTGAGAAAGTTGGAGATCCTGGAGATCTTATCTGGTCTTTTCCTTTCACTCTGTCCAAAAATACATTACCCTTCTACCTGAATTGTAACATATTCAGGTAAGAAAACACCAAATGTCAATGTGTTTGTTTAAACACAGAGCACAGTAGGAATATGGAAATAAGTTACTTCTTTGTTTTTGTGCAGCTGATCAAGACAGATTTTTAGACTGTTAGCATAAGATATACTTCTCCAAATGAGACATGACAACAGTAGAGCAGTTGGCTGCCTACACATACCCTGGCAGAATCATGAACCTCTATGAGTAGGAGCAAACATTGCACAACTCTGGGAGTGTGCCTTATGCATATCTAATTCAAACTTTTAAATTACTTCTATGAAGTGCTATGTTTTGGTAGTAACAGTACTCCAATATTTGTGTACAATTTTTAGTGCCCTTCCAGGGCAGCAGTATTCTGAAAAGGAGGAAGATATTAGGAAATTTGCAGATCTTATCAATTCTTTGTTATTTGGAGAAAAAAATGCTCCCTTTTCTTCTCAGCTACTTCAGTCTTTCAGGGAAAAGACTGAAGTTGTTCAGAATTTAACTGCCCCTTAAGTCAGGCAGTTTTTACTGAACATGCAGTCTCATGTGAAACATCCATGTTGTTACATCACAGCATTAAGAACAGGTCTCGTCTTTTCAGGAAGATAACATATAAAACCACATGATGTTCCTAAGGCTTTCTGAGAATGAAAGATGCAATAGTTGATGTTTTCAGATCAAGGAAAATCAGCATTTTATTTTTGATTCGGACACTATAGCAACAATGACTGTTGTCCTCTGCTATTCAATCTCCTATTCTGACACACTATACAGATGCTCAATAGCTGTATGCATACCTTTTATGCCAACTGAGAAGAGGGAGACATGGGATCAGTCAGATTTTCTTGCCAGCTATTACAGAAAACCTACAAGCAAAAGGCAACTGAGGGAGAGAGGTGGAGATACCACCAGAAAGAAGAAAGACATACAGAAATCATCCATCAGCCGCCAAAAGACAGACATTTCTGACCAAGCATTAAGCATTGTTTCTACACAATATGACTCTACAAGTCACAGCCCAGCCTTTTACACACAGCAAAACCACCAAAAGTGATTCTTCCCACGCACACTTTTTATGGGCCCTTTATTTCTCACATCGCATTGCAGGACAGCTACTTTGTGGTGTCTTCCCCTCTATACACTGTGGAGTGGAGCCCAGTACGCCACTGCAAACCAAACAAAGGCTTCTTCATCCAGAAGCATGTAGGAATCCATTTATGACAGAATTTATTGCATGTCTACCTCAAAGATCTAAACTTTTGTTTTCAGTGGTGAATGACAGAAGAATCTGAAATTTGAGGAGCTACCTATATCTTGAACCAAAATAATCATTTCCCATTCTATCTACCAGATATTTAATTAAAACAGTACAAAACTCTATCAGCTATGATAATAAGATAAAAGGAGAGCCAAAAGACAAAGAAGTTGATGCCTATGTGTCTGCATTTTTAATATGGAGGTCTTGCTACACACATCTTTAAAACTGATCATGTCAGGAACACTTTGTTCAAAAGCTTCTAAGCTCTCAGAATGAGGGTTTAGAACACTTTTTGACCTGCCTAGAAGAATGTGAGATTTTTTTTTAAGATATCAGACACATCAGACCAATTACTGACAGCCAAGATAGACCAATATTGATAGGCAAGCAAATTGCTAAGTAGGAGAGAATGCTAAAGAAATCAAATAATTGAATTTCTCCATTCAGAGGTGCAAGACTTAATTCAACAAAACACTATACTGCTGATATTTGGCCTCATGTTCTTTGACATATTGCTTTTCTTACTGCACAATCATCTGAAGTGAAAAAAAGAAGTTAAAAAAAGGGCAAACTTTCCCTATTAGGCTTAAAACAGGAATCAATCACTTTCTTCTACAAATAAATAAATAAATAAAATAAAACTAGAAGGAGGGATAAGGCTTTTTTAAACCTGATTTATTTATTTAAGTGTACAGAAGTCATCCTGCAATTGTCTTAGATCTTTAGCAATGCATCAGTATCTCCAATGTACATATTCACTTTCAGAATAACATGCTTACAAAGTCCTTCAACTTCCTTTCACTTACAGGAAATATACCAGGATTTTATTTCCCGTGGCTGATGTTGATTTGCACATGGTGCTAGACAGCATACTTTGGCATATCAGGGAAGACAGACTGAATACATACATGTCGCTCAGGTATGCAGACTACGTCCTACTTGAATTATCCAAGTACTACTTTGAATTAAAAAAGATGCCTGCTCCAAAGCATTCTGCTTTTCACTGGAGGGCAAAGATTCCTCAAGAAAACTCTGTTCTAGTGAAAAATCCGTATCATTTCTGAGATGGAATTGTTGTGGAGTTCTTTGTTCTACTAAAGTTGCCTCTACAATACCACTGAAGAATAGACATACTCACTAGTACTAGTTACAGAGATTAAGATGCAATAGAGCTGCTATAGCTGTTACAAGTAGGCCTCTATCAAACTGCTAATGTTATTATGGCTAGCTAAAAACAGTGAAGGTACGAGTTGTTGATTCTGCAGTCACACAATTGCACAGAGTACACAGCTGACTGTGTGGACAATGGATGTAACTTGAAGAGTTCTGCATCCTCCCCTTCTGGCAAAGACAACAAGCTTTGTTCTCAGAATTATACAAAACCCCTCATTAGACTTGAGTGTGCACAGACCAAAAAAAAAAAAGAAAGAAAGTTACTCACCTTGAGACCCAGTAGGAAATTAGAGGACAAAAGATGGAGCTCATTATTTATCAAATGGCAAAAGACAAAAAGTCAAGCTTATTCTTTATAATATATTACGTTTGAAAGTAGGGCAGAATAGTGCTTTTAAAACTTTGTTTCCCAAGAAAGTGTCTTTCAATCTGGCATTTCCAAAGGGATTATCTTCAAAAGGTAAAACATCTTTGATAAACCTTGTTCAAGATTATAATAATAGTAAAAAAAAAATCTCATTTACTGAAAAAAAATGAAAGAGGGAGCAATGAGGGAGAGGAACAGAGATGTCCTACATAGCACACAACTGATACACTTTAATAGCACAAGTTTAACAGAAAAAATACTTTGTTTTCAAGCTTACTTCCCCAGGAGAATGCCCCTGAAGGAGTAGCAACTAAAGATGCGTCAGCCACAAACCTCCTGCGTCTTGAAGCTCTTCAGAGAATACTTGCAATGAACAGGTAATTACCTACTTCTTTTCTGTAGGTGTGTATAAATAATATTTTTTAAAAATATAATATATACATAAACTCTGCCTCTCTGCCTCCTCCTCATCCCATAAAAATGTGAATCTTTTAAAATTATGAAATCCACCTAGGAAAAAACATAGGAAGTAGCAAATCAACAAAAAAAATCAGTGATACTCCATAGCAACTCCTAATCCAAGGTTCATCCAGTCTGATTAGCTTTGTGTTATCCACTTATGGAACAAGATGAAAGCACACAAATGTGATGCAACTTGATGCACCACATCCTTATTTCCACCAATGTTACTTCCATAGAATAAAGTTTATATAATGCTCTCTGAAAGTGAAATCCTAACGGAGTGTTAAAGTATACAGGAAAAGTACTGAGTAGAATCTGAGTGTGAAGGTGGGGGTGGTTGTTACTAAAACCCGCCTCCATTGTTAAAGATTAAATATCTTTACGAAAATGGTAACTTGTATATATACAGCCTATCTTTTTCTTACTGTTGCAATATGCTTTCCTTCCTCAAGAGAACAAAATTCATATTAAAGTTGAGGTAAGCACCTCTCAGATTTCACTGCTGCACCTAGCACAATGACTCTCCCTTTCAAGGGAATGAAGTCTAGCATCCAGTCAAATCCTGTCCTAGTATGTATTTCTGCACAGACCTTGGAAAGCTGACACAGACAAAAACTCGGAATTGAAGCAAGGTTTAGGAAAGTCAAGAACAAAGGCTTGAGAACAGAACACTACAGCTGTTGTGTTTGTGTATATTTTCCTTTTGTCTTGCAGCAATGAAAATATCAGCAAGAAAGACTAGAGTTACGGAAGGAACAGCTAATCCAGAAGAAAGAGACATCAAGGCAGGGGAAGTGCACATAAATGAGGATCAACCCTGACCCCATCTCCAAATCATGCCAGCCTCCCCATGAAAGGTGAATTGTAAAATTTCAGAAAAGACAGATGGGATAGGTCTGAGAGGAGACTGAAAGTTAGGCTCTAGCTCCACTTCAAGGATATTTAAAAATGGATGAATTTAAGTGTGGGCACCAAAGACAGCAAGTATTTGACAGATCACCTCAGCCTCAATGCATATTCTGCCTTAACAGTTAAAAGTGACTTTACCAGAGCACACAGATGTTTGGCTTGCTTACTGATTTGCAGCGACAACCAAAGAGATGAGTCTACCCTTTCTCAGGTTTTGTATATAAAAGTAAGTAAATTAGAAGAAAAAAAATAAAAAAGAAGAAAGGTTATAAGCATAGCTATAAAAGAGTTTGTAACTATCTCTTTGGAACACAACACAACAGCAGAAAGATGTTTAGGAACAAAATAAGTCATCTTATTTCTCTTTAACTTAAAATAGATGAGGCCATGACAGAAATGGAAGTATAATTGAAGAATTTCAATGCAATTGAAGCATTCCAGAAGCACAGAACTGAAAGGCTTTAAAGTCAGAATTCAGTCTTTCCATGAGACATTTTAATAGTCATTACAATAAAATCGTTGCATAATCACAGAAGGAAGAGTTTCCAAGTGAGTTTCCCTTGTGCAATTCCCAAAAGACCTGTTCCAAGCACACAGAAAGAAAGTCAAGACGCAGAAGTGTTTTAATTAGGCTGCCACACTATTAACTTAACACATCTGGGAACTACCAGCAATAACTGCTTTGACCAGGTAAAGGACTGTCTTCAGACCCAAGCCCTTCGCATCCTGTTCTAGGCACTCCACCTGTAACTCCTCACAAGTAGGTTAAAAAGGCTGCAAAAGAGGAGTTGTCTCTTTGCTTACCAGAAATCAGATGCTCCAGCTTTGTTTCTCAGCTTCCCTACAGCATTCCTCGGTATTTGTTTATCAGTCACAAATAAAGTGTATTCCCACCATTCTACCGACCCACTGAGATGTTGGGAAGAGAAGGCATGAAGAGCTCGACTGAAGACAGAAGGGCAATGAAATAACATTTATCTAAATTGGCCACTGAGGAACAAATCTTTGTCAGGTCCTCCTTCAAACAGGTGACTATGAATCAGAATGAGAAGAGAGGAGTAGTCTGTTTGACACTCTAGCCATTAAATGACTTCTTGCCCAGTGTGGTGAAGATTCTGAATAACTCAATCCAATGTTACTGCAAAAGATTAAATTAGTAAATACATCATTCATCATAGCAACTAGAATATCTCTCATATGATGAAGAAAGACTGATAAGAGGGTGTAAGAACAGGAGACCATACTCTTCTCTGTGGTGCCCAGCAATAGGTCAAGAGGCAATGGGCACAAAGAGCAACACAGAGTGTTCCATCTGAACATATATAAAGAAACATTTCTTTCTTGTGAGGGTGACTGAGCACTGGAAAAGGTTGCCTAGAGAAGTTGTTGAATATCTTGGAGATATTCAAAAGCCACCTAGCCAAGGTGCTGAACAACCTGCTGTAGGTAAACCTGCTTGCGCAGGGGGTTAGACTGATGATTTGAAGAGCTCCATTCCAACCTCAACTGTTCTGTGATCCCATGGAATACTAGTCACATTATGGACAGGTGTAGGAGTGTGTGCATCTTTACAAGTATTTACTGCGGAGTCTTAAACCAAAGACTTCACTACACAGGCAAAGATCATTAGGATTCCCCCATACTCTAGGATACTGCAGATCAGGATCTTGAATTCCCTCAAGCAGCTTACAGTACAGCAGCATATATTGAATTCTCAATAGCCATAAGTCTTCTTTAAATGTTTGGAACATATGTTACATCCTACTCTAACCTTTAGCAGATCTTACACAAAATTCTTTACATGTTAGAACTCAGCAGTATTGAATAACTGGTAAATTAGTGATCTGGTGCCTCAGTATGGAAGTACAGTGCACATATCTGTTGTTTTTTAATCATCTGCCTGCTATCTGTAAGATCTTAGGAGAATTGGAGTGGCAAAGTTAAAAGGTTTAATCCAACTGTGAGGCTTTGATCTGCTGAAAAGAGACGTTTTAGAGCTGAATCTGAAAAGAATCAGGGTTTCGCCCTGCTTTCCTTTGTTCACCCTTGTTCTGTTGTCTAACAAAACCTGCATGTGCTAGCATTATGATGGATTTGATTAAAAAGCCTTTCTTCTAGTAAAGATTTCTAATGTATTAACTTAGATGGAAACCTGTTATAAAAAACATTGTGTAACAAAGCTTGACATCTTTTGTCCTCTAAGATTTCTTTCTTAAAATGATTATGTATTTGCAGAACAAGGAATATGACAGATAAAAGGAATTAGCTGTATATTTTAGTTAGCTTGTTTTTCCTTCATCCCCACTGTTAGTTGCACTGGATAAAAACCCAGACATTTATGTGGTCCTGTGCATTACAATTAATTTCAGCTTTTTTTTTGTTGATAATACGCACCTTCAAGGGAATCAAGAACAGGTTTGTAAGTGATCTAGGGACACCTAATATCTTTACACTACATTTAAACTTGAAAGTTTCCTCTTGCTTTGTGTATTTGAAAACTTTTTTTTTGTCTAATGGAAGGATTATCACATGCTAGTGACATATTGCTTCTAGATGGAAATTGGTAATTAGAAGGCTATCTAGCTTGCTAAATGTTCCACCCTTAAAATAATAAAAATATGCTTAAATAGATGCAGAGAAAGAGCAAGTGTTCTAAATGCTACTCAAAGGTTCTAAATTGCTGTCACTATCAACATTACTTCCCTGAAAAATTGAACCAGAAGGATTTCTTGACATTTAAAATGACTTGATAGCCTAGACAGCTTAGTCATCAAGATGCAAAGCTGATTGATAGTTTTCTGAGCAGCAAAACACATGCTCAGAAAGAAGTGTACCTTGCTCTTACGACAGTATGACTTATGTAGTACCGGAGAGTAAGAGTAGAGAAAAATTAAAACAACTACGGCGAATGGAAGAAGAAAATTTGAATATACAAGTTTCAAAACAAATAAGGCAACAGGGAGAAATGAGATCAGACAACAGCAATAGTATAGTCACAGAAGCACAGAATACAGAATCACAGTTTGGAAGATACCTCTGGAAATCATCTGGTCCAAATACCAGCTCAGGTAGGATGAGCAAAAGTAGGTTGCCCAGGACCATGTCCAGTGCAAAGACTGAGTGCAGTTGGTCAAGCTGTTGGAATTGTAGAATTTCAACAATCAAGCTGTGTGGAAGCAGGAATACCTACTGAAACTGGCATAACTAGCTGACCATATAATCCATATATATGTGGACATCACTGAATTTCCTCTGATTGCTGCAGTGCTGTCCCTGTCTCTCCTCCCTCCTTATCAGCCTGTAACTGTGCTGCTTATTAACATAACCTTTTGTGCCTGCTGTCCTTCCAGAGCTTTTGTTGGCCTGCTTTAATCATTAACATTTACATCTCTTCTTCTCTGCCAAGTTATTAGACCAATACTGTTGTTTTAATTAGTAAAGTATCTACCTAAACACGAAACTGTGCAGTGAAAAATTTTCAGATTTATATTTCAGAATTTCAGAAGTACAGAATTCTTGTACTTATTTAACACTATACCAGTGCATCTCAGAACATCTTATAGAAATTAAATTAAAATAGTAGAGAGGTAAAGAGTTAAGAAAGAATCGTTATTAGATCTAAATCCACAGAAAAGGTAGGGGAAGGAGGAGGAGCAAAGTTAATGTCTGAAGTGTCAGAAGATTATTTCGACAAATTAAGACAATAAGAAGCTGCTTTTAAAGTAGTACAGAAGTGCCTGGAAACCTTTCAGCAGTCTTTGAGCTTCAAGAAGTAGTACAAGATCAGAGAATGCTAGCTGAAACAGTCCTATAGGATGAGCTTGATAGCAGACCTATGAAGTATAGAAAATGGACTTAAATCTTGGGTCTGTTATGATTTTATCAGCTAAATTGTGTAGTGTATTTATATTTCATGGTGATGGCAAACAACCGCAGAAAAGAAAAAGAAGACTGATTCAGTATCCTCTTCTATATTTATGCTGCCTCTAATAAAAAATATATACACAAATAAATATCTCAGCATCCCACCTACATCCTATGTATTGCAACTTACAGTATTTTACGGTATTTGAATAACTGTATAAAAACTTTATTGGTTGATTAAAATGAATCAAAATCTTATCACATACAACACTAAAGTTATAGTTTTTTGGAGAAAAATAAGACAAAGAAAAATGAAAAATATGTTTATTGAAATTCCTTAATAGCTCAAATCTTCCTGCAGAACGGTGTTAGTGTAGAAGAATCACTGCAAAAATCAATCAGCCTTGCACAGTATGGGGAAGGTCATGTAGCGTACCACAAGCTGTCACAATGACAGCAAGGAGTAAGATGCAATCGTTTTCCTTCCCTAGAACCTTTAGTGGAGACAGAATGGAACAGGAGGATTAAGCTACAAAACTTCACTTAGATTTTGATACTTTGCAGATAAAATTTCTCTCAAGGCACTTTTACATGCTACCGACAGATAGAAAGTATAGAGAAATTACATAACATCATTTTAGAATGGTTCCATTGAGGGGAATCTAGTGAGATTGGTCTTGATTCTTTTAGAAGGTTATAAGTTTCTTACTGTCTAGCTTTCCAGTTAATAGGCATGGTTAGCAAAAATGAGCTCCCAGGTTCCAGCACAGTGTCTTTGGTTATTTGTTTATTTCCATGCAGTTGCATACTTTGTTGAGTTAAAAACAAACAAACAACAAGAACAACAAAGTCCTGCCAAAAATACTATTGTAACTGCAAGTCCAATGTGATAAGTCTTCAAGGTAATTTAGGGTGCCATGTGCCAGGTCTTCAGGTCAGAAAACTCCTTTCTATACCAGTCTCTGTTGTATGATGCATGAATATATTTTGTAATTTCAGTAGGAAAAGAATGAATTTAGGTAAATAGTCTAAAAAAGTCATCTTAAATATCTGTTACCCAAAATGTTAGAGAGGTAGTTAAAAAGATATTCGTTAAAGAGAACAGTGATGCCAATCATTTCTGAATAACCTTCTAAACCACTGGGGTTTGTGTTCATCTTTTTGAAATCATCAAATAACTGAAGCCTAGGACCATCAAAAAGTTGCCTGGCTTCAATGTGTGTAATGTCATGCAAGCTATTCTGGAGTCTAGCTATGCAAAAGCTTTGTAAATCTTATTTGAGGTCATGTTTACCATATGGTGACATTATATACTGAAATCATGTGTGCAATATTAAAGAAACTTGTATTTTAATGATTAATAAAAATAGGAAAGTCCATAGGGCCATAACACCTTTGTAAAGAGACTAATATCCATCTGAATATAGGAAGTTAATGCAACTTATTTTATTCCTTCTACAGTTTAGTCACAAAAGAACTTGTTGCAATGGGCAACAGATATTTAACATGCTGCTTTATCAGAAACTCATCATGGGAAATAACTTGAAGTAATTTATTTAATAAGATTGCCATGATAGCCAATAACATTTCAACATGAAGGCTGCACTTTGGACTAATTAAAACTAAAGCTTTTGAGACCTTTGCGTTCTTCTCCCCCTCCCTTCTGATGTGCCTTCAAAGTACAAGATGAAGAATCTTTCTAAGGTTGTTTACTAAAGGTAATTTGATAGAGTTTGAGCTCTACTAATGAGCTCATGTGTCTTGCATATTAAATAATATGACAAAATAACTCTGGGAATTCAGAGTCCTTGGTTATTCTGAGTCCTTGGTTACTGGATCACATAAAGGAGTTGATCTTGTAAAAGACAGATACCAACATTCCATCTGTGCATTATCACTTAGCATGTATATACTCCTATTACTTCTATAAACATTTCTGAACACACTGGATGTGACACCAACTTTAGTTTTAAATATTTAAGATATGTTCAATATTATTTATATAATAATTAGAAATATAAGACATGTTCTGCTTAATAACTGTATTTTAGTGCACAGTATAGAATACTTGCCTTAAGAGTCAAATACTAACTTTCAACTTAACGTGATTTATGAGCTTTCAAAGAAGTTTCACAATAAATGACATGTTTACAGAAAAATAATTTCAGAATTATTCTCTAGAACAGCTCTTTTCCTGCTACAGGCAACAACAGTTCTCAGAGTAAAAGAGAGAATTCTAAAATATTCTCATGGTGGGTTTCCATGGCTTGAATGAAGACAAAACACATTCTAATCTTAAAGGTTATATGCTCACCTAATTTATTATACTTTTATTCTGCTATCACATAAGTGCATAATAGAATGCATACATTAAGTTGACAAAGATGGAGATACAGAAAATAGAAATAGATTTAAAAGAGAAATTCATTTTCAATGACGGCATAAACATTCTATGAACACTTCAGTTCTATCCTCTACTATGACTGGCAATGGCCTTTAATGAAAAACTCTAATCTGCTATTTAGAAAGAGCCACCTACTTGAATATTTTCTGACACAGACATGAACAAAATAGTATTTCTGAAGTTTTTTTCCAACTATCTAAAAAGAAGGAATAAATATAACACATTATAAATGAGGTTTACATAATATATTATTTTTCTTATATATACATAACTATACATAATTATACATAACTATATTCCACATCCAGGTAACTTTTGGTAGTCTACACTTTTTTTTGACATTCCCTCAAAAACAGAAAGCTATAAAACAGGCTACAATAGTCAATGCCTCAAACAAGCAAGCTACGGCTTGACCTGGGAAGCATAAAACAAAAAAGCCAGCTTAAAAAACTCTTTCCTCTCTAGCTGTAGCCCTGAAGCAGTCTCTTGAGATCAGAGTGGCAGCATTTGAGGAACTATGCACATTTATATCAGAAATAACCCCAATTCAAACACTCTATACCCACCTGGCTTTTCTATAAACAAACAGCCAATCAGCAAGTATCTCAGAGTTAAATGGGTAGCTAAATATATAATTATTTCTTATTTTTCTTCCTTTCAAGTAAAACAAAAACAAAAAAGGAAAAGAAACTAGTTCCCCTCCAAAATTAAAATTCTCCCATCTGCTTACCCAACAGCTAATCTTTGGAATAAAGATTAAATTGTACTTCTGATGGAAAAAGTATTTTTTTTAATTCATAAGCCTGTAGGCATCTAAAGTACTTTAACATTTTTTCTAGTCAACTGTTACAATCAGAGTGCTAGGCTTTTCTGGAAACCTACCACCTCCAACCTTTCCCAATCTATTGCTTTCACCTTCCATGCTCCTTTTTTTTTTAAACACAGAAAGGGAAAGGAGGAAAGGCAAACAATATCTTAGTCTCTGTCCCCAGAATAGGAAGACAGCTCAGAACATAAAATATATTTCCACTGGATCACAGACTCCACTGGAGTCTTTATTGAAAGAATTTTGATCTGCTCCACTATGTATAAAAACTTTCTGCCCCTCCCCAAAACAAATTCCTTTAGTCGTTATATGATATATTCTCCTCAAATAATTATTCAGTTATGTATTATAGATTCACTTACATATATGTATTTGCAAACTAGAATAAGTATTACATAGATTGGTTATTTGTCCCATTTGTATTTTTGCACGTTACATGGTCCAATTCAAGTGGCTGGTATTCAAGTAAAATGATGAATTTGTGAAAGCATTTTTTAATTTTTATTTCTCAGAAACTCAACTTCAGAACTGGTACAGATACTTCTGGTGACTTGCTGAAATGGTAACACATTGGAAAATAGTCAGCTACAACAAGCTTTAGTTCTAGTTCTTAGGACATAATTTTTATGCAGCTCTGAGGTTGCTATTGTTTTGTTTCTTTAGGGCTGTGATGGCCATGTTCTGCTGTTTTAATATACTAGATATTACATATATTCTGCCATTATCTTCTTGTGAAGAAAAATATATTCTTGTGATTAGTAATAAATTTCCAAGTTCAGAAATACTTTTTATGTCATCTAGGATATGAAATCTCTAATTTACACAGTGCTTGCATGAACTACCATGGAATACCAAATCAGTGTGTGACTTGTAAATACTTATCAGAAATTCACCCAAACACTGGCCATCCCATCCTCCAACACATGCTAAGCTGAAACCAATTAGCCCTAATCTATGCATCTTATGAGCAATTCAATTCTTCAAATAAAGAAAAACAGCACATCTCAAAAAGAGTATTAGGAAACTCCTACATTGCTCATACCAGAAGCACAGAGAATAATCTTAGAGAAATGCTCTCTATTGATCAGTAGGCCAAGAGCCGTCTGTTAGACTCTCCCCTCCCATCTCTTCTTCTTTTTTAAACCAAGAATTCTGTTCTCAACCAAACATCTTTGGACAGAAAGCAGAAAGTATGCCATATATTGCACAGCTAGCAGCATTAGACATTCACAAAGAACCAAAGACAATGCTTGGATAAAATATATTTGACTCCATTAGGAACACAATAACAGGATCTGGCACAAGCAAACACATGGCCCCTCTGCATGTAGAGACTAAATCTCACTGTGCTGTTTCAGAAAACTGTATTGCCTTAATCATTACTATCCACAAAACTTCAACCAAAATGTCTAGTGATTTCCACTATTTCTTTCTCTTGTAGTAGCAATGAGCAACTCATGTCTGCTTGACTGATACTAAGGATCATGCTTCAGAGAGAAAAATAAATCAAGGAATTTGACTCTTCTAATTTTAAGTTCTTTCCTACTCATCTAGAATGTGACCTAAAGAAGTTTTGGCTGTTCATTACATAAGGGTAGGGATATCGCAGTTATTTCCTCCGTTGGCAGGGAAAGCTAGCTTGTCTACTGTTCTAACACTGAGGGTGAATCTATGCCATTTTCCATTTTACTGAGCTTTAGTAGGACTGCCTGTACTAAACAGATAAATAATTGGCAAAATTATTTAAAAAGCTGTTTCTAAAACCTTCTGTGGCTACAAGAATAAAAAAGAAGGTATTTAGAATAGCATTTCTTAGAAATAGCATGTCCTTCAAGATGCACTGATTATTAACATGCTTAAATGTTTCCAGTTCAGTCCAAAGAAAACAGTTCAAAGGTAACAAAAACAGCAAAAAATGTGATTTTGCAAGATAAATTGGACATCTACTAATTTGGGTGTTTCAGATGACTACTCTTCTGTTACTCTTCTTCCTGTTAGCTCAAGTGAATCTAACCATGAGAAGTGTTGCTATAGTGATGTATATATACAGATTTATCCATATTTATATATATGAACATATAAACATGTATATGTATATATATGTGTGTGGGTATACATATGCATATATATTTTCATATGCCCATCAACTTTCTAACAAAATTTAAAACCACTGACATTCTACAAAACAAAGTCATTTGATAAGATCTTCATTTCACTCTTTAGTCCTGGTTCCCTGATCACTCAGTATGAATGAACATCAGTCATCATTTGTAGTAATATGATATATTGAGAATAAAGTGGTCCAGGGACTCCATGAACTTAATATACACAGTACACCACAGATTGACTTTCTGGACCCTATGTGGTCCTCCTGCATCATCCCAGCAGGTTTTGCAACTTCAAATACTCCCATATGCATCATATTATGCTGCAAGTGAGAAAGTAATGTATATTATCCTCAGTATGCTGCAGATGTATAAATCCACTTTGCTAGACCACACTGGTGAACTGTATAACAATGTCTTCACATTATTTTTAGTTCACTGTGTCTAATATTAACAGACACAAAAATTTTACTCACATACAATAGAAATCTTCTAGGCCCATCAGGTATAACCTGAGGTCTAGAGAAGGCCCAGAATCAAATGCTAATTAGTACTAATACTGTCAGAATATAACCCTGTGTAGTGCTGACAAGCCAATTTGCCCAAAAGCCATGGGTTAAATCCTGGAGCAGTTGAAATTAGCTGCACACATACAGCCTAGCGTCTGGCTCACATCCCAAGCTGGAAAAGAATTCCAAAGAGAAAAATTTACTGGGCACTTCAATTAAAGAAAGATGCAAGCATTCCTGAAAGTAAAATTCATAAAGTGCTCTGAAAATGAAAAGTGAGCTGTTTGACTATCTGAACACCTTGAAACCATGAGACAATGATAATAAATTTGATCCATAGTTATTATCCTTGGTCTTACTATCAGGCATAATTACTATTATTATTTTCCTTCTGTAAAATTCTATATAATCTGTTTTTCAGATACAAATTATACTTAAATATAATTAACCATTGGTACTCCTATAGTTTAATTTATTATTTAATTATATATTTAATTAGAATTCTTAATGTACATTTCCATGCTAGACAGAAATAAAATTTGTTGTAGGAACTAGGAAAATCTGGCTGCAATAATCAGCATATCTGTATGGAAAAACAGGCCTCATGATTGTAAGGATGATTTAAGAACAAACTGAACGGACTGTTTCTTATTGTCATATAGACTCAGCTTTTGAAAAAAGTCCCTTTTTTATGTTTCATCTTGTGTTTTTATTTTAAACTCTTGATTCCTAGAAAGCACTCCAATCCACTTTTTTACTTTACTTTACTTGTATATGCTTTATCTTCCAATTACCCGTGTGAAACATATCTTTTATTCTAAATAGTTTGAGATATATCAAAATAAAGAAAAGAATTTATATGTTATTGTGAACTCAGTTTGATTTTTATCCTGCCTTTTTTTTTCTAGATTCCCAGTTAATTTCAGAAACGATAACTGATCTTTCAGTTTTCACAGTTCAAACAAATCTGCTTTCCTGAAACTTGAAGCTGTAAGAGAATAATATTTGGAATATCTTGGTAAAATTCCTTAACAGGGAGAAGTCTGATAATAAAACTCCAATGAACAAGATGGTTGAACAGAAGCATAGGATGGAGCCTATTCAAGATAAATCTTGAATAGCCAGTTGTTTGTTTTTTATTTTAGTGAAGGAAAAAACAAACAAACAAAAATAACAAGGGAGCACTACAGAAGAGTCTCATGGGCTAAGAAACTGCCTATTAGTAGCAGGATGAAGTAAGGCAGTTACCTAGTTGAACGACTGGAGATCCTCAGTATTGGAGAGCGGAAGGAAAATGTTACCCTCTTAAGTATCAACAGCAGTCACATTTTTTTGCTATACTCTGTGTGTGCAAATAATGGACACACAAACGACTGGAGTGGAAAGATACAGGTTCTTTAGGAAGGACTGGCTGGGAAGGTAAAGAGGAATTGCCCTTTGTCCAATGGAGCAGCTGGAATATAAGGAGATGTGCCAAGAGCTGTGCCTAGGGGGCTTCCTGAGGGCTTGTGGGTAAGGACTGAGGGGCAGACTAACACAGGTGACATTATTGTGGGTGTTTGCTACAGGCCACCTCATCTGAGAAGTATTACCTGAGAAGCCTACTGAGAAGTAGGTAAGGCTTTCCACGGACAGTTGGAGGTAGGACCACATTTGTAGGGCCTAGTACTCATGAGGGAACTTAACAACCCTAATACCTGGAAAACCAACAGAACAAAGCACAAACAGACCATCAGGTTCCTAGAAAACACAGATGACAACTTCATGACACAGGTGACAGACAAGACAGTGAGAAGTGCTCTGCTGGGCATTATACAAAAAAACTCAACCTGATGTCATCTCTATGAATATGGAGACCAAGAAAGTGATCAGGAGTATCCAGCATTTATTCACTGAGGGGAAATCAGGTTTAATCACTCTGAGAGCCTTCTATGATGGGATATCTGACCGGCTATATGAGGAGAGAGCAATGGATGTTGTCTACTTTAACTTCAGCAAAGCTTTTGACACTATCTCCTCATAGACAAGTTCAGGAAGTGCAGGATAGAGAAGTGAATGATGAGGTGGATTGAGGGCTCGCTGAATGGCAGAGCTGAGAGGTTTGTGATCAGTGGCACAGAATGTAGTTGCAGGCCTGTGGCTAGCAGTGTCCTGCAGGGATCAGTACCTTAAGAATGACACAGATGGAGGGACAGAGTGCATCCTCAGCAAGTTTGCTGATGATACAAACTGGGATACCCCCCTGGGCTGGTAGGTAGAACACAGAGGGAGCTGGACAGGCTGGAGATACAGACAGTGAACCTCAAAGAGTTCAAGAAAGGCAAGCTCCCCCTAGACATGGGGAGGAATAACCTCAAGCACCAGTATAGGTTGGGAGTTGATCTACTGCCGAACAGGTGTGCAGAGACGGAACTGGGAGTCCTGGTGGAGAACACATTCCATGAGCCAGCATGGGGCCAAGAAGGCCAATGGTATCCTGGAGTGCATTAGGAAGAGTATTGCCAGCAAGTCAAATGAGATGATTCTAGTAAGAGTTATTATCCTAAGTTCCAAGTTTTAGCTCGTGCTTAATGCTCAGTCCATATATTTGAAGTGTGAATTTCCATTTGCTAAGTATTTGCTAAGTATGAATGCTAAACTGTTTAACTTTTACTGTCACTTTGAACTACCTTTACAAGTAATTGAATCCAGTAAAGTTGTTAAAAGAACAAAAATCTTAAAGACATGTACTTGTTTAGTGAACTGCAAACATACACAACAATTAAACACTCTGTTCATAAATATATAACAAATAAAATTTCAATATACTGAAAGAACAGTCAGAATAGCACAACAGCTTTGAATATAACATAACTAGGATTTGGCTCTCTTCTGCCCCCTGCCCCTCAATTACATTCTTTAAATAAGGCTAGGAAGAATAGCAGTGACATTTTTAAACAACAAATAAATCTCAGATGCACTCCAAGACTATCACTTTCATCTGTATTATCCTGCTATTTTAACACAGTACTTTTAGAGCTATTTTTATAGGTCATCATGTGATCGGATAATCATAACACTTACAAATTACCAACAGGAGAACAAAAGAAGCATGGCAATAGATTTCCAAACCCAATTAGAAAGCATACATCTTCCAAAGAACTTGGAAAAAAGAAAACACAACCTTCACCAGAAATCTTTGAAATCAACCACTCAGTAATATTCCAAGTGATGACATCTTTTGTAGCAGTTTACTGTGGTATTAATTTATATGAAATTAAGTCAAAAATAATTTTTTAACAAGTCAAATTAGAAATCCATGTACCACAAGTCTGTTAAAGATATAAATTTAATATTTTATAAGTAATCATAACTTCAAGCTCTTTTGGCCCCTTTTGATTTGAAGTTTTTTATTATCATTATATCATCTGGGCTGGAACATGTTCTTGTGTATGGAATGGGCAGAATGCTGATGTAATTCATGATTATGTAGAAGGAGGTCATAATTGCTGAGTTTTAAAAATAGCACCAGCTAATTCCCTCATGACCTCTTTAAGCCAGTGAAAGCTGCTGAAGGAGATGTCTTCGTAGTTAGGGTAATTAGGAAGCTTGGGGATATGAATCCCTCCAGAGAGTGATATTCATTTTATATTGTGCTATTTATACTGCAAGGTTTAATGCATCTAATAATTCCTTTTTTTATGCATCATGATGTATACACGATTAAAGGGTTGCTATGAGGAGAAAGAGGAAGAAAAAAGTGTACTGGAAAACATGGACCCCCTATAGCTTTTGAGACTAAATCTTCTATTGTTATGACCCAAGCAGCAAGTTTCTGAACTACATTTGGAACTCTCAATTTGGCATCACACCAAGACAATAAACAAATTAGTTAGTTAACAAAATACTACATGTTCTTTTCAACAGTATCTGTAAGACAGATAGTAGAGGTTCTCCATAGTGAGGAAGGGAAAGCAGTCATCAGTGAGATAATAATTGCAGAGAAATGAAGGGGAAAAGAGTTCCGTGTCCTAAAAATTATGGAAGTAATACCTAGACTTTTAAGACATGTTTTCTACCACAACTATTCTTCAGCCATGGCACTAATTCCAAAGTATTGTGATCCTTACTTCATATTTCTTTGTGAAGTAACCAGTAGCGACCAAATCAAAGTGAGTTAACACAAGCATGGGTCTTTCTGAGGAAATACAAGTTATTATAATCCTAACTTTGAATTAAACTCACACTGTAACAGTAAAATATAGATGCATTAGAACCTAATTTATCCAATATTCTTTCAAAATAACTTTCCACATGAAATACACTTTTAAAGAACATAGTTTCATGATCTTTTATAAAGAGAGTATAAGAAGTCATTTTAAGATTTGGAGCAGAATGACTTTGTTAGTCCATAAGTCCAGTCCCTTGTTATAGTGGGCATCAGATCATAAAATCCTCTTGATACAAGCATTGTGCTCCATAAGAATGTAACAAGATTTTTTTAAGGCCCTCTCTATTCATATCTGAGATTCTAATAAACACAAGTAAAATTCTGAAAGAGAAAACTGAATTTTCTAACTTAAACCTGTTGTTGGTGCCCAATTTCAGTGTCCATTTTGGTACTCTATGTGTTCTAATGACAACCTTTTCCTTACATTCTATTCCTTGTGTTTACTTAGTTTTATGAAAAAATAACCTCAAAATTGTAGATGCACTGTTACTAACACAGTCCTACAACAATAAGGTACCATTCTGTGACTGGAGTTTGCTTTCAAAGAGGTCCCTCTCTGTATATCTGATTACTCCCTGTGATGCAAACCAGAATCCATGAGTTTATTCACACAATATCACATCTTGGAAATCTGTCTATGTAGCCATCGCTTTTGTTAATTGTGGTGAATAGCTACACAGGCACAACATTACCAAGTCAGACAGAGGATCTTTTTAAATCCTATTTTGCTGTTTTCGAGAAGATTTCCAGTTTTCATGAACATAAGCGGACTCAACAGGCTTCACGTTACTGCAGATACGTAAGTCCTGTGTTACTGTGGTTTTGTACCAATTAAGAATTGGGAAATCTCTGAGGTGGGAAAACAGAGCTCATAGAGCTCTTTTCTGTGAGAAGTAAAAAAGTTTCCTTGGTCTGATTTGGGATTACTGAAACTAGGGTAACTAGGTAACTATTCTAAATCAGGTCATGAAAGTATTCAGGAAATGAGCATATTTTTTCTGGAGAACCATATACTACTTCTCAAAAGTCCCTTTCTTTCCTTAGGGAAAATTTATTCTCCTCTCCTCTCCTCTCCTCCCCTCTCCTCCTCCTCCTCCTTCTCCTTCTCCTTCTCCTTCTCCTTCTCCTTCTCCTTCTCCTTCTCCTTCTCCTTCTCCTTCTCCTTCTCCTTCTCCTTCTCCTTCTCCTTCTCCTTCTCCTTCTCCTTCTCCTTCCCCTCTCCTCTCCTTCTCCTCTCTAGCAGAGAATGTAACCTTGCTAAATAACATTTTATAATAAGAATTTAGAAGACTGATGTGGCTGAGAACAGTCCCTATACAAAGTCACCTCTTTTTGGATTGAAATCAGATAATTCTTGTGGAGGTATTCATACCCACAGGAATACATTTAGTGTTAAGTCCTTTAGATATGAAAGTTGGTTGTTGCCAAGAAGTTCAATGGATTACCATACAGCCATTGTCTCATATAGATAAGAAGTAACAAATTCAAGAGAAAGGATGACAGGAAAAATGTACAATATATTAACAATTAACATTAACAATTTTAAGTTCTTTTTTCCATTTATGAGCAAAGAAATCCTGTGATCAAAGGTTTAACTTTGAGGCACCAACACAAGTTTTCTATTCACATGAACAGAAAAAAAAGTGCCCAATGTTATTGTCTCAGACAATAACAATTGATTATTTGGTTGATTTTATAATGCAAACTCCTTGAAAGGATTTTCTGTATTCTTTATTTTTTAATTTTAATTATTTTGGTGAGCTTTTTGGAGGGAAGCGAGGAGTAAGTGCTTAGTTATTTCCAAATTTGGTATATCACAGTGATCATTCAGAGGACCTAGTCCCAGTAAATTTAAAATACTCGATGACTTCTACTTTAGCTATTTAATTTAGAGAAATAACAAGCTACACTAGCTGAAAACATTAGTACTATCACCTCAGATCAAATATGCAGAGAATAACAAGATTAGCATAGTATTAGTACCACACTATCTTGAAAGCACTTGGTTTGATATTCAGAGAACGTACACACATGGAAGATACAGATTCTGCCTGGAAAACAAAAACCCAGTCTCATATGCATAGGTATCATATCTGCACAAAGGAGGTGGCACAGGGATAAGGAAATAACGTGAAACTATGGGTTTTGTGACAATTTATGTGTCCATAAAACCTGGCAGTACAAAAAACATCATCTTATGAGTTACATGGATCTTCTTATTATTAGCATGTCTATGCAAAATTTCTTCTTTACCCATGGCACAGACAGGATCCATCATATGCATGCAAGCCAAACTACAAGCTTAAATGTCTTTAATTTAATGCCACCAAGGTGTATATGCGACCAAATATCAAGAGAAAACTCAGCTGGTGTAAAGCAGAGTTCCTCCGCTGAAGCTGACAGAGCCTTCTCTACATATTAGCTTATCATGGAAGTTAAAAACACATACCTATATCATGTATTACAAACAAGATGATGAGAAAGAATATCAAGCATAGCAGCAACAGCTAGACAGCAGGCTACTAGCCTTTATCATTGCTATGACAGCTTCTAATAATGAAGACAGCCAGCAGGCAAATGAAAGAAGTGTGTACTCTTACTGGGCTAGATAAGTCACATATTGCATTTCTTTTCTTTTAAGGCTCTGATACAGAGAACATTAGCACATAAAATGACTGAGAATCTTTATTTTTTAGAAATGATGAGAACCTTTATTTCCCATAGCTAATAGAAAGTGTTGAAAAATACAGAAATTTCATGAAGACTTTTTAAAGCACAAAATATACATATGCAAAGGACATTCTAAGACACTCAATGAGAGATTAGTGATATTGGCCTTTTATGGACCTAAACAAACACAGAAAATTATGATTTGCCTCCAAAGAATGATGTTGGCTTAAGCTTCAAGGCAAAATTTACGTTTTTTAATTTACTATAGTACAGATGTCTAAAATTATGTCAGATATTAACAGGCAGATAAGCCTCACTATCATGTCATTTCTTACACTGCTGTCCCTGATATTACCACAGCATTATCAGGGTCTTTTTGCAAAGATGAGGAAAAAAGGATGAGTCAAGGATATTGCTAGAAACCTAAGATTTTTTTAGCACAGTCATCTGTATGCTTTCAGACTATCAATACAAAACACCACCCAACACTCACTAAAATATGAACAGAGTGATAACAGAACAAACCAACCCTCAAAACTGTTTCTAAAGCAGTATACCTTAATCTATAAAAAGAAAGGTGTGCTCTTACATACATTTAGCAACAGTTAACATCAAGGGTCCTCTACTGCAGTCTAATTATATTCTCCGTAATTAATAAATAGTCTTCAAGAATTAGCATTAACCAGCCATTTTTAATCATAATCTGTCACATACACTGTCCACAGCTACAAGAAAAGCAGGTAACACAGTATTTTGTCATAGACAAAAGTCAGTAGCAAAATGAATACTTAACAAGCTGAATGAAACCAAGATTGCTAGGGTTGTTTCTAGGGAAGAAACAACCCTAGACATCAGTAGAGGCTGGGGACCAATCTGCTGGAGAGTAGTTCTACCGAGAAGGACCTGGGTGTCATGGTGGACGATAGGTTGACCACACCTATGTGTGTGTGCCCTTGTAGCCAAGAAGGCCAATGGGGTCCTGGGGTGCATTAAGAGGAGCGTCTCCAGCAGGTCGAGGGAGGTGATCCTGCCCCTCTACTCAGCCCTGGTGAGACCACATCTGGAGTACTGTGTCCAGTTCTGGGCCCCACAGTACAAGAGGGATGTGGAGCTGCTGGAGAGAGTCCAGCGCAGGGCCACGAGGATGATCAGGGGCCTGGAATATCTGCCCTATGAGGAGAGGCTGAGGGAGCTGGGCCTGTTCAGCCTGGAGAAGAGAAGGCTGAGAGGGGATCTAATGAGTGTGTACAAGTACCTCAAGGGAGGTAGTGAGGAGGATGGGGCTGGCCTCTGTTCACTGCTGGCCACTGACAGAACAAGAAGAAGTGGCCACATCTTAAGCACCAAAAGTTCTACTGGAACTTAAGGAAAAATTTCTTGACAGTGAGGGTGACAGAGCACTGGCACAGGCTGCCCAGAGAGGTTGTGGAGTCTCCTTCTCTGGAGATCTTCAAGACCCGCTTGGATGCAGTCCTGTGCCACGTGCTCTGGGTGACCCTGCGTGTGCAGGGGGGTTGGACTAGATGACCTCTCGAGGTCCCTCCCAACCTTAGGCATTCTATGATTCTACGATTCTAAGATAAATGATATCCACTTATCCACCACACAGCTCATCACCTCACCACAGAAAGAAAGTATACACCATTTGCAGAGGTACTCACAAAGGAATACCAGGAGGTGAGGACAGACAAGAGACACGATACCTATAACAAGACTACAGATGACACTACCTATAGTATATGCCTGGGGCTGGAGTTCATTAAGGAAAACTAGCCAGGCTAGTGAAGAGTTAGGCTACATACAGGCTCCCCTGTGGCACAGCTCAAAACAGGAATGGGTGAGGTTTTGAGTTTGTTTTTTTGTTTGTTGGTTTCAGCTTTCTGCCATGCTTGTACTCTGGAATGAACTTGTGCTTTGTGGAGCTTGTCAGATATCTTCCCTCCCCCCTCAAAGGGCCAGATATGGGCCCTTTGGAGGAAGTATCTTCTGCCAAGTGGTGCCCTTCAGTACATGGGCACTTGCTTCTCTGAAGTCTAGGATGTGATTCAACTATTTGTCTTGCTCACCCTTCTCAGCGTTTTGAGCTCCATAGTTCCTGCAGCTAAGCAGCCTTTGACAGATTAAGATCTGTGACTTTATTTTCTATGAGTAACACCTCCAGCAGGGCATCTCACTTGACTCACTGATCACCTGTACCCTCAACACATTTCCAAAGCATCCTGGATTGCTTGTGCCCAGCCCTATTGGCTTTCCAGAAGAGGCTAAGGCCAGAGAGTCTAAGTTCAGGTCTGTGCTTTTGAGGCTTTCTGTCCCACAGAAGTACCACTGATGCCCACATGAAGGGGCAGGATTAGTAGTCCGAGGGGTAGGTAAGTCTTTGTACTCTCTCTGCAACCTCCTGCTGTCAGCAACAAATCTCATGGGACATCAAGTCAGGTCAGCAGATGTGTTTATCCATCCTGCACAGAAGCATGTCCATGATACCTATCATGCACTTTTCATGCACACCCTGTGGATCAGGCTCTGTTAGCTCTGATGCCTACCCTGACAGGCCTTGTCCCTGTTCACCATTTTAGTTTGCCATGCCTGTTCTATAATTGCAGCTATGCAGGCAGCGGAGGAACCTTCCTCCTGCTGCCAGAAATCATTACTTTCCAACCCCCCTCATCATGGGAATTCATCCATCCCCCCTGTGACCATACACACTAGCTGTCCTTCCTTCTTTCCATCATGGGGCTTGAGCTCTAGTTTTCACAGTGTCCCTGTAAAGACCCTGTCAACTTTCTGTCCAACCACCTTTATGCTATTCAACCTGCTCACCTCTTCCCACAACTCCTTCACCCAGCAAGTCCATGTCTCAGCTGGAGTCCACCTTACAAAGACAAGAACACCACTGTGGAAAATGCTGCAGTTTGAAAGATGTAGTGGTGGCGGGAGGGGGGAAAGGAGAAATCAAATCAGTATCAGATTCACAGTCTGTGGACTGTAGGTCCAATTGCCTTCCTAGGAGCGAATTGAGTTCCCAAATAGCAACTATNCCAATCGCCTTCCTAGGAGCGAAGTGAGTTCCCAAATAGCAACTATAAGTTCGACTCTGGCAGTATTGGATTCATGAACAGTCTGTCAACTGTAGGTCCGATCGCTCACCTCCCAAACAAGTAGTCCCAAACAAGAGTTCACAAACAGCATGGTTTATTCAAATGCAACATTTACAAAGCAGGTTTTGGATGTCAATATAGGAAATTCTCTACTACAGTGTGGGGTTTTAGCTAGCTTTGATGTACAAATGTGCAATCATCACTCACCCCAGAAGATGGGAGAGGGCCGTCAGTCTCGAGTTTCCTCAGACGGCGTTCCGACCCGAGGGGAGGAAAAGAGGATCAGCCCGTCGACTGACCCAGGAGTTAGGATGGATTCTTCCTTCCTCCTCCTTAGTCTCCTCAGGCAGCGTCCCGACCTGAGGGGAGAAAAGGGGGTTCAGTCCGTCAACTGACCCAGGATTTATGGTGGAATCTTCTCCCTCCAACTTCTCATCCTTAGTTCACCTTTTATACTTTTCTTTACATTCAGGTAGAGCTTGAGTGACTATAGTCATACTTAATATTGTTATTGATTGGTGAAAAAGTTTCTCGCTTTCATTTAAAGGTACAGTCAATTGAAAATTTAGGGTGCATGCTCAATGAGGAGTGGTCATACCTCACAAGCGGGTAACTTTTGGGATGGCGGTGTGCGTTGGCATTATAATGAGCTTATAACAAGCAAAGTTCAAGCAAAGTTCATCCGAAAGGAGTGATTTGCCACCCTTGCTGGCTCAGCACTGATATCATGTATCTCCTGTTGGACAGCTACTGTACAACTTATCAGCAGTCCAGCACAGGGAGTGCAACAGAGTTTGGCCGTGGTGTCTTCACTCCGCTCCATCCTTCGTTACTCCCCTTTGCAGCTGTGTGGAGGGCACATTGTGTTGCTCAGGGAACCATGGAGGAGCAGAGTCCGTGCAGACCAGCCATCCTGGAAGTGGCAACTGTGTATCACACCAAGCAAGCTGCTGTAATGCCAAAACTTCTGTTAGCCCCTGGGTTTTCTCTAAGTTTCCCCTTTTCCAGGACATTCTTCCACAATCACCTTAGCTCAGGGAAGAGGCACCTAGCATTCCCTGCAGTTGAAGACCTGAACTTTGGAATCCTCCCCGCAGAGATTCCAGTGAGTCAAGGTTTCAAATATACCAAGAACAGCTCCAGCTAGTCCTGGAGACTGTACCCTGACACCACCATTGAGCAGGCTCAAGCAGTCCCACACAGCCTTTAGCAGAGTTTTGAGGCCTCTCTGCAATAACAACTGCAGCAACTGTAGTGCTCCAGGTTCTGCACCCCTGCTCACTGATTATATAACTGTTCCCTATACACGAGCTATATAGGTACCTGCTTGACAGTGCCTCAGCAGCAACCAGCTGGAAATGAGAGTTGTAGACACACCTAAATCAGGGAATTGCCAACATATAACCTGAATCTCAGAGCTGGTAGAAGCTGAAGTTTCCAGAAGACAATCCTCACCGGCAGCAGCAAGCTGCCAAAACCTCCCTAAAGGAAGATGATCCCTGCAGAAGAAGCATATGGAAGAATTTCCCTGGGGAAGTCTGGAAACTGTTGTGACAACTGCTGTATCTCTCCTAGCTGATGCTCAAGCATAGACACAGTGAGCACTAGCTAAAACACGGGTGTTATGAATGCAGTATAAGTCAAGGAGCTTTCTAAGAGCCAGTCATCAGTCAGATCTTATATGATGGAGAAAGAGATTTTCTTAAGAACCCTGAAGGGACTATGCAGGGTATAATACAACCCAGACAGACATACACTGTAAGTTGTTGAACTGCAGGTAAAATTGTAGAAAAGGATCCTTTGGGAAAAAGCTGCTTGCAAAGTTATGTGCAGTCTGGGGGACTGTCACAAGCAGATTCGAGTTCAGAGAAATTCTTGCATCACTCGCTACTAGTCCGACTACCAGATCCATTAAGAGAATATTCTCTAAGTCATTGGGAAAGGTTATTGCAGTGTCCATGCATTTCTGTCAGATTTTCAATTACCTACAGCAGCCAGTTCTGCCAGTTGTTAAACATACACATACCGAGCATACACAGAAATAAACTGTACGCTAAACACTCTACACTACACAGAGAAAAAGTCACTAGCTATGTTTATATTCATAAGTAATGCTGCTCTAAAGCAGCAGATCTGAGGATCAAAAGAGCTTCATTATTATTTGTATTTCAAGAGGTTTTATTTCAAGCTAACCCTATTCTGGCTTTGTGGGCTGCATGTCTAGTAATAGCTGGAAGATAGCAGACACACCGCTGCTGTGGTTTCATCTGAAAGAAACTGAGTTCATGCTTTCATGCCCTGGGAGACTGTTCCACAACATGAACACTGCAGCGGGTAGATTTGCTTTAACAGATTCAAACTCAAGTGCCCACATGGATTCACTCACTCTTTTAAGGAATGCTGAAAACTGCAATAGATCATCCTGCTCTCAACCCGCCTAACTCTTAAACCTTTTCATCTTTTGAACTGTTCGGTTGATAATATCAGCCTCGTAGCAACAATAGGTTGTTTCTAGAAAAATTCTTTGTCCTTCCCAGTCAGTATTCTGACTGTTGTCAAATCCTGTTATAGTTTGTTAGGGGAACTCTGTTCATCAGCCAAAGCAGATGTGCTACCAGAGTGACCTTGGAGAAAAAAAAACCCAAAATATTCATGTATGATATTGCTGAAATGACATACATAATATGTCATACATAACTCTGAGCTTACCATCAATCATTCCTTTTACAATAGTCCCCAAAATTAATGATTGGCAATTTCTGTCACATAACTCCAGTTTAGTGGGTCCACTGCTATCACTACTGGATAGTGAGGTGGATTGAGAACAGGATGGATAGTGGAGCTCAGAGGTTTGTGATAAATGGGGCTGGATGTAGTTGGAGGCCTGTGGCCAGTGGTGTCCCCCAGGGATCAGTACTGGGCCTGGTATTGTTCAACATGCTCATCAATGACTTGGACAAGGGAGCAGAGTTCAGCTTGAGCAAGTTTGCAAACAATACCAAACTGGGTAGAGTAGCCGACACTCCCGAGGGCTGTGCTGCCATTCAGAGGGACCTAAACAGGATGGAGAGTTGGGCAGAGAGGAACCTCATGAGGTTCAACAAAGACAAGTGCAGGGTCCTGTACCTGGGAAGGAATAACCCCAGGCACCAGCAAAGGTTGACCTGCTGGAAAGCATCTCTGCGGAGAGGGATTTGGGAGTCCTGGTGCACAAGAAGTTAACAATGAGTCAGCAATGTGCCCTTGTGGCGAAGAAGGCCGTGTTCCTGGTCTGCATCAGGAGGAGCGTTGCCAGCAGGCTGAGGAAGGGGATCCTGCCCCTCTGCTCAGCTCTGGTGAGGCCACACCTAGAGTATTCTGGGCTCCCCAGTACAAAAGGGATGGGGAGAAAGGGTCCAGCTTAGAGCCACGAAGATTGTTAAGGGACTGGAACCTCTATCTTATGAGGAAAGACTAAGAAGTGAGCTGGGCCTGTATATTCTAGAGAAGACAGAGTGGAGATCTGATCAACATGTTCAAGTACCTGATGGGTGAATGTAGGGAGGCTGGGGCCAAACTCTTCTCAGTGCTGGCCAGTGATAGGACAAGGCATAATGGGTACAAATTAAAACACAGGAAGTTCCAACTCCATATGAGGAAGAACTCATTACTGTGCAGGTGACAGAGCCCTGCAACAGGCTGCCCAGAGAGGCTGTGGAGTCTCCTTCTCTGGAGAACTTCAAAACCTGCCTGGCTGTGACCCTGTGCCAGATGTCCCTGTCCCTGTCTCTAGGTGTCCTGCTTGAGCAAGGGAGTTGGACTAGATCATCTCTAGAAGTCTCTTCCAACCTCAACCATTCTGTGATTTTGTGATTCTGTAACAACTCCTCCTGCAGACATGCGTATGTAACATTTTGAAGGTAAGATGGAGTGGTCTGCAGCACAGCAGCATTTACATCTCCAGTCACTGGAGATACCAAATGAAGAATATCAGAGAGACAAGGAGATACCTGAAAACAGACATGTCTGCCTGTTTGAAACCCAAGAAAGACAGAAAAAATGTGAGGTGTAAGACTACTCTTTTTTAAAAGCTAGTGAGCTTTTCTCTGAAGCTCCCTTCAGTCTCCCCTGAACCCTCTTAATAAAGAACAAGCACATTAGAACAACTGTATTCAGCTCCTAAGAGCTCTCTCTGCCTAAGTCTAAACAAAAATTTATGTGCAGTTCATAAACAATTCTGGATATCTCTCACATAAAACTCATAAAAAAGAATATAAAGTTGTTTATATTGGTGATGTTTGTAAAGCCTTTTTTCTGTAATTATAATAAACATTTCTAGTTTAAAGCAGAATATGTTTTACTTAATGGCATATTTTTCAGTCAAAAGCATTTGTAAGCAACAAAATATTCCATTTTGAATTTCTGACTATTCTTATTATTAGAAGAAGATACAAGCAAGTACATTACACCTGGGCTCTACAACTACACAAGTTCCTAATACTTGTCAATTTCATTTTAAGGATTCTACTTTTGATGTGATGACTAAATGAACTCTTAAAACTCCCTCATTTTAGTTGGCTGTCTTACTGAGATGCTAAACTCTGGGTGCATAAGTTACTCTAGGACTCAATATAACTTGTGTTTTCGATCCTTAACCAATATTTAGATACTATAATGATAAATGCAATAAATAATGAATATACTAATGATAAATAACAGAGTTGGAACTACATTTTCTACAAAACGCATGCTACAATGTTCCTTCATACATAAATCATAACTATAGCTATGGAATCCCTGCTAAAATAATTCATTAAAAGGTAAAGTGAGAAAGGTCTTAAACTAATGCAAAAATTTTACTCAAATAAGAAAAACTTTCTAAGTCTCATTTCTAATCAAACACATGGAGGACATAACAGAGTCCTTATATTAAAATTGTTAAATAACAAATAAATACATAAATAAAGCCCAAAACAAGAAATTGAGATGCCTGTCCAGATCCATACATATTGAGGCCTATCGATACTGATCTATAGTCAGAGGCAATAAAACCTATTGCTCTTGATCCCTGCTAATATGTATGGAAATTGATAAGCATCGATGTCCACCAAGATTGATAATATCAATCCATACTGATGGGGATCATCATCTAGGGATAGGGCTCCCTAGTGATACCTATGGAAATAAATACTCCTTTAGGCCCCTCCAGACCGACAGCGGTCAATGAATGATACTAATCTTTGGTACCAGCCAGCAGCAACACTGGTCCCAAAACAAAACTTTACCTCCCTCTTGACATCCTCTGTGATCAGTGTCTATCGATAGGAATCCATATTGATTGCCATTGATCTCTCTTGATATGGATCCCTGTCAGTAGGTATGGATTCCAACAGGCATCCATTTCCTTCTACAACCCCAGGAATCCATGCCTACTTATGGCAATATCTGCCCCATGCCAAAAATTCACATGCCTGAACACATCAACATATATCAATGCCTATTGATATGGATTGATGGTAAGGGGCAACAAAAGTTATCAATCCTTATTGCTCCCAATCCCTATCAATGGATCTCAAAGTTGACAATCCTTATTGTACTTCAATATTCAGAAGTATTGCTGGCTATACTCCTTCGATGGTGTCCAGGAGGAAAATTGGTCCAAGAGCCAAAGTGATGGATACCTTTCAAGATCAAGAGGCATCAATGCCTACTTACAGGGATCAATATCTCTAGGTATTGATAGATTTCCATCCTTGTAGCTCTTGATCCCATTGATAGGTCTGGTAGTTGACAGGCTTTTATGTGTCCTGATATCAGAAAGTATGAATATCCATAAAATTCGACCCTTTGTGATAGGTAAATCAGCATGATAGCAAAAGATTTAGATGACTGTCAAGATAAATAGGTATCAGTGCCTATCAACACATATTGATAAAAACAAGCGTCAATAGTTTTTGACACCAATCAATGACAGTATCCATCCAAGAGGGAAATGAATACACCCCTGCTGAGATCCTCCCTCCCACAAGTCCCACCTGCACAACCACCATAAATTCCACCTAGTATAAGACTGTGAACCTGTTCAAAAATTCTCCTTCCATTCTTATGAACACTGGCAATATGATACTTAAACAGTAGTAGAGAGTGAGAGATACCGAGATCAGACAACAAAAACACCATTTCTGTTACTTGCAGACACAGAATAGGTGTGTGGAGTATAACTGAACAGCTTCTTAATATTGCCACAAATTAAAGAAGTTCAGGAGCTTCCTACCATGTTTCAAGGTTTTTTTTTCCTATTCTCTAAAGTCTCACATTTTGTTTTGTTTTTCCCTTGCCATTGCACCATGATACTGGTGTGTTGAAATCTGCAGACAAAGTGAGACAGATGTCTTGAATGTGTAAATACCAAGGGAATTGTTTATCAAGAAGCTATGGCCAAATGCAGCTCTCAGGATTTTCTCCCTCCTCTTTTGTGGAAAATCTGTTAATAATTTGCATAACAAGCTGAGAAAATCAGATACAAACTACTGCACCTACCCAAATACATTTCAAAAAACTGTGGAGATAAAGCTAACACAGTTCTTGTGTATCAGTGTGTTTGCTACTTGCCACAAGCTAACAGAAAATTTTCCAGGGAATCTGATACCTTTCTGTGCTGCACTCAGGAGAAGATAAATGTTAATAAATGGCAAAGAAGGCCATCTGTTTCTATATTACTTTGCTTTTTTAAATATTAAACCTTATTTTTTATTTTATTGGTAGGAGGTTAGTTTTCTTTCATTCTTTTGACAGAAAATGCCAAAATTATGAATAAAATAGTATTTGTTAAACAGAACTTCCTTTCATGCCTCAACTATATTTAAAAAGCTTCTGTCTTTTTTTATGCAGTAAGTTTGAGTATATTGCTTGTAATGTAATCATATGTAATCAAATACATGGTTATTTTCTGTAAGGTAATGAATGAGGAAGACTTCATTGCTATGTTCTTAATCATTTCAGAGTCCAGATGATACCATTAACCAAAGTAGCTTAGCTCAAGTAGTAATAACATATGAACACTCGTATTATTTGTGAGGTGCTATCTACCACTTACTTTGCTCATTGTGATTCGTACAAGAAATAAGAAACTAATTTCTTTTGAAAAGTTTTGAATAACAAAAATGTAATTTTTTAAAACATTTTTTCTTGAATCCTAGACCTGAAATAAAATTTGATATCACTGGAATAGCAAGTTACTTTATGCTGACAAGCACTAACTTTCTTTCATTTAGATGCAGGATTGTTGTTTTATATTATAGATATACTATAGAGATTTATTTATAGATTTTCTCTAATAATTTTTATTGGCCTGATACTGTGTTATTCTTCATGTAAAATAGTTTCAGAAAGACCTTTTATTCTGGACTGAAGGACAGGTTGAAGCACCAGCTTGCTGTCCAATCATCAGCCATCCCCTTGTCTTACTTTACTGTTAGTTAGATGAAAAAAAAATAAAATTAGAAAATTTATATCTATCTAACCTGTGTTTGGGTAAATGTGAGACTCATAATAATTCTCTTTTTTTTCNTAGAGATTTATTTATAGATTTTCTCTAATAATTTTTATTGGCCTGATACTGTGTTATTCTTCATGTAAAATAGTTTCAGAAAGACCTTTTATTCTGGACTGAAGGACAGGTTGAAGCACCAGCTTGCTGTCCAATCATCAGCCATCCCCTTGTCTTACTTTACTGTTAGTTAGATGAAAAAAAAATAAAATTAGAAAATTTATATCTATCATCTAACCTGTGTTTGGGTAAATGTGACACTCATAATAGTTCTCTTTTTTTTTCCAAAGTTCATATGACATCTCAGAAAGACTGTTCCCTGAACTTATTCCCTCCTACCCGTGGTTGCAAGGCAACCATGCAAAGCATGGTTGCAAGGAAGGCAGCTAACATGAGAGCTGATAGTATTAGGAAGAAGAAAGTGCTCAATAACTTTAAGCTTCTTTTATTTTAAATGAAGAAAATAGTTAAGATTCAGATGATCATATTGTCAGTCATTCACTGGCCATCTCCCACCACCTGTGTGAGAATTGCAATCTTGGTTTTACTCACTCAGGACTCCAAAGTGTGGCTGGCAGTTAAAGAAAACAAAAAATTGCCTTGAACAACTAGATATTTATCCCCGATGCCAAGGGAGGACCCAGAGAAATGAAGGATATGTGGTGAATCTAGATTTGGGCCACAAAAGTAACATTTCTGCACCAACTTAAATACGGGTATGACTTGAAAACCCAGTACAGCCTGTTGAAGATACCTGAATTAGACACATACGAATTAACCACACACAAGGAATAGTATACATTCTGTATAGGTATACACATTACATTTTTTGGTTGGCAATTTGGCAATCGTCCTGAAAAAAATGTAATTATAAATGTGAAGTATACAAAACTGCAGGTGAGCAGTGGGGTGAAGAGACTAATTTCATGAGAGAAGAATGGAAACAAGTAAAACAGAAGCAGCAAAGTGGGCTATGGCTGAGAAATGTGAAGTTACAGTATGACATGTAAAACAAAGTATAAAAGTATTTTGACAAAGAGCAGGAGTCTCCTTCTCTGGAGATCTTCCAAACCCGCCCAGATGCCACCCTGTGCCACGTGCTCTGGGTGTCCTTGCTGGAGCAGGGGGTTGGACTAGGTGATCTCTAGAGGCCCCTTCCAACCGCAACCATTCTGAGATTCTGTGAAGAAAAGGTAAGGCTTATTGATACAATAACTATGAAAAAATATATAGATTGATACTGAGTCATTCTCCAGGGGTTTCTGAATTTAGTCTATATGTCTACTTGAAGGGCCAGTTTTTCTTCTCTATGCTGTATATGCAGGTTGTGTCATGTGCTGTGACTGTAGCACTGTGCATGGCATTCTGCCTCCCTGCTGTTCGGCTGACAACTTTATTGTAAAACATCACAAGATAGGATATAGTTGCATATTTCTGGCTCCACCAGCAGACCACATTATGTTAGACTGCAAAATAATTACATGGCATACATTGCTTTTCAAAATCAGGATTATCTGGACTGTGCCTATGGCACTAACACTACATCTGCTAGTGATACGCATGACAGCAAGAACAGAGGCTGATTTACAGTCTCAGAAGCTATGAAAATGAGTAGCACTGAAAACATGATAATTATATTAATTGGACAATAACTCCACAGCACTGGCTTTAGCTTTACCTTAGCTTTTAATAATTTCTTTTACATAAACCACGAGGAATACTATGAAAAGCCGGAAAGCACTCTTCACTACGTTGGTGTCACTACTCTGGTGTACACAGAGGCACTCAGAGTTGGTCAAACATTTTCCAAATGATTGTCTTTTTTTTAAGAAAACATTCTTTCATCAAAATACATTCATCAGGCACATAGGGATTTTAACAAATTTAATTCAGAAAAACATACTTGTTTAGTTCTTCTTTGTTTAATTCATAGCACTTTGTTTTAAAATAATTTTAGTTTAAGAGCTTCTCATTTATAGAAAATATGAATTTTAAAAAATCAAAAACCGAACAGGTTTATTGAAATGAAATGTTTGCATTGAATCAGCATTACCACTACCAAGAGACAGTAAAAGACAAGTTCAGAAACCACTGAATTTTCCATCACATAGACTTTACATTTTTGCCATAGTTCTGCAAATATTAAGTAAAAAATAACACCAGCACACTATTCAGAAAGAGCTAAATAGTTCAGTAAAGAACCTTCATAATACATTTCTCCAAAGGAGGGATAAAGATTACAAGCTAATGTTTCTATTAAATGTTTTCTACATCTCAGAACAGATCCTAAAGTGATATAAATCAGAAAACAACGCTGTGACCACACTATGTAGTGTTTAATGCAGTCAAACATTATAAATGTTAAGGAATTTCATTTACACCTCACATAAGACACTCCTAGTATTTTTTATAATATTAGCATTTATAGCACTTACCATTGCAGATCAGTTCTCTGTTCTCTAGTGTGAATTTTTGGCAAGTCATTTAATCATGCCTGGTCTCCTCTGTAAGACTGAAACACTATTTTATTACTTTCATTCAGTTTAAAAATAGAACTTATTCCTGCAATTCTGAGATACTGATAGACTGTATGCAGCAAAATGGAAATGGTAACTTGAACCAATACTACATGGTTAAGGGGACAGAGACATTAGTTCTTCACATTGGGAAATATTTTCTACTATACATCTATTAGAAATCATTTATTTGTCAGCCTAAGATCTATTAGAATAAAAATCACAATAATTCATGCTTTTGTTATTGGGCAACTGTATTGTAGCTTTTGTACTCTGAGAGGACAGAATTGTAGAATCATTATGGTTGGAAAAGATTTTCAAGATCATCATGTCCAACCTTATGTATCTCAGCAAGTTGCTGGCTGGAAAACTCTCTGTAAGTTTTCAATCTACATAATTCTCAAATCTTCACACCTCTTAAGAAAGCTAGTTCTTTAACCTTTTCCTCTTTTTTTTTTTTTAAATAAAGGTCTTAAAATAGTTGGTGAAGGTACAGATTGTGTACAGCAAATCCAAGCCTCATGCACACAGGCTTCCTTTTTAAAGTTGCTTTTCATATACCCATGAGAGCTAGCGCATGAGCCCTTGAAGATCACAGGCTGAAAGCTATGGACACATAAGAATGAATTAGATTTTGACTAAAACCTATAAGGGGAAACACCCTTATAAACTCAATATTTCACAAATTCTTCTATGCTGAAGGGTTTCTTTATCCAGACCAAGATGGCAATGGTATACCAGAAAATTGTCAGGAAAAGACAATTACCAATCTGCAATTGTGCCTTAGAGAAGTGACCTGAACAATGTTAATTATTAGTATTATTAACTAATTATTTCTGCATTCCTCATTACAAATCATCTCTCAAATTTTAGCAAATAACTGCAGTACTGTCAGTGGATCAAAGGACTCCTGTTGTACCCCAGGAATAATTAATGAAGAATCCTAACTTGATAAATTCAGTTATACTATGGAATGGTATCTAGGTTGGAATTTGATGTTCTCCGTGTACACAATATATCTGATTAAATGCAGCTTGTGGTTTGCATGTATTCAGGAGGAAAGATTATGGCTCAAGCAGAGGTTAGAAAATAACAGTGTTAGTTGACAGGCGAGACAAATGCGTGCCAGTTGTTGGAATTCTCAACATGCGCCCTGTAAAATGCTCAGCAGCAGAGCATCGACAATCCTGACATTCATTAACAGAAATTACCTTGTGGTATATCAGAAGAGGCTATAGCAGCAGGCTATATAATAATTGTCTCGGATACAGCGCTATGGATTCCGCGGGACCTCCCAGGAGCCTGCCAGCTGCACAGCGGAGAGCCGGCAGCTTGTGTGCAGCAGCCACGCGTGTGGCCTGTTAGTGAACAAGACTCCTTAAACAGTCAGGAGGGAAGCGACAGCCCCTATTAGGCCGTTACAGGCACCGCGCATCCTTCTTGCGCTCCAGAGCAGTGGGAGCTTCCTTGCAGCTCTGAAGTTACATAACCAAAGAGACATAATTGGCCCAAGAAGAAAAGTGTGGGACTCCAACTTGTTTCTTTTGCAAAAAGAAGGCAAAAAAAGGTTCTTAAGGCAAAAAAATGGTTTTTTTGGTAGGAAGTTTTCAACTTGTGTAAGGAAAGCCAAAATAGAATTAAAATAGAATAAAGATTTTATCTGTGCAATAGGCTTCGCTACAAAATTCCACAGTTTGAACCAGTACAAATCAAATTCATGCTATCCTAAATTGTCTGTATAGCCACATAAGCCATACCTTCGCAAAGTCTTTTTTCATCTCTGATGTAACCCTGATAACTAGCTTTCTTTTGACACAAGCCTCTGAACTTGGTAGAGTGCCAACAGCATGGCCTCAATTGCAGGTGTTAAATTAACAGGAGAATAATCTGATTGAACCATAGTGCAGGAGAAAAAAAATGATGAAATTACATATGTAAATATAAGTCATATATAAATTGCAGTTTGAGGTGAAACCAGCTTAACTTACCAGTAAATAAAAAACAAGAAGAGGTTTTAATTACTCACATAATTATTATAACATTCAACAGATTTATACCACAGGAACAAAATCATTAAACACACTTTTTCCATAGATGTATTCATATGTTGCAATATATACATATGAGAATTTTGATCATGTTGAAATATCACATACGTTAATAATATCAGTATCTATTATTTCAGGTACATTCTTCACTCCACAATTTAAAAAATGAAAAATGACTGAGGGCTAATTTAAAAATGAAAAATGACTGAGGGCTAATTTTAACACAGGTATATCAGAAATCAACAGATTTGATTTTCTGAAACATCATGGTCTGAAACATCATGGTCATAACTATCACTCATGAGTTGTCTCTAGTCCTGGGGTCTCCAGTGTTACCTTGTGTCTCCAGTGCTACCTTTGCACTGTGTTAGAACCTCTTTTGCACTGCAGCATCCCCGCTTACCAGGCTCTGTTATCAGCCCATCTCATCCTCACTACGCTAAGATCATAAGTATCTTATTCTATGCAGAATAGTCACCTTTATACAAAAACACAGATTTCATTGCACAGTTTAAGACTGAGCCATACCAGATTCAGTCCTTAGGCCCCGCAGAGTTAGTACAAAGCTTGTGACCTGTACCAGCAGTGCTAGCACCACATCTATTGGGCTATAGGTAGGAAAACATTAGTAATCTGTTAGTAATGTATTAGTAAAGTCAACAAATGAATGGTGACAAGGAACAAATGAATGGTGACCCATTAACCTCACTGTAATAAGTAATTACCAAGAACATATTTGTACAATGCAATACTCTAAACATATTTTTCAAAAGAAAACAACAATTTTGTAAATTAAGTTTAGTGCTTGATAAAGCCCTGGCTTGTGGAAGTTATCATATATAAACATTTACAATACCTCATAGCATGGAGAAGCTAACAGTGTGGAGAAAAAAAAATGTTCAAACAAGACATGCTTCTTGTTTTATAAAATCAGAATTGTGATGGCATGACTCACTTAAATAGAAACACATCTAGATCCCACAAAGCGGGGAACATTTGGAAAATTATTCTTAATGGCTTTTTAAAGCACTAACAAGAAACACAAGTAGTAAAACATCTTTACTGTGTTGCTACACTCTGCAGGAGATTAGAGATGTTTTGGACAATGGCACTGACTGTATTTCTTTAAAAACAATGTGTTTAGTGCCACTTCACACATGTGCTGCAGAATGAAAAAAAATTGCAAATTCTTTGAGATGGGACTTGGGACATAGGCATCAAAATTAGATGTTTTTATTTGACTTCATAAAAGAGAAATATCACAATGGTAGCAAGCAAAGTAGGAATTATTTTGTTAGGGCTTTTTTAGCAGATGGATTAACAAAAAGTTACTTATAATTTCTTAAAAAAAAATCCACAAACTTAATTGTGACAAATCCTGAAGTCAGTTGAAAAAGTCTTATTCATTTCAGCTTGCAAATGTAAGTCTATACAGGTGAACAACTATATGTATTCTCTCACCCTTAAATCATCTGGGAAGTATTACCAAAATACCAGGAAAATATGACTCTTTTCTCAGTTATGAGTTCATCACAGAGCAGGGGAACACACCAGTGCAATCAAAGAGGGTTAGTCCAATATTAATAGCAAATCAGCACTAAAATATGTTGATATTTCTTCTAAAATCACCCAGGTGGTTCCTTAATGCTCAGAATAACAACTTTCTCTCTCTCCTTCTCTCCCACATCCAACAGAAACTTCAAAATCTTTGAGTATTTGACAGGACACTGTTACAGGAAAAGACAAGCTACAAAAAGAAAAAAATATATATCACACGTATTATCTAGTTCTCATTTCTCTTTTGATGCAAATAATGTTGCATGTTTCATTTCAGTGTATCCGAATTCCCTGAAGTCTTATTCTTGTAACTTCTTGCATACAGGCATCGCTATATGTAATATAGGTAATGCCAAAGTATTTAGTAAGATAATTTCCAAAAATTCTAAAAGATTTCTAATGTTGAAGGCCAAATAAGTCTTCAGGGGTTAAAAGTCTTGTTTGGTTTTCAGTAAAGTTTTCTGTCATGTTTATAGCAGTAGACTGCTAGAACACTGATAACATTGTATGTTATCAGTTTGGAGAAAGCCTTTCATCAAAAAAAAGACAAATCTTTGTTCTTAAAACTGGCTAGAATTATATTTTTCCTCATTTTCATTCAGATCTGCTCTATTATGAAAGGCTTACCAAGTAGTTTAGGTGGGATAAATCTCACCGATTTAAATACAATGTAAGCGTCAAGTCTCAGTTTTGTGGGCTTATTTTACAAATCAAAACATGATAATGTAAATGATAGTATTCAGTGTTGTTCAGACGTATTTTCAAAGTGCAGGTCAAATACATCTGTATATAAATAAACAATGTAAGGTGAAAAAAAAAAAAAAAAAGCAATTTTCCAGACATAATACTGAGGGCTGCTTCGCCCTCCCCTTGTGATACATTCTAAAGTCTGAATAAATAGGAGTTTACTGTCTGTACTCAGTGAATTTTGTATAGACACTTCCTAGGTTGTTACTCCTGGCCTAAACAAGGCAAATTGCTGAAGTCACAGAATTGGTCTAGTGGGCTGCCGTGATATCATTTCAATATGCTAAGCAAGGCTCTTCTGGTCTGAGATTAGCAGGGTTTGGAGCTCACAACTCACAGTGAAAGCCACTACTAAATAGGCACAGAAAAAGAAGTTAGGGTAACTTTGCCATTCACTTGATCAGAAAGAGTTAGTGAGCTATGCTGTAACTAGAGCATAGAATTAACAATGCTTCAAAACTATTTGGTAACTGTGCTTCAGCACTGTGCCTTTTCAGAGGAAAAGCTTTTGTTCCTTAGCTGATTAGGAAAAAAAAACCTGTCATCGTATGTGACAGATATTCACTTGCAAGAACATACTGATGACTCAATCCTACAGAACTGCCCTTATAAAAATTCCTGATCAAGCCCAAAGGCATGTAGGGAGAATTAGATCTGCAAGATCATATTTCTCAGGCCTATTTTTCCACACCCTTGCATTTTTTATAATAATTTATGCCTCAGTATAATGAGGTAAAATATATTTGTAGTGTACTTCTCCAGCTACAAATCCAAGAGCTGTGACATTTCTCCCTGTATATGGATATAAATGAATACATATGGTATATTATTATAGTGAAAAGTACAGAAAAGTACAGTAAGTTAAACTAAAAGAGTTTAACTTTTCAATGTTGCTTCATGAAACATTTCAAAAGAGTGTAATGGTGTAATAGTACTTGTCCTTCTGGTACCCAGTAAAAAATGGGCTGAAATTTATGATTTCCTTTTCATATACCATTGCTGAGTGAAAGTATGCATTTGTTTAATTAAATCAAAAGTGAGAATTTAAAGTGGGTAAATCATAAAGAAGGTACAGGATAGGTCAGGAACATTACAGTATACGAGATGTTTTGTAAGAACTGTCCCCTAGGTTGTTTTTACTAATAATCCATGTTTCAAAAAATTAAAAAAAAGACTCAAAGCAACATCCTCCCCTCCAAGAACTACTTTTGACATTAATATTGAATCTTGCAAGGAAAAAAAATCTATACAGAGTTGATTTGAGTGTAGGAGTACTGATTAGCAGAGTGAGGGCTGGACAAAACTATTTTCTTCCGAGAGAAAAAAATAAAATAAAAGTACATTAAATACAAGCAAAATAAAAGAATCAATCGGTAAAACAGTCAATATTATAGGACAGTGAGATAGTAGCAATCATTAGAAAGAAAGTTAAAAAAAGGGAAAGAAATAGAAAATGGAATTTTCTTCCTTAAAAAAGAAAAGTAGTATATTTCAAGTACTTATGGCGGGGATATTCTTTAAAAACAAACTGAATTCTGTATAATTTTTTTCACTCAGCCTTTTAACATACAATAGTGTTGTCAACTGAAAGAGCTTCTCAACTGATGCATAAGGATTCTGTTAGACAAGAATACTGATTTACGGCAACAACTAATCCACGCCCAATGAAGACTAGAGTGAAACCACCTGATTCACCTCAGCAATGGTGAACTACAGGGATTTAAAAATGTCATGCTTGTCAGCATGATTCCTAATGATCGAAGAGAAGTGAACAGCTTGCATGTTTCCTATTTGAACAACTGTGAGAATTTTCTACTCCAGTTTCCTAATGATGGTTATTTAAAATGATGTTTTTCCAGGCCTGAAACACATTCCCTATAAATATTAACAATGATAAATGAAATAATCTAAATGATCTAAATCATCATTATGGCTAGGCTTTGTGAACGAAGATATGGGAAGGGCTTTACCGACATTTGCTGCAAGCAAGCTATGGCTACAAGACTGATGCGGGAAAGGCAAGTTCTATTGCCAAAGGCACAGCGGAAGACCTCCTTAGGCAGTAGTACTGACAAGACACGGTTCTTTCTGTGTTGTCTTTTCTCTTCAAGACTGATTCTGGATGTGTTCTCAAAGGAAGCAGCAGCATTATGGATGATGCATCTCCATGTCTCCCAGTTCAAGGCAAGAGTGGACCATGGATGTTAGTCAATAGGGCCAAGGCTGAGGTCTTGTTTCAGGGAGTCCTTGTGTCTCCTCTTTGGGGTTCCTCTCTTGTGGCAGTCGGTGGCGAGTTCACCACAGAGCACAATCTTAGGGAGGTGGCGATCTTCCATCCTGGGGACCTGCCCTGCTCAGCGCAACTGTGTTCTCTCTATTGAGGCATGACCTCAATACTGGTGACCCCTGTCTATTCAAGGACACATGAAATATATCTTAATAAATACAAGTAGAAGAGCACTCACATAGTCTGAAGAATGACTACCAAATATGCAAGATCATGTCCTATCTCTATGCTTAAACAACAGCCAATTAAAGGAACAAGTCATGAACTGGATCTTGGTTTAGATTTACTGTAGAGGGCAGGGAGCTTTTAGTAGGGAGCCAGATCAACTGCATTTCTTCTGCCTTTCTCACTAAAAGGTACCTAGAGAGGCATCTTCTGCCCAGAGCTTCTTTAAGGTTGCAACAGAGAACATAGGCTCCTGTTTTTCAGGTGCTAGTGAAGGCAGGAATTTCCACTTTTTCATACCTACGCCAAAAACAGAAAACAAAAATCATGATGTGGAGAACATCAGTTTGGAGATTTGGTTGGACTAGATGCTACCAAAGGTCCCTTCAACCTCAGTCATTCTGATTTAAAACTTCAGTCCAGCTCTAGTGTTTTCTTCATTACTGCTCATTTTTTACCAAACAAAGCAAAACAAAAAACCCACAGAAACAAAACAAAACAAACAAACAAACAGAAAAACACCTTAATGGTCAAGTTTCTGTTATCCAGGCATCTGTAGATATTTTCCATAAGTTTAAAAAGGTAAAAATAGATGTAGTATCTGATGGATTTATTTTGTACCTGAGTGATGCGCTGCGCTTTTTTCACCAGAACTGCCATCCCTGTTAACAAAAAAGAATTTGATTAGCATATTCCTCAGCTGCATTTAAAACATGGTAGTTTGAATAAACTAATAATGTTATAACTTTGAAAGCAGAAAAGTTAAGAAAACATTGAAAGGCTTGAAGTACCTTCAACAATTTGAAATATCATATAACATAACAACTGCCTTGTCTGTGTTTACTTCAGAAAGTTTTTAAGTAAGTCAATAATTTTAATTGCTGATTACAATGTCTTTTCATTTCTCAAACAATGTATGGTGATTCCAGACTCAGTCACCTCCTAACTTACCGTAATTGACATATTTCCCTTGCCCCACATTCTGCTTATTACTGTTTGGTGTCATCATAGATTTTACAACTATCTATCTGTGAAAAAAGTACATGGAAATTGAATTTATTTATTCATTTTTCCTTGAGGCCCCAAACCTACACAGCTCTGGAACAAGTGAAACAAGCAAATATTTCTCATTTTACACAATTATCTTATCTTTTTTTTTTTTTTTATTCTGTGCTCTATAAATAGATCTAGGAATTTCCATTCCTAAATTTGTATGTCGTACAAATACATAAAATTTCCTTTTCCAAAAGGAAAAAAGAGTTGTGAAATAATAAAATGAGCACTCATCAAAATCATGACTAATTACATAGCTAAATTTGGAACAAATAACTAAGCAAAATTTCAGAAAGAATTATGCACAACTGCATAGTTAAAGCTGTAGAATTTACATTGACTAATGTAGAAATCTTTGACATAGTCATACTCATCTAACTCAATACATAATCTCATTTCCCTAGTAGTGGATGGCAGACTTAGTCTTCTTTTACCCCTTCTGCATAACTGTGGTCACCAGCTGTGATCAAGACAAAATCATACAATATTTCCCCTCAACACTCTTGGGATGAGCACCACAGAGAATTTTTGTTTTCCTGACAGTACCCAGAATAAGAAAGAATCTCAGCAGGGTGCTGAGGTATTAGTAACATCCTTATTTCGCAAAGCATTTAAACACGTTTGGTTTCATAACAACATGAAAATAGGTCAAACATGCTAATGAATAAATATCGCTTAAGCACATACTTAAATTCTTGCTTACTTATGAAACAGACCAGGTACTAGGATCACATATCTGTGAATGAAATAACCAGAATTTGTCCTGAAATCAATCAACTCTTTTGCAAAGGATTATTTCTAAAGAGACGGTACAATCCTCTGTGCAAAATGGAGCACAATAAATCCATAGTTCTTTAATTAGTGAAAAATAGGGATTCTGTTATTATTGTGATAATTATTCACATTACCATAATACCATAATATTATTGCAAAATAACTACAGCCAGCAGGAACAACCTGACATGAGACACTTCCCATCTAACATGACTTCTGTATCAGTCCATTTTTGTATGAGTAACAACTTCTTTTCAAAGAAAGTAAATATGCATATAGATGTGTTTACGCTATGTATCTAGTGTATATTGTTAACATGTATATGTCCCCTTACCCCAAGAAGTTTCATGTTTTAAATATGAACTGTGTTAAAAGGGTTCTGCAACACCATTTTTTTTTTCATTTTAATTTAATTTATAAGAATCTTGTCATGTCAGTTATAGACTGTTACAACTCTAGCACACAGGCAAAAGGTAATTTTTAGATACCGTTGCATCATTTTCCTGCAGCATTATCATCATTTCTACCTTTCATAGGGTTTGACAAATCCTTCCCATTTATTTACCGAGGCTGCTGTTTCTGACAGATCTAATGAATGAGATATCCTGCGGCATGTTGACCAGTAAAATATTTTAAAAACAAGGACAAGATTGACTGGGGTCAGTAAAAATAAATAGCTTATCTATTTGCTACATCTCTTTTTACTCCATACATTTTCCCTGTCAAAGATATCAGTAATGCTTCATTTTCAGAGTTACCATTTAAAATGGCTGAGGATTTAAATGTCATACTTCATTACTATTTGATGCGATAAAGATTTCATGCCATAGACCATCTTAGTAACATAACTATTTATCCAATTCTTCTAGGAAAAGTATTAATTTTGTTTCCTAAACCAGTCCTTTATCGGAAGGTCTTTTGTTCTCAGTTACACACACTATTAAAAAGATCTTACCAGGCTTAAAGTTCATCTGGGAAGGTATTTTATGTGTTTTCTGAAATGTCTTTTACGTGTTCCACATTTAAATCTGGCCAGGTAAAGGCTTGATAGCTTTTCCCAGCAGGAGCGGTGGAGGTTAGGTGACACACTGAATTAACTTTAAGACATTCAAGGCCATATGCTCCCACCGTCTGTACGCGGGAAGTGGCAGTAAATCACGGTGAAAGCCCATCTCCGACGTATGAATCTGAGCCTCCCAACTCAACACACCAACTAAACTGCTTGCTCAGCACCGTGCTGCACTGCCGAGGGAGGAAAGGGCCCAACGGCAACACTCTTCAGTAAGGCATATTTTCTGAGTCTCAGGACCCAGAAATAAAATAAAATAAAATAAAATAAAATAAAATAAAATAAAATAAAATAAAATAAAATAAAATAAAATAAAATAAAATAAAATAAAACCCTTTTTCCTGTCATTTCCACAAACCCATTTGCAGCAACTTGCCTGCAGACGTCCAACCTGAATTTTGGCAACTTGGGAGCCAGCTTGCTGTTGTAAGCTCTGCCCGCAGTCAGATAACAGTGATTTGTGGAGGGCATGTGCTTGCCTGTGATTACTGAAGGGGAGGAGTGAGGTGCTTAACATAAATGCCTCGTTTTAAGTACCTATAATTGACTGGAATAAACGTAGGCTTAGCACTGATGAAATGTTTCCTCTGTAATCCAATCCCCAAAATCAAAAAGAGCCTGAAGATTTTACAAAGGTAAAATATGCATCCCATGCACATTAATTATTCCTGCTGGGAATTCTGGATGTTCATGAAGTAAGGAAGGAGTACCGTAGTGAAATTATATTATCCGCATGAACAGAGGACTGCCAATGCAAATATCATTTTGATAGCTCTTTTTTCTTTCTTTTTCAGCTTGCTTTTATTCTGCTAAAAATGGAAAAGCTACACCAAGACCAGGATTTTATTCTATTCTTCTCGGCTGTACACTTTCCAAAGGCACGATGCATCCGTGCTTTGTAGCATTAATTAGGATGAGCTCAGTAACCTTTTTCTTTATCGACTTATCTTGGCTAGAACAGAAATAAAAAACAACCATAGACGTGTTTTGCCCCCAACTAACTACACAGCATCTAGGCCTGGCTGGCCAATGACTATCCTGGTGCCATATAGCCCCTGTGCAAACAGCCCCTGTCCCCAAGGATACCCTTGCTGTTCCCCAGGTCAGCCCCTCCAACATCGCCTTCCTGAAGGGCTTCCTCACTTCCGAAGCCGTTTTTATGTCCCCGCCTTCCATCCTTTGCTTTGTGCAGGTATAAATGGCTCCTCTGGCTTAGTTGCTGCTGACTCAGTTCATATCCTCCAGTCGATATCCTACCTCTCCTTCAATATTCCTAGACCGCCTGCTGCGTGTTCTCTCTCAGGACCTCGTGGCTGCAGACTCAATACCTTCTGGATTATGCAGATGAGTTAAGAACAAAACCTTTCTGAACTCTTGAGGTTATGATTATAGCCGAGGCAGGTTCTTACTGTAAGTAGTAAGGTAATACTGTAATTTGCTGCTTATTTGATTCCTGCAAATATGTATGTGCACACACTCTGTATACCCACATTTCTCAATTTCTGCAATTAGAAGAGGCATGTTGTGTTTGATTCCTGTATAAGCAAGGGCATTTACCTCCTAGTAAAATCCTCCTCGTAAAATCGTAATGGTGAGTTTTAATTCATGCTCCCTTTTCTGTATAGGAGATTAGAGAAGGATTCCAACAAGGGTCGTCCCTGGTTGTCACCATTGTTTACGTTGTTTTATAAGCACTGTTATTAGTTCTAGGAAGCTCTCTATTTCTGCATTTCTACTCCTTGAAATTTTTTACAATTAGGTTTGTTTAATTAAGATTTCCATTAGGCTTTTTTTTCCTTATTTTTTCCCCTTTGTCCCAGTAAAAATGACAGATAAATGCCTTGAGACTTTGTAATGCCTTAATTGTTTCCCAAGAGTTAGATTACAGAGTTAGGACCTGATTCATGCACATTTTATGCACCATTTCCCAGGATTCTTTTCTTTTTTTTCAAGCATTTTGCCTAGAAATTTGATATTGCTGAGGAAAGTACAAATACCTCTTATTTACATAAATCCCTCAAGAATAGTTGCCATGTCTTCCCTCTGCACCTCATTATGCACTACATGCTCTCCAAAGAATGGAAAGAAACGGCTAATAACAACTCATGCAACGGTCCAGCTAACCAAATATATGCAGATAGTTGTTGGTAATGCATTTTATTTCAACTTATCAGATATTTCTTTCCATGGATGTCAGCAGCGCATGCCTAATGCATTTCAGTGAAATCACTCTGGATGCACCTCAGTGTAAATAATCACAGATTTTGAAGCCCAGGAGACAGCCATCAAAATAATGATCAAGGCAATATGAGTGCACAAAGCAGCGTGCTTCTCATATTTGGTACATTCTTCATCAGAAACCCCAGTTAGGGGCGAACTGGTAAAAGAATTTTTATATAATTGGCCCAAGAGGTAGCTATGGAGTTATCTGGAGAGGTAGGATTGCTCCTCATCTCCATGGAAATTAGACCTTGGTCAGGGTCTGAGAGGCAGTGGGAGAACAAGCTGCCCACCAAGTGCAAGCCAAGTGCAGCAAGTGGTGCCAGTGCAGTACCATGTGGTTCCCAGGAGAAAGAATGGAGATGGAAAACAGTACTTTTTACCTGGTATGAGCAGTTTCTCTCCCAAGCCTTGTCACTGCATATGGCAGTATTAAATTAACTGTAGTGGGATAGGCAAGTTAATGTATTAAGTACTTTTTGCAAAGTAGCCTTCCAAAAATGTGAGAACAGTGTAAAACTGACCAATTCACTTCCTCCACCTTTTCTGATACCTCACCTACCTGTTCAATGTCTGGAAAAAAATGTAGTTTGTTAACCTAAAGGACACTGGGCATAGCAGGAAACAGAACTTCTGTAGTTTGCCTCGAAGACTTGCTCTAGTTAGAATCATAGAATCACAGAATCATAGAATGCCTAAGGCTGGGAGGGACCTCTAGAGGTCATCTAGTCCAACCCCCCTGCACATGCAGGGCCACCTAGAGCACGTGGTACAGGGCTGCATCCAAGCGGGTCTTGAAGATCTCCAGAGAAGGAGACTCCTCAACCTCTCTGGGCAGCCTGTTCCAGTGCTCTGTCACCCTCAATGTCAAAAAATTTTTCCTTAAGTTCCCGTGGAACTCTTGATGCTTAAGTTTGTGGCCATTTCCTCTTGTTCCGTCAGTGGCCACCACTGAAAAGAGGCCAGCCCCATCCTCCTCACTCCCTCCCACTGACCAGGTCCCCCCTCTCAGCCTTCTCTTCTCCAGGCTGAACAGGCCCAGCTCCCTCAGCCTCTCCTCATAGGGCAGATGTTCCAGGCCCCTGATCATCCTAGTCGCCCTGCACTGGACTCTCTCCAGCAGCTCCACATCCCTCTTGTACTGGGGGGCCCAGAACTGGACACAGTACTCCAGATATGGTCTCACCAGGGCTGAGTAGAGGGGCAGGATCACCTCCCTCAACCTGCTGGAGACGCTCCTCTTAATGCACCCCAGGATGCCATTGGCCTTCTTGGCCATGAGGGCACACTGCTGTCTCATGGTCAACCTGTCGTCCACCATGATGCCCAAGTCCTTCTCTGCAGAGCTGTTCTCCAGTAGATCGGTCCCCAGCCTGTACTGGTGTCTGAATTTTTTTCTCCCCAGGTGCAGGACTGTGCACTTGGCCTTGTTGAATTTCATGAGGTGTCTCTCCACACAGTTGTCCAGTCTGTCCAGGTCCCTCTGGATGGCAGCGCAGCCCTCTGGAGTATCTGCTACTCCTCCCAGCTTTGTATCATCTGCAAACTTGCTGAGAGAGCACTCTGTGCCTTCATCCAGGTCATTAATGAACAAATTGAACAGGACTGGACCGAGGACTGACCCCTGGGGGACACCACTCAACACAGGCCTCCAACTAGACTCCGCACCGCTGATCACCACCCTCTGAGTTCTGCCATCTAGCCAGTTGCCAATCCACCTCACCGACCACTCATCCAGCCCACACCTCCGGAGCTTGTCTAGGAGGATGTTGTGAGGGACGGTGTCAAAAGCCTTGGTGAAGTCAAGATAGATGACATCCACCGCTCTCCCCTCATCTATCCAGCCGGTCATCCCATCATAGAAGGCTATTAGGTTAGTCAAGCATGATTTCCCTTTTGTGAATCCATGCTGACTGGTCTTGAGCACCGTCTTGTCCTCCACGTGCCTGGAGACAATGGCCAGTATGAGCCGTTCCATCACTTTTCCGGGGACGGAGGTGAGGCTGACCGGCCTGTAGTTGCCCGGATCCTCCTTCTCGCCTTTTTTGAAGACTGGCGTGACATTGGCCTTCTTCCAGCCCTCTGGCACCTCCCCCGTTCTCCAGGATCTTTCAAAGATGATGGAGAGTGGCTTGGCTACGACGTCTGCCAGCTCCCACAGCACTCTGGGGTGCATCCCATGGATTTGTGGGTATCGAGGTGCCTTAGGTGCTCTCTTACCCAATTTTCCTCTACTCTGGGCAAGTCTTCCTCTCTCCCGGCTTTTTCTCTTGCCTCTAGGGCCTGGGACTCTAAAGGGCTGCCCTTGGTAAACACCGAAGCAAAGCAGGCATTCAGCAACTCTGCCTTTCTGTGTTATTCGTAACCAGGATGCCCATCCCGTTGACCAGGGGACCCACATTTCCCCTAACCTTCCTTCTGCTGTTTATAAATTTGAAAAAGTTTTTCTTGTTCTTCTTAACATTCCTCGCCAGCTTGCATTGCAAATACACCTTAGCTTTCCTTGTCATAACTCTGCATTCCCTGACTACGCTCCTGTATTTTTCCCAGGGGGCCTGTCCTTTTTTCCACATTCTGTATACTGCCTTCTTCTGCTTGAGCATTGCCACAAGCTCTTTGCTCATCCATGCAGGTCTCCTGCCCCCTCTGCCTGACTTCTTACGCACAGGGATGCACTGCTGCTGGGCGCAGAGGAAGTGACGCTTGAAAATTAACCAGCTCTCTTGGGCCCCCTTCCCTTCTAGAGCTCTAGCCCATGGGATTCTTCCGAGGAGATCTCTGAAGAGAGATTAGACAAAGTCTTATTTCCTACACTGAATCTGGATTCTTGTTAGGAAAGAAAAGCAGTCAATAAACTCTTTTTTGTTGCCTGTTGAAACTCTTAATATTTTTCCTTTGTCAAAAATATCAGGCAAAGATGTTGGTGACTGTTCTGCTACATGAGGCTGAAGCCTAAGTTAGAGGCTTTTGTATCCTCAGAATGAACTCTCGGTGAAACCAATCTATTTTATGTTGGTGCTGCTTAAGTTCTTTTTTTTTTTTTTTTTTTTTTAACAAATACTGGTTTCTTTTTACACAATTCAAAGATGAGGTGAAATTTAACCAGTTTTTCTGTATGGGTCATGTGTGAAAAGACTTCCAGCAGAGAAAAAGAGAATAAAACAATCTTTGAGCTGTCCAAATTATATAAATAAAATAATTTTTCTGTGTATATTTCTCCATTACAGAACTTTTTGTTTTTTCCTCCCTTAAGAAAGAAAAGGTCAGCTTATCTTTTATACATACATATATATTTATATATATATATATATACACAAAGTAAGGACAATACAAAACTCACTGAAACCCAAAATGGTTAGGATAGGAAAAGTCAGTAAAGCATTATCAGATTTAGAATACCATTGGCTATATAAACCCCTTATATGTGGTATGTAACTCTAGGATGTGTTTCTGTTATATACATCGATTTTCATAAGGCCACGTTGCTGCAATATTTCTTGTCTGTTCTACTTACGATTCACTCATCTAAGAATCTCTCTAGCTCTCAGCTGAACTCTCAATGAACCTAAGCAGCAAAGAGCAACAGCTAGCATTTTGTTAAAGAAGCTAGAATTTAATCTTTACCTGCTTTTCAGATAAAATCTCTAGGATTTTGTTTGGAGGGAAAAAACAGGTAAATGCACATTTAAAATTAAATATATTCGCTAGTTCAGCTTTTGCATGAGCACACATACTGGATGCTGGCTGGAGCAATGAAAACTTACGAAGAGCGCATGGCCTACCAACATTCTCCAAGTTTTTTAAGTTCCAAGGAATGGACACAGCTGTCTATACCTTTGATTATAGCAGCTACTAAGAAATATACAAATAATTTGCTTACATCTTAAAATCAAGTAATTAAATCCCTCCCACCCTTATCCATATACAATCTCACAAAATTCTTCCTGCATTTAATTCATTCATAGCAAAACAATAATTCACAAAGGTCACTTACATTACTAATACAGAGAAATTCAGGCTTCCTGTGTTCCTTCAAAATCAACCTTCTGAACATTCTTCAAACAGCAAAAGGAGGGAGCATGTCCTCTAATTCAGTGAACACTCACATTGCAGGATAACTAGATCCTGCAGGTTGTCCTCATGATATTACTGCTCTGCACTGAAAGACGTGTGAACCTTATACTCTTGCTGAAAATGCTGGGGGTAACCAGAAGCTACTTTCAACAACAGATATACTTGATTCTGTAATATACTATACTTCTAGCCATTCCTAGGACATCCCAAAAACTACTTGATAGACTGCGTCCCCAAGATATTTGGCTAAGGTATTGTGGTGGTTCTGGAGTATTTGCAGGATTTTTTCCTTCTCGCTTTTACTTTTGAGTATAGCATACAATGGCTTCTCAATGAAATCAAATATTGTTTACCCTGGTGCACCTGTTCTCACTAACAGATATGTTAAAGCCTACAACTGTACAAAAATCAATGTTATTGTGCCATTGGTATTTTAGGAAGGACAATCTACTGCCTTATTTTCTAATGAATGTGTGTATGCAAGCTCAGAATCAAAATGCCTTTAACAACAGAGGCATTCTTCTTGGAACACACTGTCCTTCACATTTATCTTACCTTTCTTTGTTAGATAATCCTTTCTTTTTACACTACACTCAGGATCCGTAACTGAGAAAGAAAAGGGAACAATTATTTCCAAAGTTTATAATACTTTCAAAATTGCATAAAGTTGGAGGGATTTTTTTTTCTAAATGTTAACTACTCATCTGCTACTCCAGAAAAAGTTTTTGGGGTAAGAATTTTAAGAATATTAAAAGCACCTCAGAATGCACTGCTTAGAAGAATCACTAAGAACACTCATTTTCAGAAGTTGTAAAAAACATCACTACTGTTGTTTCTAACTGACCATAAAGGATAAGTGTTGGTGAAAAAAAAAAAAAAAAAGTTTATGAATTCTAACATTCACTTTTGGGTAATCAAACAGTTTATATTTTTTACAAAAACAATTTTTTTTTGTAGCAAAAAAAAATTCACATTATGTTCAACATGAAGTATCCTTAGGGAACACTAGCAACCATCCAAAACATTGTAAGTTATGACTTCAACTTGAAGTAATAGAGAAATACAGAAACCTAGCTTCTGTAAGTACACTTTAGAAATGATTAAGTTACTGCTTTTAAAAAGAAATTGAGTTTATCTAATGACATTTTGTAAATATTGCAATAAGTTTATTTTTCCTAATCCTGTATCATTTTGACCTTACTGTTTGATAAGAAAACATCACTTTGTTGAAACAGAATCTATTTAGGAAGGAAAAAAAAACCTGATAAGTCTCCAAATTCACAGTCCTTTAAAGGAAGATGCCAAGCTTATTCTAATGGATTTTTTTTTTGGACCTTTTGCCTAGTTTTTTGAACTGAGTCATTTGTGAACAACTGAAATGTTTTCCTTCTAGTCTAATTTTTGAATGAGAGAAAAATATGGAAGTCAAACTTCCACAGGAGCAGAAAAAAAAAATCTCACTGGCTTATACTCTATTGTCCCCTTTACAATAGAATAATACAGCTCCTGGCATACAACATACTGAGACCACACTTCACTTATTACAGTAAGTTGCTGACTGATTATCTCATGCTAGCTGTACATTACACTTGCTATTCTTAAACTGGCACTGGTGATACTCTGTTGATTAGGAATCAAGAGAGTCCTAAACTGTCTGCTAAACGTTCGCATGCACATGCCCATCTTCCTTTCCTCAGTCTGAGTTCTGCAGTTTGGAAACTAGCTCCTTTCATCTTGGGCCACAAAAGCCCAGCTGTGTTTGCCTTAACAAAGTTCACTGAGGCAGGTGGTGGGGGTGGCTCTGATTACTTTGTAGAGTACAGGTACCATATGGTTATCACCTCTGATGATGCACAATGTTTTCATTTAGAGGGGGATAAGCCATCCATTTTGGCATTGCTGGAGAGATCACAAGGACAACTGAAGCATGGGATGGACTTTTTTCATAACATCATTATAAAACATAGCTCTCTTTCTTGCATGACACTAGTTTTGGTTTTGCAAATATCCTGTGTTAAATTTCAAGTGTATTTTTTTATGATAAAGAATGACAACTGACCTACGGCTCCAGAGATAAAGGACTCTAGGCAATATCCAAATTGGTGATTTTGCCACATACCAACACCAGATGTTAGTTTGTAAGTTATTCTCTAGAGATTAGCTAAATCTAATTCTAAAGAATCTTTAAATGCCTCTTTTGGTAAACCATTATTGTAGTGCTTTTGCAGAACTCTTGTTAATTACCTCCATTTTGCATTTAATCTTTAATTTGCATTCTTTACTGACAAATCAAATCTTTTCTCTTTTAGACCTGCATTGTTTATAGTCCCTTCTAGGCAGCTTCATCCAGGAAATTTAGTGAATTACTATCACTGAGTTAAGTTGTACATACACAAACACATTTGAAGATTTATTTCAGTCTGAAATAAATAATAAAGAATTTATATTAAATATTTGGACCTTTGCTCATGAGAGTTTACTAGAAGTAAAGGGAGGTAGGATACCAATGCACAATACTGTTATTGCTTTCAAAGCAGTTGCTATTGTAATCAAAAAAAATTTGGCAGAAGCAAGGATACAGGAAGTCTCAACAAGGTGTAGCTACAGTTTTCAAGATTGGAAATTTTTGTTTATATAACTAAACAAAACATATTTTTCCTTCTCTAGATATGCAAGGTGATAGAATGCAAGCAAAGTAAATCAGAACACTATGCTAGAGACCAGTATGAATACAGGAGGGAAAAAAAAGTGTGTTCACAATTTCCTATTTGCCTTTATCACTGCCACAGAGTTGCTGTTTTCCCCCAGATAATTTTCCTCAGGACATACATACTGCTTTCCTCAGGGCATTTTAAAACATTGTTTCCAGCATACACCATGAGGTTTCCATTACATTTTAGTTCCAGCCTGGGACTCCTCCCTCATCCAAAACATCAACAATGTTCATTACAATTTACACATCTATGTACATTTCAAGCACTTCTGCTGCCAAGTCACTGTCCAAAGTCACCCAACATGATAACAGATAGATATGACTTGTTATGATCTCTTAACAAACGTGTCATTCGTACTAGTTAACATTTTAAATTTACTACTAATAAACAGCTGTAGTCAAAATTACAAAGTTGTTTGTGCAAATGGAACACTGGTCAACTGTCCTATTTAACTGGTCAACAGTCCTATTTGCACATTCCATGTGTTATTTGCATGTTTACTCGGTTGGTTTTGGTGAATTCAGACTTCTGTAACTGCTTCACAAAATACCAGATATCCTTGGCATTACATATATGAATGTAAATTCAGCATAAAATAACTAGGACTAAAACCCAGAATGAATAATTTTGACAATTGTTTGAAGCTCATCTTTTAGCTTTGGCAGTACAAAAACTTGTAACAATTACTGGAAGTAATAGCATCTGTGCAAATGCTTTAATTGCTAAAAAGCACAGCAGATGCAACCATAAAGGCAACGAGCAGAATCATAGAATCATAAAATCATAAAATCATTATGGTTGGAAAAGGCCTTCAAGATCACCGAGTCTAACCGTAAACCCTTCAACACGATACCTGCTAAACCATGTCCCCGAGTGCCTCATCTACACATTTCTTGAACACTACCAGGGAATCACGACTACACCACTTCCCTGAGCAGTCTGTTCCAATGCTTCACCACTCTTTCTGTGTAGAAATTCATCACAATATTTAATCTGAACCTCCCCTGGCACACCTTGGCATTCCTGTTGGTCCTACAAGAGACCAATGAAGCTTCATTGCCCTTCTTGGGACACGCTCCAGCACCTCCATGTCTTTCTTGGAGTGAGGGGCCCAAAACTGAACACAGTATTCAAGGTGCAGTCTCACCAGTGTGGAGTGCAGGGGGATGATCACCTGCTGGCTACACTGTTACTGATGCAAGCAGGAGGCCATTGGTCTTCTTGGCCACCTGGGCACACTCATGGCCATTTGTCGACCAGCACCCTCAGATCCTTTTCTGCCGTGCAGCTCTGCAGCAACTCTGCCCCAGGCCTGTAGCACTGCATGGGGTTGTTGTGACTGAGGTGCAGGACCCAGCACTTGGCCTTGTGAAAGCTCTTACAGCTGGTCTCAGCCCAGGGGGCTCAGCCCAGGAATTTGCCTGAGAAAAAATTATGAAAAAAAAATTCCTTTACTTGATTTTATGATTGTATGTACTTTAAGATGTTTCCACAAAGATCAATATTATTGATATTTTTCAATAATAAATCTGTGCTATCCAAGTCATCATGAGAAACTTTTGCTGAAAACATCTGTGGATCCTAGCAACCAGGAAAAAGATAATCAGGTTCAAAGATAATTGGTGGACATATCTCCTAGCCAGCCCCTCACTGCACTGCAAGGACTAGGCCTTCAACTCTTGTTGAGAAGGAGCCTGGATTATATCCCAGAATCTTCTACTGGAGATCAACACCTTTTCTGCCCACCTCACCAGTATGAATTCTGAGTACTATCTGGAACGTAAACTTGGTTATAAAGGCTTACGTCTTCAGTGCTACAGAGCATCCATTTCCCATATCCTAACAGCATGATGTCAGTCTAGATTAAATAGGAGACACCTTGGTAGAAGCATCTATCTTTCCACTACATCTACAGGGAGAAAGAAAAAATGCTGTTTCTTGGTTCTGTTCCATTATGAGATTCTGTCTTATTTCTCAAGATGCAAACCCTCTTGAAAAATTGAAATATCTGTAGAGGAAATCTAAAGATAAATTATCTATGGTAAGATAACATAAAATTTGAGTGAAGTATATACATATTCATGGATTGAATGTTTGCAAAATAGTTGTGTGCTGTTGAAAAAAAGAAAATGTAATGTTTTCGTTATCTTTAGGAATTCTTTTTTGCATGAATGCTTTTTTTTTCCTAGTTTGGTGCAAGAATTCACAATTCAAAATTTATATAGGATATTGAATATTTTATTAATATAAAAAACAGATCAAAAGCTTTACTTGTGGAAGTTTGAAGTTGTCATATTGAGCTTGTAGGATAGGAAGTGTCATACTCTACTAAAAGTTGTTTCTTCAGTGTGACAGGGCAAATAATAGAAAATTTTGTCTATATATCTAATTTTGAAGAAAAAATCAGAATAGATATGTTTAGTCAACTTTGATTTTTAATTAGCACTATATTCTGATGAAGAAAAAAAAATTCTTTACCTACAATACAAAGCATTCAAAATTGCTTTATGTTGCCTATGCTTAGATTAATTCTGTAAAGGATTATTTAGGCAAATTAGAATTTCCTATTTTTCTTCAGGAGACTGAATTAAAGAAAGAAGTCCTCTAAGTCCCTATTCAATATTTCCTTTCCTTGAAGACTATAATTCCTGGGTAGGTGCCACATCTGCCTTGACTTCAACTTCCTGATAATTTTACCTTTTTCTCAGAAAAAAAACACAGTATTTATTCATGTAATATGACATGTCACAATATTAAAATGATTATCCAGTTGCTTTATGTATGGTCATAATACCATCTGGTATAAAGCTAGTCTTCTTTTTGCCTGTGTACCATCTGGAACATCTAGCTATATTCTAATTATTGTACAGATGAGATTTTTATTTTTACAGAAACACCATATTGGCTGTATCCTTCATTGATCGCTTAATAAAAAAAAATGCAGTGTAAAAATATAGTAAAATGGAAACAAAAACTTGGCATCCTAAATCAGTTTTAACTATTACATTTTCCCATGTGGTTCTTCTAAGGAATTAAAAAAGAGAAAGAAAAAATAGGAATCTAAATGTATTTATAGCTACTATGTTTTTCATTTTAATAGAATCAGGATCTGGTTATTTAGGTGACAGGAGATGACACATTTAGGTTAGGGTTGTCTGAAAGCTATTTATACAATGCTTTCTCATATTGAACTGAATTCAGTTCTCAGCTGTGCTGAACAGTTTAGAGTAATTAAATTTTTCATATTAAACTGTATTGTGTGACTACAAAATAACTTGATGCATTCAGTTGTTGGCAAGTGTATGCATATTTATGGATCAAATGATGGCACAATTGTGCTGCAGGGATTAGGAAAACATTGCTACCTATCATTATGATCGCACTCTTGCAAATGTATTGATAGGTTTGTAAACACAAAATTCCAAAACATTCCCAAGGATTTACTTAGTTACCAGAGCATCCTACAGGTATATTTTATGTATTCATACTTTGTATATCCATGGTAAAAACAACATTAGGCTAAGACCCCAGTAAACACATTATATGTCAAAACAATTATGGAGGAGGGAGATTTGATAAAAGTTCACATCCAGGGCCAGACAGTGTCTCCCTAGGTTTCCTACTGAGCCACTGAAGGACCGAACAAGTCTAAAGCTAAAGAGAATTCAGTGACATTATCAATCTCAATGGACACCAGTAGGTCGCTTTCCCCAGAATAAGCATTATTGACCCAGGCCAACACCCTGGTAGTGTCTGCACTATCAACATTTCATATAAGATATGCCATGAAGCATATCTTATATCCCTCATATCCAACACCTACAACTTTGTTGCACCTTGACCCCATGTCAAGAGGAGGCTAGGCTTCACTCCATTGCTCAGTGCTTTGGACCTGGACATCCATAAATTAGGAACTTCCCTGTATTTCATTAATTTCACAAGTTAATGAATTCCCAAATGAAATACTATGTATTTCATTATTTTCCCAAACACAGAATTGTACACACTGTACATCACCCTTTTCCTGTAGCTGAAATGTAGCCACATGTATAGGATGGAAACATGACTGCTGAATGCATCAATAGTCCCTGGTCTGGTATGGCCTCGGCTATCCAGATTTTTACCTACAAAAACATTACTACTATTGCTTCAGATACCTGAAGTAACACAATTCGGTTGTTATTAACAATTTATTCTCTCCTGTATTTCTTCTAAAGGATTGAACAAAAGATGGAAACTAATTTAACTGATACATTTTGGGTTATGAAGTGCAAGACATCAATACAAGTGCATTGAAACTCCCAATTAGTTCCAAGTCTTTAGGCTCTTTATTTTCAAAACTTCACATGAAAAATATATAAATTTGTATGGTATGACAATTTTCATTCATATTTCATTGCAGATCACTGCAATTCTATAGATAAATGAAATGCTTTATGAAACAAAAATTCTACGCAGTTTCATGGTTTCATAAAGTTCTATCATCAGAACATATTCAAATATTTCACAAAAGACCGATGTCAGTTTTAGATCAAGTACCTGATCCAACTCAGGAAGGATTCAAATGAGGTTGATGAATTTCAAAGGCAGACTGGAAGTTCTATTTCAAAATGGAATCTGCTTTAAAAAAAAAAAGAAAAAAAATGGGCTGTGTTATAACAAGATTCTTTTATTCCAATTTCAACCCTACCTGAAGTAACCTTAGGAAGTCCCATTTGTGATAATTAATCACTTTCCCTTTAGGTTGGAATGTGAAGCATATGATTAATAAGTAAGATGAAATGTACAGAAATGTTAATATTACTTAATAATAGGTCTATGGTCTACAATCTGCAAATCCTATGTTCTAAGCTTAGATTTCTTCCCCTGGGCTTTGATATATTTTGTAGGACATAGGCTTTCTAGTTGTAATTAAGACAAATGCAGAAAATTATTAGTATTACTGTCATTTGCATTCAGATGCCTAAATTACTATCTTCTGAAAAATGTTCCTAAGAGGTTCAATGTACAGAGGACTATGACTGGCCTATAACGTAATTGCATTAGAAGTACTGAGTCAAGCCTGCATTAGCCATGTGAACCGTGTTTTCAAAGTATATGTAGAAGCGAGATGAAGATTTCATAGCTATTGGGTGTGCACTGCATTGTATTATTTCATACATACTGCTACAGGAGAAACTCTATGATTCCAGTTGTTAACACACAGTAAGCAACAAGAAGGAAGAGAGAAGAGACACTCCTCAAAGAAAAGAACAATATAAACACTCTTTATAGACACTTTCATTATAATCAATATTTCCTCCAAAAGGTAGCTTGCAAAAGGTAACTCTGTACTTAAAGAATACCATCGTGATTCTATCAATCATGATTATTAAAATATATTACAGTTTGAATAGGATCTCTAATTTACTGTTTGTTAGGCTTTTAACTTTTTAACTTTGTACAAGATATTTTCCTTTGCATTTGCAACATATATTTTGTCTCTGTTGCATTTAAACTTAGGTAGTAGCGGGACTCTAGATAAGATACGAATGTAATACATTAGTAGAACTATATAAAACTATTTTTTAAAATCAAATGCTCAAGTACACTGTCAACTGTGCTGGGGGCTATTACTTTCCTCAGTGTAATCCTGCTGGCTTTTAAATTGTTCTCTTCTCCAATAAAATACAAAATTCCTTTCATTAGTTGGAATTTCAAATTAAGCATCTTATCCTGTTAGATTTAAAATCATTATGAAGCTAGGAAAAAGCCTACAGAATTTAATTCTATAAAAATGATATAAAAATTGCAAGATGTTCTTTAATTCTCAATTAATTAGATACAATAGTCGCTAATGTTTTCCTAGACTGAACTGTGCAAAGTGATTCTGAAAAAATCACAACTTGTGTATGTCTTTAACGAGACTTCTGCAATTGAAGCAATACTCCAAATCTATTATTGAACACAAAATAATTATAAATGAACTTGAGTAAACTTCTTCAACTTTCAAGTAAAACTCAGGTCAACCCTTGCATCTTTTTTCCTCTTTTTTTTTTTAAAGAAAACTTCTGTATGACCTAAGCTTCTAACTCTTTTGTGAATTAGGATTTAATTTAGCTACTAACTCCTAAAATTCTAAATTATATCCTTCTTAAAACTTTCTAAGACTGTCTCTGCTTCCTTGATAATATGTCCTTGTCACTCTGAAAATAGAATTTAAATGACTATTTATAGCTAGCATTCACCTATTTATGAAGAAGACATTAAGCCAGATTTGAATAAGATGGAAGTACCCTAGTAATCAGGACTTCCTCAAGTATTTGGAGAGGTAGTGAATGCAGTCTCCAAATCATCAGTGATTATTTCTCATAACTCAGAGTGTAGGTATATTGTCTCACAGACCAATAGTGGGTAAAACATAGTCTCTCACGTTTAAAAGGAGGAAAAAGAATGCCAGAACGTTATAGAGCTGTCAGGCTCATTTTAGTATCCAGAAAGTTACTGGAATAAATTAAACAAGCCATTTATAAAACCTCGAAAGGTTAGCAAAGTGACAAGAGATAAACTGAGTTATTTATGCTAAGTAGCAAGGAGGACAGAAATGTGGGGAAAGTCATAGATTGTTTTCAATGAAAATCTCACTAGGAAGCCATGTCAAGCTGAAATTATTATATGCTACTGGAAATATTATATAGCTACTGGAAAAAAAGCCCCCCGCCCAAACTAAGCAAAATACCAAGCAGAGGGAATACTTTGACAAAACTTCTCAGTTTGACAGAAGGTAAGGTTCTGCAGAGGTCTGTTCAGGGCCCATTTCTTGTCAGGAGTTAATAATAAGGCTTGATTCAAAGAAGAGAGTAAAATTTCAGATGTACAGATTATGGAATGTATGTGGCATGAAATTTTGAAAGCAAGAGATCAAATGTCATTCTCTGACCTCATGGACTTGTTCTTTTACTACGCTTTGGTGCTTCAGCTTGTACATCTGTTGGGCATTGTATTTTAACATGCGGACCAACTGGAGGGAGTGGGGAGAAAGACAACAGAAACAAGAGATTTAAAAAATATAATTCATTATGAGAGGTTCAAACATAGTTATGTTTGTTCTTGAATGTCATACAGCTATTGTCCTTGGAGAGTGCACGGATAGACAAAGGAGGAAAGAGGTGATTCATGATTAATTCTTTTCAGTGAGAAGAAGTTGTAATAAAGAGAGTGAATATTTTTTCCCCATCACCCAGGGAGGTTTAGTCAAGGAGTGATGAGTTTAATTTGCCTCCAGGAGAACACAGATGAGATAAATAGATAGTGTTTCAAACATATAAGCATAGTAACTAGTTACCTAGCATGGGTGTAGGAGCACTGCCAATGAACTCTTGAAAATAGTTTGACATATCTGAGTGGATAATAAAACTCAGGAGAAGTAAACATTAAATTTATGACATTTGTAAGAAGACCCAGTGAGTGAAAAGTTATTCTATCTTCTTAGGATAATGGAAGTGAAGCAGTAAGGCATATTTGAAGCTCATTTTACTACTACAGGTAAATAACAGTAGTAGAAAAAATAGTAGTAGAAAAAAAGCATTTTCACAAGTCATGAGTTTCACTGGAAACACAACTAAGAAAAGCCACCTATTAAATTTAATGTAACTAAAAGTGAAATATTGATTTCTTTGTAAGATATTTTATCGCTTCATGGAAAGTGATAAAATGTGCATACAGTTGCGCTTACTGGTAATTACAAATAAACTATGTGACTAAATTCTCTTCTACACCCAAACCAACATGCAAATGTTTGAATATTCTTTTTCTTCACTCCAAGAAGAATGACATAACAAAAGGAGGTAAGTGAACCAAGGATAAAAAAAATGTAACAGTAGTGGTGGGAATCTTAATATCTTAAGCATCTCCCATCTTGAGTTAGTCGCTTTACATAAATTATTTCAGTAAAGAAGCAAAGGTAACACTAACAGTTTGAGACCTGTCTGTCACATTCAGGATCTGTGAAGTGATTCACCAGTAAACTTACATAGCATATTTTTTGATTTTGACTCAGATTAAAATGGTCATAATGATGTATAGCTATGTCCTAAAGTTTTGATCTGGAAGATATGTTATGCTGATAAATAAAACCAAAGGCTTGACCACTGGATGTTCAAAAAATGAAAAGCAATGTAAGTCAAGAGTAGATAATTGAGCTCTTACACAGATTATGTCCTTAATTAAAATTTCTGTCTGCTTAAAGATCTGCACTGTTTAAGTAGAATAAAACCATGTTCTCTGCTATTTACTCTGAACTAATTAAGAAAGGCACCAATACATAGATTCAGTGGCAGAATGAAAAACAATCAGACAGAAAATACAACACCTGCAAAAATCCATAAGCACAAAATGGAGAAATTAATTCTCTGTGAATGTTAAGTCTTCAAATAAAGACCAAGATTTTCCCTAAGAAACACAGTGAACATTCAAACACAACAGTTACCAAAATCAAAAGCAAACATTTTCAGGGAGCCATGATAGCTAGAGGACCAAGGAAATGCTTCGCAGTGGCATCTTGTGCTATGTGCTACCACTGCTTAGCCCGCGTCATTTCTGGCCACCACAGCTATTGGGGACAGATCACTGCAGTGCCCCAAGGCGGGGGAGCAGAGTGGGCAATGCTGATGGGAGAGCCCAATCCACAACTCAGGAGAACAGGGAGCAGGCCAAGCGATAGGCACAGCGAAAGGTCCTTTCACATTTAAAATAACTGTTTCATACCTCCCTTTAAAACTTATTTGTCAGAGTATTTATTGACCCTAATTCATTACATCAGTCTTTTTCTTTCATTTAAGAACCTATTTAAAAATACACAAGCATTCTACCATAACTAAAAGCAGCTATTTCCTGACTTCACCAAGGAATACACACAACAGTTGGCAAGTACTGTGTTCTGTGCATACGGCAATTCTCAGTAAAGACCATAGTTATTCACCACCAGCTGTTCATAGTGCAGTGATGATTGTGGACCAATTGACCAGGGATTATTGCTTCCTCCCTACTTAAGGTGAAGTGTTTTCATATTCTATGAATACTGCTGATGAAGAGTCATATGGGAAAGAACTCTGCGATAATCAGATTGTTTGTGAAGTTTTTTTTTTCAAACGTTTCTGATTTTGTTTTTTAATTCTGTCCCACATATTGTGATACTAAAAGTCATTAAGAAACAAACATCACATATTATTGGGTTTATATCCAAAGGATATTTTTCTAAAATACTCATATCTTCAGACCAATTTGTGTGTGTCAGATAAGTCCAAGGAAATTCATGACCAAATTAAAATCACTACAAATGTCCTTCCTCTTGTAAAAGATATTGAAATACCTCTTTTGGTGACAAAAGAAATGTAGTCTCTCAAATATAGAGCAGCAGGGTGCATATTTGCCCCTTCTCTCCATGTAGTAACCCATTCATTACAGTGTGATTATTTTTAATTTACATCATAACCATCGAGAGAATTTATCTGCTCATCCAGCAGATGAAAAGCAAGAAAAACAAAAAATAAAAAATAAAAGAGGAAAAGAGAAAAACTGTCAAGCATTAGTAACAAAAGGAGAGTGAAAAGATGAATTTAAATGAATAAAGTTTGATCCTAAGCTTATTAAATACAATTTCATAATATTAGAATATAATAAGCACACATTCAAGTCACCACAAGCTGAGAAATAATTTCATATCTAGTGAAAACACCCTGTATGCTTTATGTGATACATTTTATATGAAGCTAACTTATTAGAAAATACATTTAACAGATTTGAAAAGTAAGTAAGATATCTGGAGTACACCAAATTCCATTGCAATTAGGAAGAGATTTTTTGTATTTTCTTTCTGATGTCTAAACTTGAAGCTTAGTAGTACTTTTCTAAAGAAAGGAAAATGTATTTTGCAGAAAAATAATAGTACATAAACTATAAAGCTATAAAAAGCAACTCATTTAAGAAGCATGTCTAACTGATTTGTTATCAGCTTTCCTCACTTAACAAATAAAGATAAATAATTATAACTTTTTAAAGAACCTAAATATAAACACACACTTAAAATTTACTTAGAATGAAATTTCCCATATATGCCCTCCTTATCTCTGCTGAGAAATACCTTACTTGAATATTTGATGATTCAAGGTATGCAGGGAAAGAAGAGTTTAAAAACTTGTTTTCTCCATAGTGCTAAAAAAACAAAGAAAAAAAGAGAGGCAGAGACAATAAATGAGTTTGTCAGCAATACTGAATAAAATTCTGTATGAATCAGCAGAAGTGCTATATGGGATTATGCATCTGTCAGTGAGATACCTATATCTCATACAGATTTATTTTCATCTGTAACTTGCAGAAATATTTACCCCAATTCTTTTTTTTTTTTTTTTAAGAATATAATACATGTTTGGTGTGCTACACAGTACAGTAGAAGCATGACATGGTGACCACCAAACAACTCTGCTTGACATGTGGAGGTTTGGTGCAAACTGGGCTAATGGTTTTGTCCCACCAATCCTGAAGTGCGGAATACGGGGTAGGAAAAAACAGAAATATCAGAGTGTCTGTGGGTTTACTCAGCCAGTTCCTGCTGGTCTTATTGATTTGTTTTTAGCTGCATGCTGTTTAACCTGGCAGCAGAATCAACGATGGAAGAAGTGAAAGGGAAGTAAATAAAAGTTGCAATGAAAAGGAAAAGAAGTAGTGCCAAAATAAAAAATTAAATAGCCATGAAATGTCTGGTGTGATATTAAATTTCTCTTAAGTGACAGTTGCATATAATCAGTATGTATCACTGTGCAACCAATACTCATCAATTGATTATGCCTTGAGGTATAACTGGCCTCACTAACAATGTAATTCTGCTATACAAATAATACTATTCTATTTGTTGATAAAGTGGCTGTCTATGACACATTTTAATTATATCTGTTTCAATCTTTACTAAGATTGTCAAGTGTTTCAAAAGGGACCAACTTTTGAAAATTGAGGCTCTTGCATTGACAGTTCTAGTAAGCAAAAAGATGACAATTTTGAAAATCCAAATTTTGTTACTCTCAGTGAATAACTTCCTCCCAGAGCTTTTCACAGAATAAGTTACTACTCAGATTATGTAAAAGAATACTGTAGTATACAATCAATTCGCAAAAGTAAGGCAAGACTGTTTTACAAGCCTTTCACTTAAGAACTACGCAACCTCTTACTAGACTGAAAACAAGTAGTTCACATAGATATATTCCAAATCAGTTGTCATCTTTCACTTGTTGCACTAGCATTTTCTCTTGTCCTGTGACTCATGCTTGGACACAGTCCTTCAAATACACATCTATAAAGCTACCCTCAATATTTTCCTTCTAATCCTTCCTCCTTCTGTGAAGGCTTTACAGTGGCTGGCCACAGTACATAGCTTTCACTGCCAGTTATGATGACTAATACTACCTCAACGTTTCTAGGTCTCCTCTTGCTTGTATAGTCACTGCAGTTTAGCACCATCTACAACTCTACATTTGTACGCCTTTCTTATTTGACTATGGATCCTTACAAGTTAGTGTGAATACCAAAATTATTTGTGTGGCACAGCCAACAACCACTTTGCCAGGAAAAAAGGGATTCAAGCACAAAAGTCAAGAAATGATCAGGAATACCTAAAGCACAGGTTGTTAAGTTACTGCAAAGAAGTAAATTTTAACATAGTCTCTCAAACAACTATCTATGAACTAGTGGTCCATTACAAAGCCCTGAGCTTATGTGGTCCATAAGTTATATGTTGTTAAAGCTAATATCCTGATCTCAAATTCTACTTCTTTATTTAATTGTTTATTTATTTTAAATTAAATTGCTTTTACATCCCAGGTATACTGTGGGATTATTATTGAAAGATGTGCTTTGTGTTATGAAAGAGACGGAGAACACCTTTCCCTGTGAAAGAGGTGCTAAACTAGACATGTGGGTTATACCTAAGACTCCAAAGGAGATTTTGGTCTCTCTGAAGGGGATTGAATTTTGTCATTTTCTGAGATGACATTTATTATAAAATATCATCATACATGTTTTAACAAGATTTTATTTGCCATAACTGACTTTCTTGTAAAGACCTTTCTAAACATCCCATTCTTCTGTTGTAAAATAAGGATAATGATGAATTACATTCCTTCATGAGATATTTTAAACATGATGATAAAAATCATCATGTGTCTGCACTCTCAAGAACTCCAATTATGGTCAAATGTATAGCACCCAATTGCCAACACAATCTTCTTCAACAGAAGATTGGTTCTATACTCACTTTAAATTAAGAAATAAATTATATGATTATACTGATGTTTTATAGTTCTGCATTCATTTGCAGTAGTTAATGCTCAACCATCTATCTTGGTGGTGAAACAGATCTTTAAATGTTCTATTAGAATGAGAACTGAATCTAGCTAACACAAATGAATGATCTTAAAGATACATTCATTCCTATCATAAAATGATATTTTTATGGTCCATTTTTCCATTGACATTTTGGCAGGTGTCAGAATGATAGCAGTGAGCGCCAAGGAATTCCCATAGCCTAGATTCTCAGCAGATGTAAATCAGCAGAGCTAAAATACATTAGAGTTACAGGAAATTATAAGAGCTAAGTATCTGCTCTCGGGTACCTGCTATCCCTACCGTAATACCTTTCAAGGCAACAGTAAGCACTGTTATTGTTTTAATATCATGTTATATTGAATCATATGCTATGCTTCTGAATCAATGCAAAACCAGCAGATCAAAATTTATGAAATTATTGCAAAGGAAAGAGTATATCTGTTGAGAGCTGGAGTGCTATTTTTGTTATCCTCCTTTTTTTTTCTGCTTTGTTGATTTCATTTTGAGGATATGGTAGTTTTGTTCTGAATAGACTATTCTGAGTCATGTATTGTCACAACTGTAAATTAGTCACAGTTCCTGAAGAAGAGATTTGTCTTGCTGAGCAGTTGCTCTAGGCTCAGAGGCTATCCGGAGTCCCAAATAAGTGGATATATGACAAGACACTGGCACTGACAAAATTAGAGGGCTAACACAGAAGGTGAGCGTTTCTGAAGGTTCAGCTAGCCCATTTTTATTGGATTCTACAACAAAGGAGTCTCTACACGAAGATTCCTGAAGAAACCTGAATGAAGATTCAGGTTTATTTCTGGACAAGCAATTATCCTTTTTCTTTTTACTTCATATTAACAAATGACAATTTTACATCTTATTTCCAGACGGGAAATAGCATCAATTAAATAAGAACAACATGTAACATCAGTTGCCACCTTTTAAATAGCAGAAAACTTTGAAAAATTAAAAGCAAATTACTGTGGTGGTGAAGAAGACAGAAGAAAAAGCAATAATAAAAAGCAATAATACGCACTGCACCTTAAGATAATATACAGAAAGCCTTTTGTAAGGTGGTTTTGTTTGCAAAAGTAGCATGCAGAGCAGTCCGTTTGTAAGTATCTGAAATTTCCTCCTCTTCAGAAAAACCTACCTAGAAGTTTTGTGAAAAAGAACTGTTATGACACCCTTACGCTCAAGAAATAATAGAGTAGCAAGATTTCTTCTTAATAGTATTAGTTAAGTCTTCTGCACTCTACCAACAGTGTAACAGTGAGCAATAAACATTCCATTGATCTAAAATTTTAAGATTAGGAATACACAGTACAACAACCAAGGCATTAAGCACTTCCACTTTTATGGACATCAACTCTGTATCAATAAGGGATGATAAAACAATGAATGAATAGATTTTTTAGTATCCAAGAAATTGCATCAATTGTTTTGTTTGTTTGAAACAAAAATTGCCATTTTCTACTATATTTGTGAGATAGAAAACATCCAGCGATGTTTTGAGACATCAGCAAAGAAATTACAGTAAAAAAAAAATAAGGAAAAAGAGGACAAAACAATGAAGCTACTTTTTTGTAGCTACTTTTTCGTATGTTTAATGAGTCTGCATTCAAAGTCCAACTATCTCCAAATCTGATGTTAATAAAATAAGATACCAAAAAAAGTCATTGCATAGAGTTGCTACTTCAGGAAAGCTACTTTGTTGCATGTAAGCTACAAGCAGTAAATCAGAAGACTCTCATCTTTCTTCCTTCATCAACATTCCTAAAGAAGCAACAACAGGCAACTTCCTTAAGCTGTTCCTAGACAAGTTTTTCTCATGGTGAAAATACTAGAAATCTGAGCTCCTTTTCATCCTTTCAATATTTTCTGAAAGTGCAGCATCACAGATCAGACCCATGGAAACTTATGAACCGTATCCCTTCCCATGTGAGTTAATGTATGTCTCATCACAAATCACCTGCAGAAAGTGGAACTCTTCACACATTTTTGGTAGTAGTCAGGACACTGAACTATTTCCTTGTTAGATTTGATTAATCCAAATCCTAGAATTTTCCTCCCTCATTAGCATTGCTTCTGTTTAATTAAACTTTTGTTTTCTACAGAGTGATGCTATAGCTGTGAAATTCATAATTAGAATGTTTTCACCACATCGTTCATTTTAGATACAGTCATGCTATCTTAGTGAATCCCATAGCTTTGGGAGAATATGGTAGGAACAGGTGGAGAATGCGACAGAAGGTGAGAGAATAGAAAACTGCTTTGGTGTGGCAGATATAGCTGCAAAACAAAGCCCACTATTGTAAAAAACACCAGCTAAATGCTAACTATAAACCATGCACTACAGCTCTGCTGTTGATATTCTGAAAATAATTATGATTGTGAGCTGTCAGAAAGATTCACTGCACCAATTATGTTCATCACCAACTGACAACTTACCTAGGCAAACCCTTTTAAAATCTGAGTCTCCTACAACACTAATGAGCATTAAAGAACAAAATATATAGCTCCCATGAGTCTGAGGCACAGCATCATAGCTTAACAGTGCTATAAACAGTAAATCTTTACATATGCCTATTGGCAATGATGTTCCACAAATGTCAGCATAGGCTCTTGTTTTCTATCTTCCTCGGTAATGTTCCTCTCCATTACATTTATAATGTGCAACCTAAAATCAACTGTATGAACATAAAGAAGTATGTTTTGTGTGGGCACTGAGATTTCCTCTCACAGTGGAAAGAAGCAGGGGTGTAAAGAAAGGGTTTCATATGACTTTCAAGTGCTGAGAGACCCCCTGAAGATTTCTAGATGTTGCCCTGAAGACTATAGTAATGCTTGTTTCCAATGAAATATTTTTACTTTTCTTTCTTCCTTTCTTTACTTTTCCTTCCTTTTTTTTTTTTTTTTTCTTTTTCTTTCTTTTTTAAACACAGCGCTGGTTATGGAGCAGTGCCACAGTCTCTGTCATTTTCTATGCTGCAATGTACGCATTTGTCACGATGTCATATGCGCTATGGGATCTTATTGAGGTGTCATGCCCTCAAAACCCATTCCTGCTGCCAAGAATGAGACACAATAAAACAGGAGTATGTGCTACTAAAGAAAGAAATTGTTTTGTTTGTCAGGAATGTTGAGAGCAGTAACTTCACTCGGAGGAGCACTCTCGAGTTATTTTAGCACAGTTGTCACATGCACAGATAAAGCCAGGAAAACACAGTTTTCACGATCATTTTTTGTGTGGCATTTCAAAACAATTTGTCTTGACCTCATACTTTCACAAATACATGATGCTTGGAAGTCTCAGTTGTATGTATAGACCGTTACAAAACTAAAGCCTAGATAAGTGAGGCAGTCAACTGCATGATACCGTATTTAGAATACTCTTTCATTAAAATAAGACAAAGCAATAAACAGCACATTGTGAAATACAGATCTCTCATAACACACTAGAGAAAGACCATGAAAATTATTTAGAAGGGGAGAAGCATTTCAGACTGCATTCTGTACGAAGAAGCAGAGCTGCATTGCAGAGTCAGATGCCAGAGTACCTGATTACAGGCACATAAGATGGGTATTCATTCAGAAGTATATCTTGTTGCACTGTCCCTGCTTATACTCACAGGAACCGTTCCATGGAAATCTACACTGTCCTAAGTGAGGTGTAGCTGAAATACAGGCGGGAAAACCTTGAAGCACAAGCTTAAGGTGAAAAACATTGCAGTGGGAGAAAAACTTCCCAGGATCCAACAAAGCATTCCCACATGCACCAGAGAGAACCCTGAGCCTCTAAATAAAAATTCACAAGAATTTGTGGACATTATCTGACCAATACTATCCTATAGACACAAGGTCAAGTTCCTGTGATCTGGATTAACAGACAGCACCCGAAGAGAGTTGAAGGACAACCGGGACCAATGCGCTAAAGTATACTGGCGCTATAACTCCTGCTTCAGCACTTACACAATTGAAAAACTCTTGGCAGGTTCTCCTTATAAAATGACACCTTTGATTGTTGTGGAAAGGAGAAATATAGAAAAAAAAATCAGTAGTCACTAAAAAGTTCCAGGTTGAAAGAATATGGGAAACCAGCCTGCTGTCAGCTGAAAGCCAGCACTAGATTTTATTTCAAGGCTATGAAGATCCCTTCTTGCATTTCATGTCCCGAAACTAGTCACCTTCTGATTTTCCCAAAGCTGGTGTCAGCAACGCTCCCATTCACAAGGAGTATCCAGAACCACTGGACATGATGTATACAAGCAGGGCAGCCACAGTCATCAGAAATACAACCATGTCCTCAGACATGTAAGTACATAGATAGTAATATTGCAAAATAGATGACAAATACATATGTTTGTTAGCTTGAATATATGCTTATATCCAAAATGTCGTGAAGAAGCAAAGAACACAAATTACAATTCCTTTCATGAGTTTAACATTTTCTGGGTTTTAATTTAATTAAATCCCTTCCTGCTCTTCTCCTGTTAAAAAAAGCTCACATTTTGTGCTATTGATGCCATCCATCCATGTGAATCAGAGGAAGAAAAGAAAGTCCAAATTCTGCTTCCAGGCATATTGAAGTCCAGTGCTGGTCTGAATTCATCTTGCTCAAAAAATTACAAGTTATAAATCTCTCTCCAATAAATAATGGATAACATTTTTTTTGTAAGTTTTAAAACCACTGTAATTATACAGTCCACCTTTGCATAACTTAGCTTTTCAGACACACTGCTAAAGAGATGCTTGTACTAAGTTTTATCTACCATTTGCCTTGCTGAAATCTGCTATTTAAGACTTTCAGACACATACAACAATCCCACCTTTTCTGTTCCTGCAGGACTATGCATATGCATAAGTGATCTTTGCAGCTGGAATGTTAACACTGTTGAGGGTAATATTCTATATATATCAAACAGTAACCATATGCCCACACATTATACCTTGTCCCTTTTACACAAAAATAATCCAGATCTACATCCTGGGATATGTGCTGCTTCAGAAAGGGTGGTCTGGGAGAAGAAGGTTTACTGGTCAACAAAGTTCTTTCAGTCTAAGAAAAAATTAAATAGAAATAATAATTCTCGTGCCATCAGATCTCAACAGCTATCTGACGCTTCCTTTTCTCTGAGCTAATAGATACACATACGGAGGCTTTTATTTCGATAGCCCTCTCTCAAAAATCCTACATCCCCTTCAATACTGGATAATTCTTTTAAATACTGTTTAAGGTCATTGGAGTTACTCTATCCTCTTTACCACATAACACAGAAAAAAATGTACTTCTTGGCTGAGGAACAGCAAACCTTTTAGAAATCTGTCCAATCCTTGTAATATAATAGGTTCCTTATGCAATCCATCAGGAAAAAAAAGATACTGCATAAAAGAAGAGGTGAGACACCTACACACATTTCATTAAAGGAGGGGACACTCAGCTCATCAATAGGGACAGAGGTTTGTGTTGACATCTGAGCCAGTCAAGCATTCACTGAGCAAGTGAAAGATCTCAGTTCAATGCTGTCTGCTATAGGTCTCCTCAGTTGGCTGTTCCCAAGGGGCAGAACACTCCTGGTCAGCCTGGGTTTGGATTCTGCATAGATAACACAGATGTTCAACAAAAAGGGAAAATTCAAAGGTTTGATTATGGCTGCCTTTCTCTTTCTTCTCTGGCAGCTACAGACTGGGACCCAGGTCTCCTACTTTAAAAAAAAAAAAAAATCTTTGAGGAGCTCCTTAATTGCTAGACTAGAGTTTAAGTCTCATTCTTGCTGCTTCTCTGTTGAGAGAAACCCTGCCCACACTGGTTAAATAACATGCAAAACTCAAGTAATTCACTCTAATAGGGCTAAGAAGTGTCCCATCAATCTTTTTCATATTTAAGGGGGCTCTAAACAGTTAGTAGAATGTTTTCCGTAATTATTGTACCCAGGAACTGTATTATATTGTTAGTCTAGCTGTAGCAAACAATATATTTAAATATTGTCTTGTTATTTCCATTTTTAATTAATATAAGCCTTCTATTCAAGTGGATTTGTTGACCTAAGTAGATGCCACACAGTATTTACAGTTTGCAACACTATGAAAGAAGATGTGTTTTCATCATGTTTTATCACAAATTCATTGAAATCTCTTTCAAATCACAGGCCATAGAAATTACATGAGTTGTTCAGCCCAGAAGCTTGGTTAGACCAGAATCCTTAGTCACAACAAAGGAAGGTAACATATTTCTGAGGAAGTAAGATTTTTTCTCATAGTATTTCAAGTTTAATGAGTAATTTATGTCCTGAGAAATGAGTGACGTAAGGTGACCATATCACAACTGTCATCAGTCTTTATGGCAACTCAACAAAATCAAAGTATTTAATTTAGCAAAATATTCAGGTTTTTCATGTTTTTTTGTTTGTTTTTGTTTTGTTTTGTTTTGACAGAAAATATCAATGCGATCCATGGAGCATTAATGTGAGAAAAACAAAATCCTTTTCGAACATCTCTAATAACCTATCTGCAAATTATGCATCTCATCTGCAGATCTGTCTCCTTTTATAAAGGTTTTTTTCTTTTTTTTTCTTTTGTCTTATTTATACTGAAGCAATTAAGAAATGCAAAGATCCTTCATTTTTGAACACATTTAGGCCATAGTAAATGAAGAGAGCATTTGGCTATAAATTGTCCAAGAGATTAAAGTAGAAAAAGTGTTCTATCCTCTGCTCCCTAAAGATAAAACAAAAGCAGGGAGGGGCAGTTGGGGTGAAGAATTAAACTTGCAAATTTAAAATCTTTATTTAAAAAAAAAAAGGCCAATTCCTCCTTCAGCTATGCCAAAAAACTTTAATTGATTCTTATAGGTATTACACAGGTGAAGCAGATAGCAAATTGACCTTAGGATTTAAAATAAGTACTTTCCACTTTATTTTTCTGTAACCGATCTTACTGCACCTTCCGTCTTCATCATGCTTCTCTCACATGCAGCTTCAGGAGCCCCAGAAATGTGTTTACTTGCAAATATCCTAGTGGTAGCATACAGAGGAAGTGCCAGTGAAACAGCTGAGTTTCCAGAGTCATGTATCTGTGGCTGCTATTGACTTGCATTTCTTGTTAGAAATATGCCACTTGTAAAAGCAGAGCAAGTCGCTTCCCAAGCTCAAGTGCTTCTAAAAGATTATTTAATTACTTAAACTCTTTTTATTTGTAATTGGTACTTTTATGTAATGGTTATGGTACCTAATTGATTGAGCATTAGTTTCATTTTGCATTATGCCTGATGATTTATTGATTGCCCTTGCTTTCAGGACACTTCAGAGTTTTGTGGTGCAGCACATAAAAGAAAAAAAATACCCCAAACCTGGTGCAATAGTAACTTGTCTTAGCAAGGCTGCTGCAGGCTTCCAAATAAAAGATTCCTACCATTGCAGACCATTGATCTAACAGTGTGTGTTGCATTTCAATGTTGTCAACAGCTCCTGCTTTTTTTTTTTTTCCTTTTGCAACCTTTGAATAATGAAAACTCCAAATTAAAGAACTGACACCTTTTTCCTTTGGAGGGGGAGAGGAGGAGGAAGGAAAGAGGGGAAGTTGGAGAGCTTGCTACAACCATATCTGTGATTAGTGATCTCAGAGAAGCGTACAAATCAAGGCTGAATTTTTCAAGAGAAGAAAGATTTTTCATAAGAAGACTAAACGCTAGTCCTTAAGTTGTCTTACTGAGCTATTGTGCTTCAGCTTAATGGACAGTTCAAAGGCTTCATAAAATATCTGTTATTTTCAATAATTTATTTTTCTTGCTATCATTTCAGTTTTGCCAAAAGATCAGCACACATTGCAGGGACCACTGGAAAAAAAAGATAGATTAAGATACTTGTATTTGTTAAACAAGTGAATGAAGACTCTGAAATGGTTCTGTTCTGAGGATACTTAATCAAGCAGAACAGATGTTTATTATATAATAAGGGAACACTTTGCCATCAGTATGAACAAATCATGAAATCAAATTGCTGCATAATACTTTTCATTATTTCACAGACACCTACTGTGAAGAATTGGGGGTGAGCAAAAAGGCCAGATACTGTGTGATTCTCTAGCCCAAGGCATTATTTGATTACTCAGCAGGGAAAGCATTGCTCTCTATTAACATAAAGTCAGAAGAGCTGGTGCCTGCTGCAGCTGCCACTCAAGTACAGAGGACTTCCAGAGGAGGGAGAGCTGTGTACGAGGTGTCAGACAACTCTGTTCTATTGTGCCTGTCTTTCACTCATACAAGGTCACTTGCAGGACATAATCTAGTAGAGAGCATTGGAATAGCCCCAGGAGCTTTTAGTGAAGGTTGTGTTAGATGACCTCCTCATTTTAGTATCTACCAGCAAAGAAACACAGCTAAGTTTATACACTGAGAACTGTACAGCTGATAGTCACATGATATTCTACAGTCAAGGAGGTTGCATTCATACACAATGTTTTGAGAGTCGGAGCTGTTCCTCAAGCAGAGGAGAAGGCACATCCTTTGTTCTGAAGAGTAAATAATTTAACTTTTTGGACAGGATGGCTACTGTGCCATATGGCCTGAGGGTCAGAGAGTAATTCCTGGACTCATCTCCTCTGCTCAGATAGGACATAGCCAGAGTCTCTAACATGCCAATGCTGCCTCTGAGGCCCAGCCTCTGCAATGTCTGCGCTCTGACTGTAGCAGCTCCAACAGTGCTCCCTCAAGGACCAGGTGCTTTGTGCTGTTGTGTAATGCAGATCTAGAGGGAGCTCAGGACATAGAACTCAGGAAATTCTTGTGACTGCGTTCTACGAACTGCTCAGAAGTGGAAATACAGAACATGGCAGCCAAAGGGATGGGTGGCTAGTGCCTGCAGTAGAGTAATATTCAGTAGAAATTGGCTCCAGGTTAGTTGTGTCCTAACCATGTTGCACTGTCATCTGGAACAGACTGCCTAAAGCCAGCCCCCTAAGGGATAAACGTCTGAGACTGGAAGCCAGACTGTGCATGGCTGGATGTGCTTACTTACCTAAATGAGTGCTTGTTGCTGATACAGCTGTTCATAAACCTTCTTGAGTGGGTGCTTCCTGGAGCAAAGGTCTTGTCTGCATCCAGAACTCATTGCTAGCGCACAGATACTCCAGCTTACTAGCCAGTCATTTTTTCTAACAATCTATGTTTGTGCATATGCACGGCAATTCAAATTCCAGACACATCCACTGACATTTGCAGATTAGTTCTGATAACAGTTGCTACAATAGTGCTCCAGATCTCTACAGACAGAATTACCTGATAGATAAAATGCCAATAGATGGTGCTTAAGGACACCTAGCTTTACTGCTGAGTTTCACAAGATTGACTTATCTTTTTGTGTGTGCTGCAAACGGCTTCTTATGATGTGCTGTTAAAAAGGTGGATCATTTTTAAAGCTTTACATTATTCTCATTTTGTATGCAGAAATCTCTTAAACAACACTGCAGGAAAAAAAAATTATATAATAACAAATTGCCTAATGCAGATATTATGAATCTTTTCAGATCTAGACTGGAGGACTGACTTTGAGTGGCTCAGTAGCATCAATTCCCACAGAACTAGCCACTGTCATTGCTCTTATCATATGCTCACCCATCTCACGCTGAGCTCAGGAAAAAAAGAACAGAATAAATTAATGCCCCTCATGCCCTCAGTCTGAGATGACGTTATTTACCTGCTTCTTGAGTTTCTGTACATTTCTGAGATACATGTGTAGCTTAGTTTTGATATACAAATTTCTGCTTTTAAAGACTTTCATGAACAGAGGTTGCAATATAAAAGAATTAAAAACAGACAGAAGACAGTTGATCTCTATGGTAGTACCTGCCAGTGGTAAGTTGGAGTTGGAATAACTTGGTAAATAATATGGTCCACAGTGCATTTATATATGCACTTCATGCAATATTCTTGCTGAACCTCATATATAAGACATGCTAATGTGATGGGGTTGTTTCTTTTTTTTTTCCATATTTTGATACTCAAAAGAGCTCGTTAACACATTACAACTGTCACAATGCAAGTATTGCAATACTGCAGTGAGTAGCAGCTAAAATATATGCAAATGATGTTGTAAATTTTATTAGGCTTACTCAAGCAATAAATCTCTTTTATGTATTATTTAGCATTTACAGTATGGAAGATCCAATTAAGGTTTCTCAGCATGTGAACTTTTCTTGGAAACTCCTAATATAAGGTCAAATCATGTGAAATTATTATAAACTGTCATGATCAATGACTGATCAACATGTCACTAAAAAGAATATAGTACCCATTTTCAATTCACTGTGCACTATTTTTTTTTCAGGCATGACAGTACTTTCATTCAATGCGAATCCCAATCCTATGGCTAAACCAACACGCAACCTCCCTGATCTGGAGAGTGAACAAGCTGTATTGGCTAAGTAACCTAATATAACTTTAGCTGTGGTACAGACTTCTAGTCTGAAAATATTTGTTCTCTCTGACACTTCAGTGAATTTCTCTGATATCTATTCACCAATGAAAATAAACTTTTCTCTACCCAAACTTCGTCTCTTTGTAACTTACAGTAGCAACAAGGCTCACAGATGTTTTTTATTTCTTTTACTTTATTTTTCGTTTATACTCACTCTGGTCTCATTTATTGCTCTGAGATCTAAGAGGAGAGACACCTTTGGGTACTGCAGCATGGTCTGTCCATAAAGAAAGGGAAGGTAAAACTACTTTAACTGCAGGTGACAGAACAAGTGTCATGAACTAAAGCTGAGAAGGGAATAACCACGGGTCTTAATTTTTAAGGGGATTCAAGGAGTGTGCATGCTGTTTTGAACAACTTTGGCCTCTGTGGAAAGGGAAGTTATCAGTATAACTGATCTGTATAGCCAAGAAGCACATTTAGAGAACTGTGTAACCATTCTTACTCAGCCATACTTTCAGAGAGACAGAGGAGAAATGCTCCTAACAAACAGTTCTCTTACTTGCAGGTTGTGGAGTTCTCCATCAGACCTCCTGAGAGCCTTCAGATGTGGCATTTCTTTTTCAACTTCCTTAATGAATTTTGAAGACCTGTAACAACAGACGAAACCCTTTGTGGCAGCAATCTTAAGCCACTCTCTTCCTACTTCCCCTGCCATTCAGAAAGTTCCTCCACAGGCAAGTTTCCTTTGGCTCCATGTTCAACCCTTATACTGCTGACTTTCTCTGTCTTCTATTCATTTTACTATATAAAATTTCTTTGAATACAGTTCAGTCTTGACTGTACCTGGTCTGTACCCAGTTAAATGCCAGATGGTATCTGGCCTTTTATATGAAACATTTCCAATGTCTCTCTGAGATTATGGATAGTGTCCCTTTCTGTCACAGTTGCCTTTTGTATTAGATATTCAGAATGGAAGTTAATAAGGTGATTGTTCATCACGTAGCATTTGGTATAGAGTTATTTTACTGTATAATGTTAGGTGTCTTTCAACAGCTACTTAGATCAAGACAAACATTTTCAAACAATAATGCTCTGAAACATTTTTCTCTGCCCTTGACCCTGTCATCATCCTTAAAAGCTTCTGTTTTGAAATAGTTCATGACAAATATAAATAGGTGAAAAATCAGATTTAAGGCAAAACAGAAGTAGATTGTTCATGAACATCACCAGCTTCTTTAAGCCTATACAGTGCTTGCATGCTTTAACGGATATGGAAAATAGCTTGTTAATTCCAAGAAGGAAATTCACTTTAAGAACATACTTGCTCTCAATGAACATTTTTACGTTACTAGCTACTGTGCAGGGAGTTCTCACCACAGCAAACAATTTTCTTCCCGGAAGACAAGCGAAATGGATTTCTAAGCCTGACACTAAAACACTGACTAACCTCTATCCTCCTTCACAAATATTTATTACAAAGTTTCACATATTTACAAAAGATTTGGAAGATTCATATTTAATTCAGGCATGTTAATATTCAGTATTACATGGCTGAGACTGACTGGTAAAATAATTAAGATTATTTTGTTCTGGCACTGACAGAAGTTCATAGTATTTTTTGCCATCAAGAATCATCACTCAATGTCTAATTTAAGGCCTGGTTGTTGGTTGTGTCAGCTGCCCTCAGGACACAGTAAAGAACAGTACAGTGAGTTCAGCTGCTTTGGCAGACTAATACAAGCTAGTGAGACTCTACCATTTCAAGCTGTGTTTATGGAAGACATAGGCCTGGAGTGGCAGACTCTGTATACATCGTATATGTTTTTGAGTTTTAAGAGAGGCACCTGAAATCTCTTTCGCTAAAGCCCTGTAAGCTTGGCCTTAGTATATGAATGGATTAATGAAGCTTTTTTGCCTGGGAGATAGCTTCTACCCCATAGTTCTTTCATAAAACCTTTTCTATCTTTCCATCCCTTATGACAGTAAAGATTCAGAAAACTACAGATTTGTGTTCAACAGCCAAAGCTGAAATTAGTCCAGTAGTCACCAAAACTGTACAGAGAACAGATGAGAAGCATTACTGGGTTCTACCCTCTGCTTCAGAAAATGTTTTATATGAAACCAGAGCTGCAGAACAAGGAGTCATGGGAATCTATGCAGCCTGTACTGCCAAAGTTCAATTTAATATGACTCTACTGGTAAGGAAGAAAACACCCCAATCCTGATCAAAGAGTTTTTGCCATTTCCAAAGCCGGAATAAGCAGTTATTTTTACATACTGATGTAAAGTTAACACCATTCCATTGAGATATTATATCCGAAGACTGAAATATTACCTCTGAAAATAAGATCTTACCTTTCTTTGTTGCAATATGGTGAACAAGATCTCCAGAAAACTGGTAGCTCCAATCTGAGGGAGAACATGCACCACAGAATAGTGAGGACCTGTACAATTTTATAAGATAAAACAGATATGAAGTCATTTAGCCAAGGACAGGTAGTATATAACTGGTCAACTCAGCAATATAGCTGAAGTCTCTTGACAGCTGGCACATGACTCCTGGTGTTCAAATACCTGGATAGATTTTCCTGTTTTAAGTTTGTAATTGCCTTCTCTGTATGATGTAATGATAAATGCTACCGTACAAAATCAAAGCAGCCTCCTTAATGGGAGGTGGGAGGATGGACACGCTCTTTTTATTTTTGAAGAAAAAAAGGTAGTATTTTTTTCCTTTCTTTGTAGTTGAAATTATAACAGGTACAACAGCTCAGCAATGATTGCATAGAGTTGTTTGTATTCCCTGTGTGCATTGTGCATAGATTTTTTTATTTTATATATAATTTATAACCCACCGCAGTGACTCTATTGAGTTAATGCATATCTTTAACACAAATAAAAGAAGTTTTGTTTAAAAGGAAAGCTATTTGCCCTTCCGTTGAAAATATGATATCCAGTGGATGGCTGGTCACTTTTTCCAACAAACAAGCATTTTCTTTCTTACTATAAATCTCATCCACAGGAGGGGGAAACAGATTATACCATCATAAATTATTTATATTTCTTTTCTTTTCTCTATTTTGTGGTTCAAAAATCTACCTTATTGGGTCTCCAAAGATATAATAGAAGTAGATTTAATTTTATTTCTCTTTACTACTACTGTCTGTTGTAATTAGAATTAGAATTAAAGAGCTAGGCATAAGTCACCCTTTCCAGTATGTATTGGGCTTTATTGCTGCTATGGCTGTTTCACAAACATAGTCATTCCAAATCATAGTCATCCCAATGATTTGCAGCAAAGAAGTTAATTTAGGGACCTAGTCTGCTAATCCATTTGTATGGTCTTTGGAGCATACAGCATCTCAGCATCTTAGAGATACGAGCAGATTTTATCCTACCAGCTGCCAACTGCTGAAATACTTCCCTGAAATGGTCAGTTCCATATTGTTATAAATCAGCATACTGTTTCCTTATAAACACTTGGGACAGATGGGGGACAGATGCATGGAACAGATGGAAGTTAAGGAGCAGCTGCCCCATCACAGCATCCATTTGGGTACATACTGGGGACTTGGGGCACATCGGAGTGTGAAAGAACCAGACTGCATTTGTGGGTACATTGACATGTTGCCATATCTAGGTGATCTTAAGAATTACTTCTGGATGGAACATATTCAGGATGCCTAAGGTAGCAGTTCAAGAACTAGACTCCGAGAACAACTTTGGGATTTGATCTAAGAACTCTGTAGTGAGAAAGCGTAGGAATATTATCTAAGAAGTTTTCTGTGCAAGAACAAACAAACACATTCAAAAATTTGAGACACTGGAGAACTGTGAAATTTCTATCTATGGGATTGATCATTTTCCCAAAGTATCATAGCAGGAATGTGGCTAAGTTAAGAAGAGAGCCCAATTTGCTTGACTACCCTAGCTACAAAGCCATCCTGTCTTAAGTAGCAATTGAATTATTCACAAAGTAGTACTTTACTTTATGAATAAGTCCCACTGAAGTCAAAGTGAGTAAAAACATTATACACTGGCTCTTTAAATAGCCTCTGTAGTACATTAGTCCACAGTCTGGCTCATCTTGCAAGATACCATCACAACATTATTATTACAGTGTTTCACATTATTTCTTTTTTTTGTATGCATTATCCCTCAGGGAAACCTTATTTTGCCAGCTCATTGATAAAAGCCAGAAGCCTTTAACACAGCGCCATTTCAAAAATGTCAATGATGATGAAAAAATAAAATGAGGAAAGGAGTGACCACAGTGATTCCCCAAGGGTTATACACATATTATTCTGTTTCGTCTAGGCTCTAATTCTTTGTCTAGAGGCGAAGGATATGTAACATCCACCATGGATTTACTCGTCTCTGCAATGTCATTATTTCTTTGACAGCAACACAATATCAGTATCACCTCTGAGCCTTAGGATAGCACAATACTAAATAGCTTAAGGACTGAGAAGAAATAGGAAAGTTGTGTGTAAACTCTGTTAAGAACAGAAAAACAGGGGAAGTTACAACTTACTAATTCTTAAAATTTCTTGACCTGGGACAAACAAACAAGGAAAGGAACAGAAATTGCTAGACCACATGCTAAAATGATTCCAGCAAAATTCTGCTTTTTGATATCTGAAATTTCAATCATTAGCTTTAAACTACACAGTATATAGTGCTAATTCTAGCAAAAATCAGGAAACGATAAGCATTTAAAATAGGACAATTAATTTAAAAGCAAAGACCATTCTCACCATCTATCATTGAAATATTAAATGAAAACACTGCAATAACAATGGCATTCTGAGATGTTTTGTTTATGTAATTCTTTTTTTGTTTGTTTTAATGTTTTCTTTTGCAGTTGGGAATTGGCTAGCTAAATCTGTATGTAGAAACTTTGCAACCTGTGCATTGCATTGCTAGTTTAGGATGGATGGTATCTGCTCTGCTCATTTGTTTTACCATGCTGTGCTATGCTCCTTTAGAGGTATTTACAGAGGCTGTCTGTTTGCCTTCTTTTAACTTTTGTCCCATGAGCCACGGGAAATCTTTGCCAGAAAGAAGAGGAAGGACCTTCTTTAAAACAGGATGTATCATCAGTTGGGAAAACCTCCTTGAATGCCAAGTGGGATGCGGTGTGTGAATGAGACTTGACAAAACAGTTCCAATAACTAAATACTACTGGAAAATTTTCACTGAACCTGTCTATTCACTCTTGTGTATGCACACACACACACACATATGTACATATGTATATACACACATATGTGTAAAAAAGATTTTGCGGTCTGTGAGTACTGTTTACTGTTATTCTTTACATTACCTTTTCCCAAATGATTATAAGTGGGGCTATAGTATCCTAACCCATAGCACACTTATCATGGCAAAGTAGTTTCTCCTTGATAAGATTTTCCTGGAGCTGTTAGTTATTAAAGCATCACAAAACTCCACGTCTTTGAGGAGCTTAACTTTGTCAAAAGAGATGTCACAATGCATCCAAAATTCTAAATTCAATGATGGTATGGGAAGAAATCAGAAGAAAAAAAAAGCTGTTGCAAGAAAACATTCCCATGCTTATAGGGTAAATAAGCAATATATACAAGGGAAAGAAAGGTGTTCATTTTTCTGCAGATGTTAAAAATACAATCAAAATTAAAGACTGATGAGAGAAGCTGCAAAGCTGAAGAATACCAAGTGTCTCCATACTTCAGCAAGGGAACAGTATTTGTTATGCTGTGTCAAAGAATAGAGCAAATAACGTGAGCTAAACAGATTTGAAATCTAAAAGGAAAGCATCCAAAAATCACCAGTGTTCTCCTTTTCAACTAGCTGTATGAAACTTGTCCATTGTCTTTTCTGACTCTTTTTTTTTTTTTTTTCCCAGTCTGGAGGGTTTTTAAATGAGTATAGTTAATTGAATTAGCACATACATTCTATGAAAAGAAGGAGCAAGAGAAATCACCAATACTCAGGTTTGTCTCTTCAGTTGTAACATAAAATTACTAAAACCACCAGGCCTTCCCTACCTTGTTATATATTGTCAAAAATGTATTATAGCCACTGAACCTCAAATCACCCAGCTCTTTACATTCTTTCTCCCACTTTATTTTTTGCTTTAGTTCTAGGAAGTATCAGGAATTAAAATCAGTCTTTGTAATGAATTATTATCAGACAAACTTTTTGTTGCATTTGGTTTTAACTTTCTGAAAGCCATTTAAATTCTCTTGCAGATTTTATTTTTCTTTCAAACGCTATTCAAAAGGTAATGTAAATCCAATAGATCTGCACCAAACAATCCTTTAAATGTCAAACAACAGTTTTAACGTTGTATGACAAAAACAGATTTTAATTTTCTTAATGTCAGAGTTCTCCTAATGAAGAGATTTAGATACAACTATTTGATATCTACCTCTCATTCTCAGAAAATACTCTGAAGTGTTGGTTGCCAATAGAAAGGGTAATCAAGGAAAGAATCTAATAGAAATCAGACAGATCAGTTCTTGATGCTCGACAAAGGTCGATCTGGTTGATGTGATAGAAGGAAGAGGAAGAACTGCTCAAGTGAAGAGCTAGAAAGACTAGTAGTGAAGGCTTTAAATGTTACTCTGTCAATGTGTTTTGTGTGTGCAAATGAAATGTCCCTAGATATCTTTCTTCCTATGAAAGTTTAGATTAATACACAGACCTCCTTAAAGTGGGAGAAAATAAAAAACAAGCCTATGAGCAAGGAAAACAAAGACTGTTAAAATATAGTAGAGATATTTTGTTTAACAAACTGATACCACACTTGAGTGGATCAAACTTCTCTTGACACCTCATCACTGGATAAAAAGAATGATAAAATATATGTCAAATACAGAAAAGATGGTATGTGGATTTGTGTCCAAGTAAAGTAGGTTTACTAAATCATAAAATAATAATAAAATAATAATTTGGGCATTGGAATACATCTTCTAGAACCACATACTGCTGCAGCGTTTCAGGTCTTGTTATATGACAAGAATCACTCCATGTGTGCTTTCTGCGTGTTTCCTAGGCATAGTAAATACTGGACTGTAATACCTTTTCTGCTTAACCTGAAACAATGAAAAGCTGCACATAGAAGAAAACATCAAGTTGCATATGAGCACCAAGAGGGAAACACTGCTTTCATTAAAGCTGACTTTATTTTGGTGTTGTGTGCCAGTCACCAAAACATGGTATCTAAAATGTATTTCTTTCTTTTGGATCTCATTTAAGCTTTTTTTGACACCTACCCCACACATAACAGTCTGAATAGCTTGTAAAGCTATTCTCTTGCACAGCAGCTCCTTTTTGGTATCCACATTTACTCATTTTTTAATAAAAACAGTTTATGAGGGAATTATGCAGAATTTTGGTTGGATATATTGCTACATAGTTCTACCCACTCTGATACTTCTTTCTGCTCTGGTCTGTATCCACTTAATACTACATTTTGCCTTTAGTTCTCTGTGATGCAACATAAAATATCCATAGACCATTAAATTTTATGGCTTACTTAGGTAGCAACTGAAGGCTGCAATTCAAACACAGAAAGCTGGGGCCAAAAAGACAGAGACGAGTTCAAACCTTAGCTTTCGTTACTAAACCAAGATTCTACTGGAATTTGCTTTTGAGTTCACATTAAACACAGAGATGTGTATTTACATTAAATATAGAATTATATTAAATACTCTCTACATTTGCAGAGATTTTTATTTAGAAAATTGCTACATATTGTAAAGTTATAACAATAATATATATGTGCTTACCACCTTCTAAGACATAATGACTACTTTTAAACTGCTTATAATCATATTTTCCCACTCTGGGAAAGAATTGCTATCCCCAGTGGCTTAAAGAGGTGAGGTGAAAAGTTCTCTGAAGTAGTGTGTATAATTTCTGCCATAGATTCATTAAATACAAGTTTCAAGTGAAAAGTAAACAGTTGATTATGTATCACGTCACTCATATAATTGTTATGTCTTAAGCTCATGTAATTGTTTTTCTCCCTGACTTTATCACCGGATGCAAGTCAACTGAACACTTGCTAGGTGTACCAAGCAGTATAAAGGACACTACTAAGAATGAAAGTAATATTAGAAAGACCAAAAGCAGTTTTTACATAAACTGAGTATCTGCACTAGTTTTGAGGTTGCTGCCGCCAGACCAAAGCACAACATAAACACTCAGTCATCTTAATATAAGTGAGATAAAGGGCAACCACGATCAATCTATTTTGACTTAATGTGCTAGCCTGATCTTCCTCTTTACTGGGATTTCAGGCTTTCCTCATGATTTGTTTAGAAAAACAAGCAAAATGCTGTTTTGTCTTTTTTTTATGCTATTTGCACTTTTTAAATTTTGTCCACACTTACATGTGAACTGAAAAATTAATTTTCTTAACAGCACAAGTTTAAATATTCCTTTTTTTCCCTGTGCTTGGAGATACTCTTGGAGACAAGGGTAAAGGGAGAACAACAGCTTCTGGAAAGCTTAAGTTTCCTCCCATCTGTACTGTTATCAGCTGATAAACTTAAAACAAACCAAGCAGGAGCTCTGGCTGGCTCTGAGGCAGTAAGTAACTAGTGAGAGATAATAAATAACAACTTGTTAAACTATTCTCTCAGCTGTAACTGGCAGTGTGAACAGTTCTACCCTCGGGTTTACCTTTAGTCATTGCTGAAATTGGTTTGCACTTTGATCTTACACTGAGTTGCGCTGTGGTTACTCATCAGCACTGACACGGAGAGGGGCAAGAAAGACACCTCTTATGACCTTTCATCTGTGGCCACTTCCTCTGAGCTAAGACCTGGTTACTGGCCTTGTGAAGCCTCTTTGATAGTTTCAGTGTAATGTTACATGGATTACTCTCAGTAGCGTTTAACTTTGCACTGGAATGGACCAGGAGCACTCACCTGCTCAGCCACAGAGTTTTTTGTGACAGTCTGACATAATCAAGCAGCAGCAAGCTCTAACAATATCTCAAAAACAATACATTATTTTGTAGATACATTAGCTGAAGTGTCCTTTACCATAGAGGGAAGGTTTTGTAACAGCATTACCGGTAGAATTGCACTGGGCTTTATGGACATAACGAACCTCTCATATTAGTGCTCAGGTACCAATAACATGAGAGTTTCACAGATGACTTACTTGAGAACAAGACTTAGCACTATATGAAGGAACCTCCCGCAATTTTCTCCATTTGGATCGGTTCCAGCTCCATAATGTCTGCTTTGGACTTCTTCTGTGAGTCTAAGAATGATTGTGTGTCATGAGGAACGCAAAAACAAACAAACCAAACAGTCCACCCTCCCTCCACAATATGAACATCATCAGTGAGTTGTTGAAGATAATTTATTCTCTATCTGAGAGGCCACCTTGCCTTATTCAGATGAAGTTACCTTGTCCATAAATGTTTTAACAGAAGTCACCGGAGCCCTGTTAGGTCTGGTATTTCAATACCTGCCTATCTCTAGCTAATAATGCCTGCTGGCAAGTTTTAATTTCATTAGAGATATCATTGTAGTACATACTAAATGAGCACCACCAAAAAGTAGCACAAGAGTGCAAGAAGTCATTAAATTATTACTCCCAAAGTCTCATGATGATTATTGTTAATAGGGCAATCAAGTCCTGCTGTATTGTTCCCTAACTACATGCCTGCTTAGTGGGTGGCATACATTTTCATTAAATAAAGACTTATGGTTAGAACAAGAATGTAATCAACATTAATGACCTGAAGAGTAATTGAAAATACAGTCTGAGTCGCTACTCCACCTAGCTATTAAAAAGGACAATCATTAAAAAGAAAATCTAAATTAATTCCATTTTGTCTCTCTGCATATTTGTAGACTATCATTCACATTTTCTCCACACTTTTATTTCTTTTATTTTTTCCTGGTCAAACTAATGCAATTAGAATAAAATATATTGTATGTGAAAATAAAATTTTGGCTTGCATTATTTCTGATAAAAAGTACGGCAAGGAAGAGTATTATACCTGAAAAAAAAATCCATTTCTGTTAACTAAATCGCTTTGGAGAAAGTGATTTAACCACAATATACAATAATTACATTCTTCCACCCCACCCCACTATAAATTAGGTCAAAAATTGGTTATAGTATATATTTAAACAAAGATCTGCAGCAAACAATTAAGTTTCTCTCAGATTCATAATATGAACAATACAAGATCACTCGGGGATTATGCAAACATTTGTTTCTTTCTTTTCTTATTTTATATGGTCGCAAAATAAGTTGTCCCTGTGCAATCATAAAAAAAAATAGAATAAAAGCTGAACACAATACAGAGGTCATTTTAATTTCACCATAAGGAAAATGACTAGAGCTTCACAGACTTCTTCAAGTTAGACTATCAACAGTTTGAAAGATTAACAATTCTAAAATATTTCAAGACCAGTGACTAAAGACATAGTAGGAACTTAAAACACCTGAGCATTTTTCCACATAATGACACCTGAGAAATAATGCCAATCTGCTAATCAACTACTACTTCTATATTTTGTTTTGTTATAGGAAAACATTGTTTTTCTCAGGAAAAAGTCTCAAAGAAGTTGCCTTCCTTCCCTCAGCCTTATCTGTAAGCAGGCAGATGTTCCTGAATTAATATATGTGAGCCATTGACCATTTCTTCTTTAGTACAAAATGAAATACATTTTGTAGTATTAAACAAAAGTATTAAGCAGAACATTTAATACAATTTAACGATTTTTTTTGTGAAACAAGGAAAGCAAAAGAATTATTTCTATAACTATGCACTGTTCACATTGATTTTTTGGATTCTTTTAACGTGGATGGCATTATCATCAGTTCTTCAAACCATTTTTCTCTTGCTTACTATCTAGTAGCAATTCAAGGCAGTATTGAAGATAAGAATGAAATATTACATAATACAAGCAGCCTCATTGGATATAAGAAATAAACATACTGAGCTAGCCAATAATCCTAATACTGATCCAGAACTATCTAAACTCAAAAACTCAACCATTCAGAAAAAGGATCTACTCTCCTTCCAGTTAAATCAATGACTTTTTTTCTGCCATTGGTGAAGAATTAAGCACTGAAGTGAAACAGTAGATGAGGATAAACAACTGTGGAGGAGACTGCTATAATACTGTTCTATTCTCAATCTACCAAACTCTTGCTACACTTTTGGGAGTATATGTTGCCTTTTTTTTCTTTTTCCTTTAACCTATCTTCTTTATAAGATAATTTTCTTTGTCTAATCATTTATGTGATCATTTAGATCTGTGCAAAATGGGCATATAATTTCCCATTATAGGGTATTTGGGCAGTAATATTTGACACCTACTTGTCTTGAGCTGACATCATGATGCACTAGGAAGTAGACCTGGGGAAACAAAGTACTGTGTTATGTTTTCAAAGTTTATACTAGAAGATAAAAAAGCAAAATAAAAGTCTTTTAGTGCTAGGCTAAAGACTTCAGATAAGTGCCTGTTAGCATGAACAGTCAATATGACTAAAAAATTTAGAGGTACTACTTGTGTGCTGAAAACTTGAATGTTGCCCTCACTTATACAGTAAGCCTATCCTATACTGAATCTACTGGTAAAATTATTCTTTTTTTTTCTTTTTTTTTTAAGATTATGTTAACATCTTTTTTAGTATTTATTCAAGCTTTTCAAATGGCTTTTTTTGAGAGAAGCAAGTCACTTCAAGGCAAGCTAACATATGTATTAAGAATATCTTAATTCCTTCACAGGCAGCATTCATATATACACTTGAATGTATACAAGAGCAAAAATCATGGATTTAAAAATGGAAAAGAGAAGCCAGTCAAACAACTTGCATGATCTAGCTAATCATAGAATCCTAGAATTCTTAGGGTTGGAAGGGATCCTTAAAGATCATCTAACTCAACCCTCCTGCACACGCAGGGTCGCCTAGAGCACGTGACACAGGACTGCATCCAAGTGGGTCTTGAAGATCTCCAAAGAAGGAGATTCCATAACCTCTCTTGGCACCTATTCTAGTGCTCTGTCCCCCTCACTGCTAAGAATTTTTTTCTTAAGTTCCTGTGGAACTTTTGGTGCTTCAGTTTGTGACCTTTTCCTCTAGTCCTACTGGTGGCCACCAGTGAAAAGGGGCAAACCCCGTGCTTTTCACTCCTTCCCTTGAGGTATTTTTATATCCTGATTAGATCCCCTCTCAGCCTTCTCTTCTCCAGGCTGAACAGGCCCAGCTTCCTCAGTCTCTTCTCATAGGGCAGATGTTCCAGGTCCCTGATTAACCTTGTAGCCCAGCACTGGACTCTCCAGCAGCTCCACATCCCTCTTGTACTGGAGGGCCCAGAACTGTGCACAATACTCCAGATGTGGCCTCACCAGGGCTGAGTAGAGGGGCAGGATCACCTCCCTCGGCCTGCTGGAGACTCTCCTCTTAATGCACCCCAGGATGCCATTGGCCTTCTTGGCCACGAGGGCACACGGCTGCCTTGTGGTCGACTTGTCACCCTCCATGACACCCAGGTCCTTCTCTGCAGAGCTGCTCTCCAGAAGGTCGGTCCCCAGCCTGTACTGGTGTCTGGGGTTATTTCTCCCCAGATGCAGGACCGTGCACTTGGCGTTGTTGAACTTCATGATCTTTCTCACTGCCCAGCTGTCCAGCCTGTCCAGGACCCTCTGGATGGCAGCACCGCCCTCTGGGGTATCAGATACTCCTCCCAGTTTGGTATCATCAGCAGACTTGCTGAGGGAGCACTCCATTTCTTCATCCAGGTCATCGATCAATAAATAAATAAATTGAACAGGACTGGACCAAGGACTGACCACTGGGGACAGTTCTAACTACAGACCTCCAACTAGACTCTGCATCACTGATCACCACTCTCCGGGCTCTATCATCCAGCGAGTTCTCAATCCACCTCACTGTCCACTCATCTAACCCACACTTACGGAGCTAATGCCCAGTAAATTCAGTCACGGGCTTATATCATGGTAAAATGTATGTGTACTGTATACTTAAATCTTCTCTTTATTCATTATGCCTGTCTTCTGGGCAAAGTCCACATCAGGAGTGGACTGGAAGCTGGTGTTGGCTCCTCACTTCACGTAAGGGAAATACAGTACTGACTACCTAGAGCTGAATCCTTAGGTCTATTGCACCAGCACAATCATGGTTAAACCACTTTTAGTCTAAGATCCAATACCACACACCTCCTGCACAACGAAACACAACAAAAAGTTCCTCTTGGCTACTATAAGGGGACATACCAAGCCTTGGGTAAAATTAGCACATTTGCTCTGGAGATCGCTGAAGTCCAGTAAAGGAATAAAACAGAAACATTTTAATCATTAGCTTTGATATGTGAATGCACTTTACAGGTTTGTTTTATTTGATTATACATTTGCTTTTATGGCTAAGATCAAAAAAGATCAGCAAGTTTAATATTTGCATACTGTCTCTGGGGATTTTATCACATATGCACATAGCAAAGCTTTTCTATCTTTAATAATTACAGCAAAACTTGCAATTGCTAGAAATGGTCAGCATTTACCTTTTTTCAAATATGTAAAATATTCTTGAACATTTACTACTTTTGAAAAGTTGTCAGTGGATTTAAGGTAAGAAAATATACATAGAGATAGACTGTTTAATTTTCTCTAAAACAATCATTACTCCTCATGCCTTTGTTTTTTCTCATCTTAATTTCTGCCTAGTGACCTACCTGCTACATTGTGGATCTTTCCATCTCATCCCAACTTAGAAAGTTCTATTTTAAAATCTCCTTTCTTACAGATAAAATTTAAAGGCATTATTTCCATTATTGATTGTAGTGTACTTGGAAAATGAAGAGTGGCAAATCATTTCCCCTTGTGCTTGTCAGGAAATGATGAAGTTGAGTGGATACTGGTAGAATCTACTGGAAGTTTAAATTAACATGAGACTGCTGCTCTTGATAATATGATCTGACTTGGTGTATTAAACATATATACTTTTGGAAAGGTTGGGGCTGAGCTTACAAGAGCCAAGGGCACTCAGGTCCTGCTTGGAATCCTTCTTCCCCCAGTGATATTGCACATCAAATAAAAATAATGGGCTGAAAATTCATTGACTTACTTAATTTTCTTCCCAAATGTCTAAGTGGCTTTCAGACTTAGTAATCATAGTTATGTACTTATGTTAAAAGAAGAACAGCATACACATCATTTAACTGCCACATTTTTTATTTGACTATATCGTTTTGGTATCATCTTCACTAATATTTATTTCTTTCCCATCTCACTTATTTTCACAGTTCATCTTATTATTCCTCTTTTAATTCTTTTGAATATGTTGATTTTTTAGTCCAGTCAAGAGAGCTGGCAATATATAAATGAGATCCAGGAGGAGAAGAGATTTCTTATTTGTCTGTGAGATTTAAAAGAGATAAGGAGCAGAGTGAAAAGTTCCTCTGAGTATCTTTAGTACTAAGATAACTTTTATTATGTTTAAAATACTTCAGTCCCTTAATATAAGATGTGTTTCATTTTTCACACAGCTGTTCCAACAGATTGTCTGAACAAAACAGGAAAGAAGGTAAGAGCTAGATATTTTAAGTGGAATTCCACTTTAATTATTTCTTAATTAAGAGAATGTTGTTCAATTAAACAAAATCACACTGTGAGAAAATGGGATAAACTGGCTAAAGAGATCAAAACATATCATTGAAAGGGATTTTAGAAGGATATGCCAATACAGATAAAGTGCATCAAAAGAGATTTAAAAGGGGAAAGACAGAAGACAAGTTATATCAGGTAGAAAAGTAGTCATTTTGCTTTACTGCTGCTCTGATATTAATTATAAATGGCAGGTCAGCTGTCAGCCAAATAATGTACTTTCCCAGGGACTCAGAACACACTACCCTGCACCCAGCTCTTTGGTCAGAGTTTTGCTTTTGAAGATGACAACACGCACACACACAAAAGAACGAATAAAAGAGGATACACAGAAAACCTTCATCTATATTTCCAGTTGAGCCAAATCAGATTTTGTGAGATTACAGGAGTTTTACCTGTTTTTTAAAGTTTATTCTCTTGCATGCATGCAAATTTGCATGCAAAATAGCACAAGAACAGGTTTTGTTTAATTTGATTTAGTCAAGCCAGAGCTACTTGAATTTTGTGACAGTCTTTGATTTCAGCCTGGTTTTCAGGTACAGTTAGAACCTTAAAAGGAGAAAAAGAAATCTTGTCATTATTTGTTCTTTCAGAGATGCAAACTATTGGTCACTTCAGCTAATGATGAAGGCATTTCACCCAGCAATTTGGGGAAATGATAAAAATGTCATTCTTTTCAGTGAGACTTAATATTAGTTCCATCATTAAGCAGATCTACTGACAAGAGATATTCACTTCTAAAATACATTTCTCATCTGAACTAAAATACCAATGAAGATATATTCTTTGCATCCCATTTGGCATTTAGAAAAGTATGTTAAAGTATGTTATCCCACTCATAAATTTAAGTATTGTACATTCAATGGTATGCATTTTAGCAAACATAGGCAACAAGTATTTGCCCCAAATCAGAAAAAAAAAAAAAAATCAGGGAGAGGACAGCTATTCGTAGGAGTGACTCATATTACTCAGTCTATTGAAACAATCAAAATTAAGTCATATAGTTAAATAAGAGTCGTATGCCTTTGAGGGGAGCAAAAGAAGTTAGATATTAATTGTGAAAGCAGAAAACCATTTGGAGATTGCCCTTGAAAACAAAGTTCAGTATATTTTAATATAGAGGGACTGGTTCATTGCTAGTCACCCCCTGAGGGCAGAACCATGGGATTCAATTCATGAGACTTCTCACAAACAGAGCTTCACAGTGCTCCTGCAGCTACAGTCACCATACTGTGAAATCTAATGTAGAGAATGAAACTATTCTGATGAAAAACACAAAGAGATTAGTCCAGAAAGCTAATTATTTTGCCAGTGCATTTTTGCTACTAATTTAAGGACACTTTTTGTTTAATCAGCAGTAAAGACTCAGATGGGGTATTAGTGCACTAAAATGAACAAATAGAATAATTGTGAAATAATTTCTACAGCTCTATCAGCAAAGCTGCAGTGGAAAAATAGGCATACAGAACCCTATCATTAGAAAGGAGCAATTCAAAACTGGATTATAATCATGTGTTATGTGCAGTGTCCAGTAAAATGAAATTCTACTCACATTAGAAAATAGAACAGACAAACTCCAGTTTTCTGTGGCTTTAATTCTTTTCCCCCATTCCTTCTTTCAAAGTGCATTGTAAGTGCTAAGTAAACTTTTTCTTTTCTTTCTTTTTATTTTTTTAATTATTTTAGACAGCCTACTCCAAACCAGTCTCTTTAGGAAAAGTAAGAATCTAAATGACCCTTTTCCTCACAGAGCCACAAGATTCATCTGAAACTAGTGAAGGGGTGTGATAGCTAGTTTTCAGCCATGACCCATTAATACTGAAGAATATTCGAAGGGGTATGCAGCTCTACTCTCCAAACCAGGCAAATATAAAAGAGTGGAAAATAAAGTACTGAAAGGGCCTTCAAACACTGCTAGTGTTACCTGGCAATGAAAGTTAAACACATTCTTCTGCTCTGTTCGATACTCTGAGGGGGGATTTTTAGTTCTTTATCATGATGCTCAAACCAATGCCTCTTAAACACATATTTCTGTCTAAAAGGTAAGAAAAAATATTTCAGATTCTATCCTATATTCTCCCTCTTTCTTCATGTTTGATGGCAAAGAAAGCAAAATAAATCCTCAGAATATTTCAAATTTTCCATTGTTTAAATATTTTTAGATTGTTTTAACAATGCTTCATGTCCCTAGAAAGAGGAGCTCAAGAAATAAAAAGGGAATGTTAAAAATGAAAATTACATATAAGAACCTTTTTCTTGTTATTGTTCCTTAAATACCTAAACACTTCCTAAGTCTTTGAAGAATGCTGAATTTCAGACTTTAGACAAATGGATATCAGAGAAGGATGTAATGTGTTTTGGAATTTGCCATATGATCCTAGTTAAAAGTTAAATGGAGATATGCCCTGCATCTAACACTTGGTATCTAAGCACAAAACCGTATGTATGATATATTTATGTATATATATTCCATTGGGCTATGCAGTATATTTTACATAAGCCAGAATACCTTTGGCCTAATCTCTAACTTCTTATGTGATCCTCAAGAAGCAGGGAAGTATAAATTTAGTTTACAACATTTAGGTTAGAAATGGCCAGTGTAGATTTATAACAGGATCCTAGGTAACTTTTGAGTATAAGTCAAAATACTGAAACAAGAACTATCCCAGAGCATTGATCTACATACCAATCTAAGAAGAGATCAAAAGTGGGAGGAGGCACAGCATGGACTGGAAGTGGGAGGCAGACCCCTTATGAAAAAGACCTATCAGTCCTATCAGTCTTGCTACAAAAGATTTTTAATGCTAACAGAGAAGACTTTCCATTTTTGTTAAGCTATGTGACATGATTGTCATCAAATCAAAACAGTAGTTAGGGAGGTTGGCACAGACTGACATGCCAACACAGAGCAAATACTGCACAGCACACAGAGCAATTAAGAAAACAGATAGAAATGGAAGTTTCATTTGTCTGAAGATATAACAGCCCCCAAACAAGTACATCCCCCAATTTTTTTCCTAAATATAAGGTAAATATAGTGCATGGAACACATTATGCCATTATGTGCATTATTTTATGTCATCAGTGTGCTACAGAGTCTAACAATTATAGTTAATTACTCTGGTATTCAAGAAAAACTTAATATTTTTATTTCCTTTCAGTTGCAAAGGGTCCTTTTTAAAAGATAAAATTCACATGTGAAACACATTAAGTACAGTCAATCCATCTTTGGCACTGAAAATAATTTTAAAAACCCAGTGTGCACTAAATTATTTTTCAGTGAGAAGAATTTGTACAGTGAAGTGAAAAAAAAAAAAAAGACATGTCCTTTTAAAACAAGTTTTTACCATTTTGTTTGAGAAACTTCTCATTCATTTATGGCACTTCGGAGCTCTAGGTAATACAGCAGGATGCAGCCGTATCAGCTATTTCCCACTATTATTATCAAAGTATCTGCATAAGTTATAGACCTTTCATGCTTCCTCCAGGTGGGGTAAGTAAGGCCCAAATTTAAGTTTACATTTTGTGAGGAACAGGACATCATTCTTCATGCAGATCTATTTTTTTGCAGAACTTAGTAGATAAAATAATACCACAGAAAGGCACTTCTCTGCCTTGTATCTCTGCCAGAAGTAGGGATTCTTCACATGCCAGGGAATGTTTATAAAACCACAGCCTCATATTCTATCTGTAATGAATTAATAACTATGATGGTTTTAACCAGAACATTTATTTTTTTTTAGGCGTGGTTGATTTATTGAGTATGTTTGAAAGGATTTTCTTGTAGGTAAGGAATAGACTGATTATAAGTACAGCTAAATGGTCCCAGTGTATCATAATTTCTTGATAGTTCTATGACAAATCATTTAAGACCATTATTCTCAAGCGTTTAGGCACCCAAAGATGCAGTTAAACATATAGGAGGATTTTCTACATTTTTTTGGAAAACTACCAAAGCAAATCCCATGAATTTCAACAGATGTTTCAGAAAAGACTACTGTGCAACTATTTTTGTCAATAAAGTTTGAATTTCTTTGAAAATACAACTATTGAACTATTCTGTACTGTGCAGGTGTAAAAGTATTTCCTTCTCATTTGCACAAGTAGAAACAAAATTTGTTAATGCTTTTGCAGTAGAATCACACAGCAGTGTGATCATTCAGCATGTCAGAGACCAGCCAGCATGTGGGAACTTAGTTTCTGTAGTTTTACTTCTATATTTTACTTTTAAGCAAAAATATCAAAAAAGGGCTCTTTATGCAGAATCATTCTTAACTAGGTCCTATTTCACTAGCAGGGAGTCTGAGATTTCAACAAATGGCTTATTTTCCAGGGCTAAAACCCGGCGTCCTCTGGAGCAACCCCCCATTTCTCCATTGGGTTGCCGGAAAAGAAAAGGAGAGCTTGCTCTTTTCTGCTTTGGTCTCAGATCTATGAGAGTAGCCATCATCTTCTTTGGCAATTCCTATTGTATCTGGGGAGACTAAAGAGTAATTCGGTAATCTATTAGTCCCTAGGATCCTGAATGAAGTAATTGCTCTGCTGCTGGCAAAAGCAAAACCAAGAGCCCCCAGGCCTACCAATGCCCAGTCCCATACACGGGAGGGAGCTGCTGCAAAGCCAGTGCAGCTCTCTGTCTCTCTTCCAAAGCTCTCATTTCACTAATAGACATTTAGCTACTTAATTAGGAGGCTTTGGGTTGATGTTTTGTTTCCTTTCTTCCTTTTTTTTTTTTTTTTCCCTTTTTCCCCGAGAAGGGCAACTTGAGAACTAGGATCTGTTTACTGAAGTGCAACTGGTATATTTGACTGACAGAGAAGCAGCTAACTTACTTTTTGTTTTAGGAGTTTATCCCAGGTGCAGGATTATAAATTTGAGGGTTTTTTTAGCTTAGTATGATAAAAATGTGATTATTTCCATATATTAAATATTGCCTTTTAAAGAGTATTATTGCATAATATTTCCTCATACTTCATGAATTAAAGCAAAAAAAAAAGAAAAATTAAAGCTAGCTTCTTTTTCTGAAACAAAGTTACCAGTGGATGAATATACAGATGGGCTTTACTCTACTGGGGTTACATTTTCCTTTTAACAGAGTAATATGTTCTGCTTATTCTATTGCAACCACATAGCTTTATACATTTTGCATTTTAAGATAATATATGGAACTTAATTTTGTTATGCAAAACGTGTGCTTAAAGTAAAGCACTTTTATTCTAAACTGTGAAAGTAAAATGCATTGAATTTGCATAACATTTACCAAAGTTAAATTTAAGAGCAGCTCTGCATAGCACAGGTATATGCAGAAAAAAAAATCTCCAAGCCTCTTTTTAAATATAAGTAGGTCACAAGCCTACTTATGAGTCCACCAAATTTTTCTACCAAGGTCTGTGTGTTTGACAGTGTCTGGATATGCATGCTGCTGGAACAGAAATTTTAAAGTGACTTGGAGAGAAATCCATACAGAAAGGTACCCTGCTTAAAGAACATAAATAAATGTTAGTGTTCTCGCATGACTACAGCATTTTGCTTTATATACCTGGAAACACATACCATATTTACCAGGCTATCCATATAGTTTGCAGCCCTGCACACTGCGGAGTCTATAAAACACTACAAAACAGAGTTACTCATTATACAGTAGATTTGCATTTGAACTTGCCAAAGACTATAGAGAAAGTGGCCAGAAAAAAAAATCTAAGAAGCAAAACCTAAAACATGGAGTGAAATGCATTTAGCTGCTTCTTTTGTGCTCATCTTCCCTTACCTGGCCTCGAAGCCTGACCCTAATTAAATAGATGTGCTACTCTCTTCATATATTTTACTGTCTTGCTATGTGTCAGCGCTGCCATCCTAGCTGATGCCCAATTCATCTATTCCTACTTTTTCTTTTCCATCACTTCTGTAATTATCAGCCATGAAAGACATATAGACATTTCCATTATCAGTGAGATTTCTGTGAATATCTTTGCAAAAGGGGTGAGAAGTGAAAAGACTGATAGCTATTGAGCTGTCTTTATCCTGAAGCTGCTTAAAATATAGACTTAATATATTTCCCGGAGAAAAATGAAATTCATTTTTATCTTCACTTTTATAAACCTGTGTCAAACAAGATTCTCTGCTTGTATACCTACAATTCCCTGGTACTTACTATAACTGGAATGCCAGTTCAGCCAAATCAATTATTTCAAAAGTAAATTAGAATAATGGCTAGAATGAAGTCTACCAGAAAAAGTAAGGAAATATAACATTATAAAATCTGCAGTAATATCTCACAAGACCTTCATTTTTTTTTTCTCACAGCTAAAACCATGCAACAAATTCACAAACATTTCTGAAAAGAGAAATGCTTGGCAGGAGGGCTCCATGAATAGGGCAGCTAACGTACTACAAGATTTTCATATGTTTGACATCATTGTTAATATCATTCTGCTAAAAACCTGAAACAACACAGTATCTGGGGTTCAACAGTGAAAAGTGCATAATAAATAGATTTTGGAACTCTAGAATTTAGGCTGCCTGATTCCTACAGATTTATGTCTCTTAGCTGTTTGCCTATTTATCTGAATTATCCTGAAGTTTTCTGTGACATAAATATATAAACACACTGTCCTCCCATGCAGTATTCTGTCAGTAATCTGCAGACTGCCATGTTTGACTGAAAAAAAAAATCCAGCCACTACAAATCCTCACTTTTTTTTTTATAAAATACATGCAAATTGAATTAGCCATAAGACTTTTAATCCCTTGTTAAATCTGTTCAAGGCAGTAAATAATTTTATAAATTAAAATGGTCAAATACACAGATTGCACTGCTTAAAGAAGCTTGAGGCCATAAAGAAAAGGATGAAAACTGAAAAGTGAGACACTAGATATAACTTAAATTCCTCTGAACTCAGCAGGTTTTCAAAGTACTTTTATTGGAAAAACAAGCAAATAAAAAGGCAAGGAAGGGAACGGAGAAAGGAACAAGCAGATACAAGAAAAATCAGAAAAGAATGGCAGTAAGAAAATGAGAACATTCCTTGCATTCATCAGGATCATTTACATTTTACAGGGCTTTTAAATACTCTAAATAACTTCATATCCTCACAGATCAGATTTCCTCAAGATTAAAAAAATGTGTCGATCCTATTTGAATACAATGTCATCATGTAGGAGAACCTATGGTTTATTACATTGAGAAAAGTCTCCTTACGTGCAGCCTTACGTGCATGGAACGTGCATGTTATTTAGCCACCTACAGTGGTACAGATTCTTTATAGGATCATATAAGCACTCCATTCTGGTAACAGTCTTTCCAGTTTTTATAATCAAGTAGTAAGCATCTCACCTATATTAATAGAATACTCTGGGACAAAGAACAGGATTATATGATAATTACAATACTAGGTACTTTGTTTTAGTTCACTTCTAGCAGCATAACTATCCAATGATCTCTTGTACAGTTAAATATGTATGTTACGGTGTCAGTTTTTCAGTCTAACAAGTCCTGTTTTGTTTATCATCACGTTTATTCTACCTCTCGAGAATGTAGAAATGTGTCAAGTAAGGTTTTTATTTTTATCACAATAACAAAGCCTAAGTGTACATATTGATTCAAACTTCAGATGCACGTATTTGAGAATCTACACATTCAACTTTTATAATTTTCTCTATGTTCACCAAAACAAATGTCACCTTCCAATGAAAAGCACAAAGGCAGGAACAAGGATATTAAGGAATTATGATTCCTTCCTATCTTCTATATTTGGGTGGGGGAGGATCTTATTTTTCTGGAAGGATAAATAAAAAAGCATCAGTACATTGTTGAAGCAATGCATATAGCTGTAGCTTCATGATAGTCATTTAAATCAGCAGACTTGGAAAATTTAACAGGCCTCAGTATTAAGAGACTGTAAGAATCTGTGGACTGTAATAACTTAAAAAGTTATCAACTGGCCTTGCCTGAATTTATAACTTCTTGCTGAGGTAGGTAAGGCCTTTGAGTTCAAAACAACTGCAGTCTTTGAGAATGATTCTACTACCTCCTTTATTGTTTTATTCATCATTAATCAAGGCTAGACACAAACCTTTTCTGGTAGTGTCTTTGACAGAATAGCTCAGAAAATAGGCATTAACTAAATTCATTCTGTATGTCTTCAAAAATCGTTTATAAGTATTAGAAGTTAAGAAAAGAAACTCCATGGTTATAACCTTTTACTAAGGATTTTACATAGATTCAGTTATCAGTTATATATTATGTTCCTCCTTGATATCTACTTTGGATTTTTTTTTTGAATAAATCAGCATATTTTCATTCATGTAAATAATTCTTGAGTTTGTGATTTGAAGTCAAAAGAGTGTTTTCCAGATTTGCTAAAAACTGAGTCCTAACAAGTTTCTCAGTGTTACACTGAATTCATGAAAACTTACTGAAATTTTTCTGCCTATTATTTTTCTCAGTAGGACAGAAAGATTTTCAAATAGATAAATATCTTTGAATAAATAATAAAATATAATGAATTCGGGTGTTCTTGTTGGATTGTGTAAAGCCCTGAACCATTAGGTTTTCTAGATCGTTCTTCATGCATTTGTCAAATTTTCCTGTAAAAATACATTCCAGCTACTGCTCATACTGATTGGTGAACACCGCACTGTCCAAAACAGGGCACAGTCTCCGAGTTTGGCACGACTCCTGCTCTCGTCGCACAGATGCGGCTAACGAGAAAAGGTCAGACAAGGCGCANCTGTCCAAAACAGGGCACAGTCTCCGAGATGCGGCTAACGAGAAAAGCTCAGACAAGGCGCGGTAAGTGCTGTGGGTCACGTGTGCCAGAGAGAGCTCAGGCAGGGTCCTGGGGGGATGCCAGGAGCAACCGCTCTGATCCTGCTGCTGCAGGAGACCCACAGCCCAAGTGGGGAATCAGCGGCCGTGGCTCCTCTTAAAGAAGGCAGCACTTCTACCTGCTGGTAAAAAAAAAACTGCTCTGGCCAGTTCTTGTTTTGCCTGAACTGTTTTACCTCATTCTAATGATAAGATGGAACATTACTGTGGGTTTAGTTGTAAGGAAAAGGTAAAAGATAATTTCATTTTAGATGTAAAATTTTCAGATCTAGCTAATATTTTCCGACTAATAAACAACAACCAAAAAAAAGACCCAAGGCTTTCTATGTAGTCCATGATGCATGCTCATGAATACTCTTTGAATATTCTATGGTATATGGATCCATAAGTACTCATTAAGTAAAAATCTGTTCTTGCAAAGGCCCAAAATAGAAATTCACATTGCTAACTTATTACTTGCAATTTACTATGCCATTATTTAAGCAATTTGGCATGTCTTCACTTATTATTTCACCGTTTAACACCTGCCTGTATTTTATGTTCTTTTTCTTTTAAGTCAACATTAGTAAGTGACACAGTAAATACAGTCATGATCTACCAGTAAAATGCAGAACTGAAAACAGAGATACTTTTTTTGATGGAATGGAATTCAGTTCACTAAGCACAGAAAAAAAAGTTTTAAACTTACTTTTTCACCTCTTAAAAAGTCTCTGGCAAGCTTAGTTTTATGATGGATTTTAGCCAAAGATTCTGAGAGTTATGTTTCTTGCCTCCTATACAGGTGTCTCTTCTGAAATAATGACTGGACTCAAATGAAAGAGCAATTGTAACTTTTCCTTCATGCGTGGTTGTTGCTTTGGAAAAGATTTTCAAGAGATGGCATAATGTAAGTGCAGTCTACTGGTCTAGAGAAAAACAGTTCTATATTATCATGAAAGTCTAAAAGATTTCTCACAAACGAGTAGACTGCCTATATAAAGACAGTCTGTATTATTAGCCTTGAAAGTACTTTGAAGCCTAGTTAATCGTAGCTAAAAACAAAAGTTTCACAGTAGGTAAAATTATTGATGCAATGTATATCAAAAAACCCTGAATGACAGTCAGAAGATGGATTGTTTTCACAGTTTTGCCTATTTTTATCTAAATGAGTGAAGAAAAAAAGTAAAGAAAAAAGAAAAGATGGATTAACTAAAGGACAAAAGGGAAGAAAGGACTTATATAACAATAAATAATTACTTTTAAATTTTAGCACACTTCAAAAGACACTTTATTTATCAATGATAAAACTGCTATGGCTTTTTTGCTCTTCTGAATGCCTCATCTTACTTTTTTTCTGTGCCACCCAGAAAGCCAGAGAAAAAAACAAAACTTACTTTTCTCCTTCCCCTCTAATTTGATATTCAAATAGAGTGGCACATACTTAAAAGTCTAACTTGAATTGGGCAAAATTAGACTTCAGGACACTTTCATGTAGCTTTGAACTCTCTACAGCTGTCTAATTTTAGCCCTGTTTTGATACAGTCTATTGGGGGAACAGTCAAGAGGGAGACAGAATGGGAAATATTAGAAGTTTCAAGGAGTGAGCTTTCCTTTTAAACATGCCATTTCTACTGCTGATTTCAGTAAGTGCTACTGTTTAGGGATTTTCAATCACATCCTGTTATCTTCCATTTAAAAAGTGATTAAAGGTAAGTGCAGTCCCAAGCATAGACTACAGAATCTCAAAGGTAACCTCCACTTGCACTTAATGCAAGCTGTCTTTTGTGCTTCCTATGCCCAACACTCATTTGGTTAGAACTGCAATGTTATGGCACCATATGCTAATATGATAACTTTGTGTTGAAAACAGCATAATGGAAAAATGAACTTGCTAAATTCATGCTTGATTACTGCACAGTTTAGACTGTGATTGGGAGGCATTGCAATTTTAATTCTACTACACTACAGATGAGCATTAATAATATACTTATGTAATTGCATGTGTTCCCTTAATCAGAGCTGGGAAAATGGATAGTTCAGTAAATCAGTTTTGGTTTTAGATCCTTTAGATTTGAAAATTTCTATACATTATTACAGACCTAAACCGAATTACGAGGTATTAGACTATAAGGGAAAACACCAACTGCTTGAAATGTCGATCACTGAGGTGATCTGATACATTAACCTAGTAGATTTTGAGCAATTAACTGTTATCTCACAAATAACACCATCAAAGTAACTCCATCGTGTCTGTCTCTCTGGGTAAAGGCTAAAACTGTCACTAAATCACCAAAAGAATCCCTGTATCACTCCTGGAGCCACTAGCACTTTCAAATCAAATTCATGAACAGGACAATCCAATGAACTGAGAAATTCTAACAGCTTAGACAACAAGCAGTCTACAGTCCCTAGGTTTCTCTAACTTGCATCAGTTTGCATGCAAGCAATACCTGCTTCCAAAAGAACAAATAGAGGAAGAAATGGCTTCTTTCCATCACTTGGTATCAAGTACAGCTGTCTAGACATGTTGTCAAGCAGTTTTAACTTAATTTAATTAAGTTGTTATGAAGAGGTTTCCTGAGTAATGTTTGTTTGGTAACTGTTTTGTATGGCTGGGTCCTTGTCTCAACTACAAGAAAATCAGGCTCTATCATGAAATTCTTCTATTTATGTGGTCAGCAGCATGAGATGATATCCTGTATCTTGCTTTTTTTTCCTTTTTTTTTTTCTTTTTTTTTTTCTTTTTTTTCATCTAGCATTTACAAACACATAATCCGTCCTTGTACCTAGATTATTAAGTAAATCTTAATATTCCTTTACAAATTTAGCTATTGTGTTTTCAAAATGCCTTTTAGATACACCTTTAATTGAACATGTATGAAAATTCTTCTGTATGCCAGCTGGATTTCATCTGACCATTAGAAACATAATTATTGTGAGTTACTCATAATATACATGCATATTTTTAATAATGTTTTCTCACCTTTCATAATAAATATATTTAAGAAAATAGTTACTATTTAATGAAAGTATACTAGCTGTCTATTTAGCCTACATTTTAAAGTGTTTTGTATTTAAATAGGAAGAGGTTTTTTTCTACCTTCCTTAAAGTTACAAATGAAATAATGGTGACATGCCTAAACTGTGAGTAGTGCACTATTAACTTTGTCCTTCACAATGCATATCTTGCTTTTCGGTCACTTGGCTTTTGAAACCCAGTGAAAATGTTATTGTGCACTGGAGCACTTTGCAGTGGTTACGCTTAAAATAAATTTAAAAGGTGAACATACTTTTTCTGGAGATGAGACTCACTATTGATTCCCTCAGTGGCTTTCTAACCAAGGCTTAGAAATGAAGTAATTATCTACTGTGTGTGGAAATGAACTGAAAAACACCATGGTTCACCAGCTACCTGAATTACTACAGCTCACTATATCTCCAGCTACAGTACTTCCATTCGGTGTATTTTGTTTTATTTCAGTGTTCATTTTAACAAGATTAAGGTTGGTTACCGTAACACCTATCTCAGGTGTTATTGATTGTGAATTCTACTTTCCTCCTTTGGAATTGAGGATTACCATAGGCACCGCTGAGCTGGAAAGTGATTCTCCCTTGCCCTGAGCTGCAAGTATTTTTTTTTTGTGCCAACTGGTAAGAAATAAAGCAACCCATCTGCTTAGCAACACGGGTTGCTCAGAACACACTGTCCTCGCGCTCCGCTCACTCCAGGCACCAACCACGGAAAGTGCAGCTCAAGTCATGGTCTCTGCTTTGTTGCTGTGAACTCTAACGGGAGTTGAATGGGACTGCTGTGCTCCAAGAAGGGAGATGCATACTGCAGCTACTGTTTTAAGGGAGTAGTTTGCAAGCATTCATTGTGGATAACCGCTTCTTGATGCTGCTCTCTTCTTCTGCCAGGTCCTTTCCCCACCTCAGACCACTGGCGTAAAAACAGAGTGCTCGCTAAGGACGTTAATGTCAGAGAGGAATTTCTGCTAAACTTCTGCTCAGAGCTTTAGAAATAATGATGATTAGCAGAAATCTAATGCCTAATNAGTGCTCACTAAGGACGTTAATGTCAGAGAGGAATTTCTGCTAAACTTCTGCTCAGAGCTTTAGAAGGCTCTGAGCCTTTATTAGGCATTAGATTTCTGCTTTAGCAGAATCTATGCCTAATAGAGAGCTCTGAAGTCCTCTGCTGATCAGGCTTCATCTCTTCTTCCAAATATCGTTTTTATAGACAACAGATTTCTTTGGATCTCTGTTCATTTGCATCTATGATTCTGGGATCCAAAAGAGAGAAAAAAAAGTCATAATTTATTCCAAAATCAGAAAAGAATAAAGTATAGTAGCTAAAATGAAATGAAAACTTCCCTCCCAAACAAGTAGTCCTTCATTAAAACTGAATGCTTATGGAGAATTTTTGCATAACTGCCCCATAATCTAGTGGTAATGACTACTTCTTGGAGGTACCTTTCCTCTTCTGTGACCAGAAGCACAAAAGAATTAACCGAAACAAAACCCAATATCGTAGCTGTGAACCAATGCAAGTGTTATGTAAGCTGAACTAGGTGGGTGAAACTTGCATTATATACACACACAACACAGGAAACATAAATGACTTTCTTCTTGTGAGGCCTGTACATGAATGCAAAGGAAAAACATGATGTAATGTTAAAATATTTATAGAATAATATGACAGTCACTTGTCTTCCAAACAGTCTTACACAGGTTTGCTGTAATGGACTCTTAATAAATGCTTAGAACTGCTAAATGATGGGCATAAATCTATAGCTGGATTTGGGGGATTTATTCTTACTCACTTAAAGAACTATTATGCCTGAAATGTTAATATTTTCAATTAAGGAAAGGCAGTCTCAGCTGCTTACATATGATTATGCAGTTTGCATAAGTAAAATGTGAAAATTATGTTTAATTAGAAAAAAAATCTAACAGCTTACTTTTCTGTTAAGTTAGGATCTAGAGCAAAGATTAATTAACTCATAGGACTTTTTCCCTGAGTAGTTCTAAGGGACTTATGGGAAGACTGCTTGGAATCATGTAATAAGACAAAATCTTATCCACTTTAATTTTGCCTCTGAAGAAATTCTTGAAAATATGGCCAACTGGCCTTAAACCAATTATCTCCCTTTGAAGGAAATATTTTCCCTGATATCTTGGGCATACCAATGGATTCTGGGTCTTCTTCGCCCTCTGCTTTATCTATGCATGGCAGAAGCAGCGCTGTGAGGCTACAGCACTCAAGACACTAAGGTAAGAAAGACCCAGGATTCTCCTGTTGTTGCCCAGCCCTTGGGAGATGTATCATCTCTCTCCTATGAGAGAAGATTTTCTCGTCTCCAGGTCTGTTTTGTAGGGCTGGAATTATATTTGTCCAACTAACAATAACAAAAAAAAGGGCAAAGATAATAGTAACAATAAAGAAAAAGTGTAGGGAATTGAGAACAGAAGTAAATAGGATTATGCCCAACTCATTTTCTTTATAACGTGAAGACCAGGTTGAAGCCTCCCTCATTTAATAACTTCAATGCTATTTCCCTTCATATGGCTAGTTAAGCAAATCATCTTGGGAAAAAATCCTGTAAAATTTATTACCTTTACTGGAAAAAGACAGCATTTAAAATCAATGGATATATAAGGGAAGAAAAATAAAGACTGTAGAGCATATCAGATTCAAAAGGACTTAGTAAAAAAAGTGACTGAACTTCACAAAAGCCAAACTATGGTTACTAAAGGAAAATGCATTGGCACTAGTGTATTCCCAAAGCATCTCCAATAATAACTGCTTATGTATGATAAAAAGGGAATGCTAAAGAGGCACACACAAAATCCCACTCCTTGTCTCTGGTTAATTCACCATATTCCCTAAGTTTCTGCTGCATGAATGTCCTGTGTAGATGTGGCCTTGAGCCTTACCTGTCTTCAGCAAAGCAAATTCATTACAGCTTAGTATTGCTCAGAGCTGTTCAACCACCTATCGAGTCAGTTCCTGCTGTTCCAACTATGCAAGAACAGACTGTCTTTAATCTAGAGTTTTCACAGAAGCTGACTGGTTATAAACTGAATGGTCACAATGGCCACTGATGTTTTTACAAAGCTTCCCTCTCTCAATTCTCAAGAAAAGCTGGACCACCAAAATAGCTAGAGCTGGGAAATTAATAATTTAAAAAGTGCAAGAGGAATGTACTAGAAATTTGACAAGGAATATCTTGAATAATTTATCTGATGAATATCATCTGACTATCTACAGAGTTGTTCAAGTAATGAAGAAAGCTATTTCAAAATCATTACTGTGAGTGTCTGCAGATTTCAGCGGAATGTATAATACATCCTGTTGCCGAAGGTTGTATTCCCAAATTTAGGTCAGGCTTCTAAACACACCACTCGGCTCTCAAACCAAGACATCTTGGTTTCCAGATATGTCTAACAGCATTAGTGTCCACTGATACTCCAGGTTGTGATTAACTATGCAGGATCTGCAAACTGAACGCAGTTTGGATGAAGTTTTTACTATGTTTGTCCCACTTTACCTTAGTAATACAAACCACACAGAACAGGTCCCATATCTCCCAAGACTTTTTTTATTTTTAATGCTATGTCTAGTTAGCTGTAACTTCTTAATTCTTCCTTTAAAAGCCTAAACTGCACTTTGAGTTCAAGCTGCCTTCCTACTCAGATTACTGAAATGCTGGCACACTCAATTTCTTTCTATTAATCATATTTTAGTTTGTTTGTATCTCAGCATTGAACAATGTAAACAAAACCAATATATCGATTTTTGCTCAGTCTCTATCAGTCATTTCATGTGGGTTACTTTGTAAGGTTGCATATGCATCCATACAATTCTACAGCCTATATGTCCTTCTCCTATGGAGCTGCTCTTCCTTACCCATTGTAATGCAGCAGGAGAAGCAATAAAAGATGAGACAGCAATAGCAGGTGCAGCAGGGCTCACATCTGACTCTTGTGAAACTAAAGGAAATCTTGCAGCCTTCCCACAGCTCAGCCAGATGTGTGAGATCCCTTCAAGGTGCAGCAACGTGACGAAGTGTGACTGTGACAAGAGACACATCATATTTAGCACCGACAAGTCTCAGTGGCATCTAATTAACTCCCAGCTTGGAGCACCTTACCAAACACTCTTACTACTGGCTGGGAATTAACCTCCTTCAGGTGAGGTCATTTTCTAGATCAACAAATCCTCCTTCATGGTTTATTATTGAGCCTGGCAAAGTTTCCCAATCTCCTGCAGAATGCAGTATAATACCTTAACATACATTTCTTACTCAGAAACTGAGACATATTTCACAAGTGCTCTTGGAGCCTCTATAAAAGTGATTCTCCACATTTTTACCACAGAGCAAAATTATCTTATGCATTTATGCTCAGTGAGGAACAGAACTTGCAAGTTTTCACTCTCCATATCTGACCATCTTTCAGACTATAACAAAGGGAATGAGAAGTCAGATTATGCTTGACGCATATATTTTAACCCAATATTAATTACAAACATAATGAGAAAATCGGGCAACTAGTAACTTGGTTAGATTGGTAAAAGCTAGGAGAAAATACATCTTTAATGGCCAGAGGCTATAAATTGTCACACTTGTGCACTTGTGCACTGAATGGCTGTGGCTGCATAGCTGGCTGAATAAGGAAAATAAAATTACATAAACATTAACTCAGTCCCCAGGAATCCTTGCAGCTTAGCTGTTTGTTCCTTACCATGTGTCAATCTATTCAGTGGATAACACATGTGATATTAGATAATGGTACAGAGGCTGCTATCAAGTAATGCTTCAGGTTAGTTACTTTTTGAATAACCACAGTTATTCAAAGTTACTGTTTTTAATTTTAAAGACTTTTAAAGCCTTTGCATCCACAACTAAGTATATTATCTTCTGACAAGATCAGTCCTGCATCTGTGCATCACAAATCTTCGTTTATGTGACAGCTAGTCACATAAGTAGTAGCAGTATAAACTGGGCCTTCTGACAAGAATGACTATGTCCTTCATGTTCCCTGCAAGTTCACCACCTTGGTGTCTCAAGAACCTTTTTCTAAGGCTAAGGCTGGAAAAGTAAAAGGCTGAAAAATCCTAATGCCTGGGCCTAAGACTTTTTGGCAGTCCAGACCTCCAGTGCTTCCAAGACTCAGAGCTTCTTGGGCAAGATACTCTTCAGCTGGAAGGTACAGCTTTGGCAGCTCTGTTTCCTCACAAAGAAGTCTCCAAAAGTACTCCTTTCTGCCAAGAGGGAGCCAAATGACACTCAAAGCAGCCAAAACCTCTCTAGACAGGAATGCCTCTGTTCACCAGCAGTGATGAGCAGCCCTGCTTCTTCATGAAGTATTTTCTTTCAGTGCCTTGCAAAGTATCTTCATCCGCAGAAGGCCTTACTGAGTTCAGGAAAGAGAGATCCAGAAAAGGGACTCACATTTAAATTCATGTTCTATTTCATGCTTACTTTGATTTACCCTTAGTGTGTTTAGTATGCAGTGTAAATTACACTGTAGTCTAAATCTTTGTTTAAATCTAGTATTCCATTAACTAAAGTTGACAATAATAAACAGCCATATTTACACAGTAAAAAGACAAATAGTTGTTGTATATAATTTTATGGGTCATGAGGGTTAAGTAGCGAACATTCTCCCCAGATCTACACTGACAACATCAATAATAAAAATAAAACAAAACAAAAACCTAAGCTTCTAAACTAGAATGGTAAGTTCTGATGTAAACACTTTGCCACCTTAACAGTAGGGAGTAAAGGGACCCTCTAGAAAGGATGTAGAGTTGTGGGAAAGGAAGTTTACTTTTCAAGCATCTTGTTCAAATAATAGACATTAACAGTCACTATGGAGAACACTTGGAAAAGTCCTTCAAAATCTGCAAGAACAAAAAGACTGTAGAAATAAAACTCATAGCCTGGCCTGACAAACAAGGTTTAACTCATTTCATCACATAATAGTAATTAATTAACTCTCATGCCATGAGAAACATCCAAAATAGATGAGTTAAAGAGAAGAAAAAAAGCCTACAGCTTTTTCTGAAATTATAATCTTGCTTCTGTACAGGTTAGAAATTGGATTTTCAACGATGAGTATAAGTAGGTAGGTTTGGAATCACCTGGGTATTCATCTGGAATACCCTGTAGTAATTGAAGGCTTCTTCCTTGCTACTCTTCAAAAAACAACCAGTATATGCTTGCTGCTAACGATGGTCACAGCTCTCAGATGCTCCAAGAAGGGAGAAGCAAAAGCAGCTTCACAGTATTCCTGTATTCCTGCAGCCAGTTCTACTCTGGACAGCAGAAGTAACCACTTTCCCTAGGTTCAATAACTTCATCCTGACACATCCTTTACCTTGTGAGATGATCTAGGGGGCCTAAACAAGATATTTTGAGAGTTAAGAAAGCCATATACTTATGGCTGTTTTTCAAGAAGCTCTTTGTAACCATGTTAAATCCTGTTTTCAGATTCCAAATGGATCTGAATAATGGATCTCATTAATAAATGAGGCATCAATTTACTTCAGAATTTTCCTCCTTCAGTTTTTGTCCATATAGTGAATATTTAGCTCAATAAGACTTAACTAAGTATACAAGGTGATTTTGCAGCAAGTTTGAAAAAGTGTAACTTATTTTTTTTTGTCAGAATTTACTGTTTTGTTGAATTGGAAATAAGCTGCAAAGATACTTCAACTCTGCCAAAGTGCTAAGGGAGTTTTCCAGGCAGCAACTGGTTTCCTGAGAATTTAGCCAAACAGTTCCTGAGAAGACAGATCAACTGTTCCTGAGGCGTCAGTGTTTCATGGCTCTGGGGAAAACCATCAGGTGGACTGCTTCTGAGCTCATGACAGAGGGCTCTCACAGCCCACATATCTATTTCCTTTCACAGAGATTTGAAAAGGAAGATTTTTATACCAAATGAAAGGAAAAAAAAATGTTAGTGCTGAAATGCTCTGCAAAATGGAACTATCTTTCCATATCCTAGTTTTAGTTCTGCTCTCCTACCATTTTCATTTATTATTATTTACACGGTAGAAAAAAAAAAGCCTTTTTTTAAGAAAATAAAAAATAAAATGAATAGAATAGGAATCTTTACAGATGCTTCAATATGCAAATAAACAGAGTAATACCAGCCATTGCTCTCAGTGGATTCTGCGATCAACATTTACCTGCAGATAGACACTCCCCTGGGATTTAGGTAATGCAGTGTACAACATGGATGATTGAGTTTGTCGACAATAGTCATTTCTCTATGAAGCTTATCATCATGCAGTGCAGTATCTTGAAAGGCAGAGACCAAGGGGAGCAGAGAAGCTCCCTCCAGATGTGTGGTAGGGAGCTGTTGTAGAGTAAATGGCTAAGAGGAAGGTAAACAGAAGATATACGATTTGGGGAAATTATATCCTAGCAAGTGACATCCCATCAATTTCTCAGTCAGGGTGTTGTGGTAGTCTGGAGCCACATATTCTACCTTACCTATGTTGCAGCTTAAAGCTGTTGCAAGTTATTATGAGAAGAAATGGAAATAGAAAGGTGCAGGCAGGAGTCTCCAAGCCTCCCCCTCCCTGTCTAACATTCAGCCCTAACCACAGCATCGAGAGGTGTAAATGGCTCTGCAAATGTCACATGGCATCAGCATTGCCACCAAAAGGGTACTCAGCGCAGCATCAAACAGTGTGAATTCTCTCCCTTGCTTTTCATTGACACATTCAGGGACCCCTCTTTTCCTTCACATTTCCTTCTGTAACATGGGATTGTTAACAGTTTTAATCTCTTTTGTATGGCAGCTTGAAATCAGCTATCTAGAAAATATGAAAGTGTGAAGTAATTTGATGAATTATTTCCTTTAAGGAGCTCCTTGCAACTTCTAATAAGTTCTGTATTCACAGTATTATGAATATATAGAAAAAATATATGTTGTAATAGTTTTATTAAACACAAGCTTTATGAAAAGGAGGTAGGAATACCACTAAGTAGTTGGTAGCTTCCCAAAGTAGCCAACCATGGTGTAAACTGATGTGGAAACGAGATTATCATTCAACAACTATTTTACTGCATAAAAATACTTTAATATCAATACTGCTTGACAGAAATCAGATCAGGAATTAAGAGTTGCCAGTTAGATGACCAGCCAGGTAGAAAACATAGACTCATCTAGCAGTCATAAAAATGCAATTAGAAATTTTTTTAAACTAAACTGCAGACTCTTTTAACTGGTCATTTCAATCTGTGATTAGAGGCACTTCTGGAGAGTGGTAGAAAATCCCCTTTCCCTTCCCTTGCAAAAATATGAATTAGTGAAGGAGGAGAAAAAGAACAGCATAACCTAAAAAATATAGGAGAAATATTGTTATTATATCATTCTTACTTTCTTAGTAAACTCTCTCTTGTCCTGACAAATGCTTCTGTGACCTAATTATTCACAATTTCATCACCTCTGACCAGATCCCAATAATACTGTATACATACTCATAAAGTATTAGTCTTATAATCTCTCAAAAAATTCCAACTAATTTCAGGATATATTCTAGGGATGTTGACAATTAATAGTTTACTGACTGCTTTATATGGCTGTAATTTCACAACAATAGAAATGGCTATAGCTTCGATGTGAGCCTGCCTAGCTCCTTTTCTTATATCAGACACTCTTCAAAAAGTAAGTAGAACACTCCAGGATTTTTAGAACAAAGACAAGCAGAATATCTCATTTTTAAATTTGGAAAACTCAGACCAACTATATTAGGCTAAAAATAAAAAGAATTTTACACAGGTCTTTCCCCCTGCTTACTTGCAAATGTGTCTTGGTTTCTAGACTTTAATTAATTGATGATTTTCTGAACAAAGCTAACTGCCTAGTCCCCTTTGATGGCTCTCTGACCCTCACTACAAGCCATCTGCAAGTTTCTTAAGCTGTTCCTCTTTGAGCAGTAACAAAAGATCCATCAAGAAAGGAGCAATTTTCCTGCCTTTCTAGAATTTCACCTCACTGTGGCTTCTTAAAGAAACATAAAATCAAGGACAAGCAAAACAGATACCATCTGTCATAACTGATTTTGGCTTTTTTTTTTTTTTAATTTAAAAGATTACTTTTAATTAGCTCAGTTCAGCAATCCAGTTTCCTGCTCAGCCCACCACAGAGCAGATTTTGCACAGTGAGGCAGTAGGTGGGAGGACAAATTGAGGTACAGGAATTAAAAAGAAAAAAAAGAAAAAAAAAAAAAAAGACGAAAGAAAGAGTGGTCTAAGAATCACTTATCCTAGTTTCTTCTGAAACTACTGCTAGGGAGAACGTGCAACTCTCAGAACAATAAACCTACATGCCAGAGATCACTGAAAAAGCATCCCAAGGTGCTTATGTGACCCTCTTCTGAATTCAAACACAGAGGGAAATGAGAGACAATCTGCACTAGTGTATTTATTCATAAAAGCCAGTCTTTGATATCTGTAAAATGTCCCAAATCCATCACAAGCTAGCACACATGTAGCAATGGACCCAAGGACATTTGAAAGTTCACAGTACCAAGAGAAACAATGAAAGGTTCTTTTGTGCTATTCTGACACTACTGTACAATATGCACGTGACAAATACAGCTGTTCCCTCAAAAGTTAGGAACAGGATATATGAGTGATAAATGTCAGTTCCACACACTTTAGAAACTTTTAACTCAGATGTCACTTAGGAGATGTCACTTAGCAGGAACTTTGCAGCACTTATCACCTGCATAATACAAATACTCTTTGGAGTACCTTGAGCAAATCACCTCAGAACTTAAAACACATCATGTTCATTAGAAAATATGTAAAAATATGACATAAAATGTTTGGCGATCTACTTAAAAGGTGTTTAGCTTTTAACCTTTACCAAGTACATCTTGACTTTGAATTAGAAACTTTAGAGAAGTAAAGCTAGAGAAGCTTTGCTTTGACGTATATTAGACTAATGTCAAGGTAGGACTTTGGTAAGGTTAGTCATCTACTCAGCCATTTGCTGAGCTTATGTCAGGATTTGGTCTTCTTCAAGTAACTGGATCATTATCCCTAGCCTGCTCTGATCTGAGATCAAATGTTGTGAAGTCAGTAGATCAGAGCTTCTGGCTTGCTGAGATAACAATCATTTATTGGAGCAGCATCTTTAGCTTATTTGACTTATTTCAGATCAAAAAACTGTCAGGCTCATATGGGCTATGCTGATAAATACTGTGCGGGGCTCTGTAAGGGCTGTATCTTGCTTGCCTGTTGTCACGTCAAAGCCCACACGACATCATTGATGCAGCTCCTCTATCACGCTGAGCGGCTGTGTTGTCATGGGCATCAGAAGGTCCAGGCTCAACTCCTCTTGATCTCGCCATGCAGAAAGTGACATTCTTATAAAGCATTAAGGAAAATGAAGTGCTGGGTGAATACCAAGCAGAGCAAACATCTTTACTTTGATAAATACCTTTCTGTCCAAAGCAGAATAAGCAGGGTAAACAGTTGTCTGTTAAAATGGTAGGGGCAAAGCCTATTGAACAGTGCTCCTGAGGAAAATGAAACGGAAGTAGATCTTTAGTGATACTTCAAGTGATTGCTGTGCTACTGGCAGTAAAAGCCAGCAATAGATCTACCTGGTTTTCAGACAGAGATTTTACACATGGAAGATAATTATATGACTAATAGCACTGAGGCTGACCTACTTAATAGCTCACACAAGAGCCAAACAAAATTCAGTCCTGTTTTTTTTTTTTTTTTTTTTGTCTAGACCAAGCAGGGGAAGATGTAAGGCAGAAGAGAAAAGTTGGTATTTTTCTCTGGCAATGTGGGAGCTGATGATATTAGAAGAAAAGGTGCACTTCACTCTTGCTTTAAAAGAAGCAAATGACTTTCAAGCGGCATTAAGAAGACAATGATTAAACAGATTTCACCAAATGGGAAATGTGTCCCATTCATAGACTGCCTAATGTGTGTTGTTATGGCTTTTTTAGTTTTCCTGAATAGCAGCAGGTAGCTATTCTTCTCATTCTATAATCTTCCTAGGTTTTCAAAACTTCCAGTGCAAATAGTAACATCCCAAAGGGTTTTGTACTATTACTCTAGTTTCTCAGTTATTATTTGAGATCTTTATTTCTTTACTTAGGTTTTGAGGTAAAATAACCACCTTACACCTGCTTGACTCTTGATGAATAATTTTGTTTTCAAAATTTGAGAAGTCACAGTGCCAGACTACCTTCTTTCATTTGTGGACATCTAAAATAATGGCTATACCAAGGACAAAAGAAATTCCAACCTTCTAATTTGCTTTATGTTTGTTGGTGCTCTTTAGTATCTCAAAGGAATAAGTGTTACTATTGCAGCTTCTCAGCCTTCATTTCGTTTTCAAGTTTTTTTATAAAGTAGTAATAGCAGAAGAGGTTGTGATATATGGGGAGAAAATAGATTTGACAACAGCCTTCAGCCTTAACTAGTTGGATTTTTCCAATGAAAAAATCACAATTTTGGAGTGCATTTTCTGATTTAAAATCCCCAAGCATCACTAATATCCCAGCTACTAACTTTGTTCATTTGCAGGTTGTGAGCAAAAATGCATAGTGACATTTATGTACCTTTCATCCACATGGTAAAGGAAATTCCTCCTTGGATGACTGGAGAAAGAAAACAGAGGGAAAAATGAACAAACAAACAAAAAATTTTACAGTGTTTCCTATGCAGTCCAGTAGATCCATTTTTCACTGAGATACATCAGCAAAAGAGGGAAAAAACACCTTACAAATGCCTATAATTTAAAGTAGAAGAATTTAAAATAAATTAGGATACTATGAAATTCATAACCTATCATTCTTTCAACTTATCTCTACCTTGTGAAAGGGAAAAGCTTTGTTTCTTCCTTCCTAGGGCTGTATGATCTCTTTACTTGTTGTTCCTGGGGTTTGATGCTTGGGGAAAGAAAAAGAAGCCAAGAAGGCAAATACTGTAACAAGAAAGACGTTGAAGGAGTGTCTCCTTCTCCTATTGGTGATAGTTTACCAATCAAAGTCAAAGCCTTGGTGAGATCACTTGATCACTTCTAGCTAATGCACTTGATGTCCAATATCAAGTGTTTAAAATTATTCTCTCAGCATTCTTTTCTTACAAGACTGATTTCAAGTCAAAAACTTTTGTGAGGAAAAACTCATCATCTTTATCCTCCAGAACCTATGTTAATGTAAATACTTCAATGAGGTCAATAGATCTATATCTCCTACTTGTACGACTGAAGGCTGTGAACAGTTTAGCACCATTAGCTGGACAGAGTGATATCAAATAAAAAACCTATATAATTTTCTCAGCAGTCAGCACATTGAGCTTGCTTGGCTGATGCCAGAGTAAATGCTCTGTGATGTAAGTATAGACCACATCTAGCTCATCTAAGTCTTTAGAGAAGGAAAAATGTAGTCCAAATGCTTCACATTGCTTTGCATAACTTCATAAGAAACTATCCAATGACAGTTCCACTCACCATCCATGTCCTTATTCCAGACACCTATATCTCCAGCACTCATTATGTTTATGGGGAAGAGAAGCAATCTACCTCCTCAGTAACTCTGAAGGATGTCGATGTACGATAGCTGAATTACACAAAACAAAATCCAACTGCTTAAATTCTGATTCACAGATTCTCAGGCACCAGCAATGGAAAATTGACATAACAAGCACAAGCTGGATGGGTAAAGGTTCTCCAGGTGCTGCAGGATAAACAGACAACCATGCTGATTTGGAGAAAATTACAGTTACCTAATAAGAGTCTTGGGTCTCATAAATTGGTCCAAAATGCTTAGGTCTAAATTATAATGTACACCTGCAACAAAACCTTGGGTCATTCTTTCTTGCATTCAGTAGTCTCTCCTTTGCTGTTCCCTCATGGGAGTCATCATCTCAGATAGATAGGCTTGTGTCAAATTCTGGGGCTTGTCACGGATCTCCTGTGTTCCTTGCAACAGAGGATCACCCCTTCACTATTCTGCAATAGTCTTGTGCATTTCTCTTTCTGGGCAGCTGCTGCTACTGCTACCAGCCTCTTCATGCTTCAGCAGTTGCTGTAAAACCAATATTTTCTCTACCAGCTGACACCTCTGGCAGTGAGTCTAAGCTCAAGGGATCTTTCTCTGCTGATGATAGAGAGACAGATCTCTCTGAAGCCAAAAGCAGCAGCCAAAATTCTTGAATCAGTTCCTTGCAGCTGCAATACCAAACTTTTGTGCCACGGACTCTAATTGATCAGTGCTATCAGGAGAGGTTGGAGATAAAAACAATTTTCTATTAATCTATATAGGAACACAATGTTTCTAACCCTGATTACTGACAGCTATTTCACCTTGATTGCCTCCAGGCAAACCATCTTACAACTTTATAGCTGGGTAAATAAGAGAAAAAAATACATTTTGAGTGCTTTCATAAATAAAAGTGATTTATTTTACTATAATTCATAACTTTAAATTTTTCCTTACTCATAAAAAACATTATTTATATATGTCTGAAAGCATTTGCAAAATTCCACTCCGATCTTTTTCATCAAAGAGTTATTTGCTTGATAATTCATACTGAATACCTGTTGTGACCTCACCAGCAAAGAACTGTACCACTGTACCTGAGCAAGAAGTGTAATTCCAGCCAAGTGAGAGCTGGACCAGCTGAACCAGGTTCAACCAAGAATTCAGATCTCCAGGCAAGTCTGTCCAGAAGAAACAGATATGGCTGGGAAGTCAGTCCCATGGTAGGTAGTAGTCCATGATTAGACATGTAGCTGAGACCAATATCAGGCAGAGACCAAGGATCAGACCTTCAACTTAAATGCAGATCCTGAATGACAGGCTTGACTGATGTGTTCTCAAACAAACAACTCCTCTGTTACAGAACCTAAAGGATGGAGAATCACCTATGCTTATGGCTATACAAAGAGAATAGAGCACATACTCGCATCAGTTACTAGCACCTTAGAAGTTTTCCGTCACGTGTTTGGAGACAGTATTGGCAGGAGAACATGGAAGAGCAAAGGACAAGAACTGCATAGGCAACAGAAGATGCATCAGGAAACAAGCTTTGTTCTTTCACTCATAGTACCAGCATCCTCCACATTTCCTTCTGATCTTAGGATGTAGGGTTGAAAAAACGTTTTATGGGCTCGTTCCACCCTTTCCAGATGACAAGGGGTTTTCTTTTTCTATTGGGAAAGTTCATGGGTTTTCGGTTGTGCTGAAATGTTCTTCTTATTTGTGTTCACCACACTGTGAGAGGTTTTCTGAGAGTGGATAGAGGTGCATGGGACACAAAGACACAGAAGGAGGAAGGGAGGCTGGGCAGAGCCTTATCACCTGCAAAGTCTATCATGAAACTACGATATTTGAAGACTGTGGCCTGCAAAAAAGTATATGAAGACTCACAGTAGCAGGGTGCCATCAGAGTCAAAATACCATTATTCAATCTCTGCAATTAGTTCCTGAGGAATTGAGAATAAAATTCGTTGCCACTGCTTACTGTTTACAGCCTCTATTTGAGAAGGATTTACTGCATTTACAAAGATGGTGGGCAACTGAAAAAGGCTTACAGGCTTTTTGCATCTCTCAGACTTCTTTGATCCTTAAGCACGCACGAGATAGATACAACTTGAGTCAGATCCCCAAAGTATTTAGTGTCACATTTCTTTCTCTTCTGAATGGACAAAGGGGTTGCTCAGAGAACTATAAGGATTGAAATTGATTTTGTATTCTCCTTTCCCTTGTCCCTTGGGAACACAATGATAAACAAAGAAGAAACTCTGAATTCTGATGTTTGCAGTAGGGTAAATAATTAAAAACTGCTCAGTGTACAAGAAGAGTTCTCAAGGTTGTTGCTGATAACAATAGAAACTTGTAATTAGTAGCATTATTTAGTTTTATGGAATAGCTGAATATAACCTATTTGTGGCTTTTAAAATGTTTAGTATTCATTTAGACATGCTAGAATGTTTCGGTTTTGTTTTTGTCTGTGCTTTTCATACAGAAAGTTACAGAAGATACATGAAAGAGCCTTGGAAGGAAAAGAAGCTGCAGTGATTAAGGAGGCAACATAGAAAGAGCAAAACAAAAATATAAAAACCTCAGAACCCCACTGTGGAGCAAGGAGACAAGAAAAAGGAAAATGAATGAATCCTAGGGTAAATAAGCTATATCAAAGCTTGAAAAAGCTGTACTATATAAGTAAAAAGATCCCTACACGAAAGGGCAGAGATGACAAATAGCTATTTCTCTATGTGATCTGAGTTCCATTTCTGCTTCTTCCAAGTCAGGGTGAGTATCCTGATTCTTTTAGCAGAACAAGTAACATATAACAGGAGGAGGCAGCAGGGAAGCAAACACATGAACTGGCAGTTAATGAGAATAGTTGTTTTATTCAGTAGATTGAGTGATGGGATTAGGACTGTACGGATTGGAAGCGTAATACAGATCCATAATCTGGGTGGTTAAGTCTTACTATGGGAAGTCCATGTGATACTTCAAAGCTCTTTAAATTGTAACTTTTATTTTGGAGGTAAACAGTGACAAGGCACAGTCTACAATATGCAAGCGTTCTGGCAAATGGTTTAGAAATTCTGTATGAATTCAGTGAAGCAAAGCAGCAATGGCATGGCACATAACCGTATATTACGTGTGTCTCAGATCCTTAATTAAAAGATTGAAATCTTGAAAAAAAATTCCTTCCCCTCTACACCAAAAATTGCAGGTTGGTTAGAATTTCCTTCTTTTTATATTTATATTATTAAAAGTTAATTATTAAAAGCCACAGTTTAATTTGCATAAAACTAGGCTCAAGCTTCTACTACAGTAATTTATTTCCCTTAGTTTTTTGTTTGTGGGGTATTTAACTGGAGTTTTCGAAGAGACGATTTCAACAGTGACATGCAACAATACAAGTCTAACAGGTGATAGCAGATAGAAATGTGCTTTCTGCTTTAGGACTTTGAAGTGATTGCTGATGTTGCACTGAATTTGGTTCACAGCATGTTAACTGCAATGAAAGTGCTTACTTGTATACAACACATTAAGAGGTCAGAGGAACCTATCTTCACCTCACTCTTAGATCCTAGGTTCAAAGAACTGACACCCACCTTTCTCACTTTCTCTCACAAAGAGCAATTGACCTAGAACACTGAGGAAAACCAGACTTGCAAACTACTTATCAGAAAAAAAAAAAAAAAAACAAATAGTGGGACTGAATAGGGATTCCTGAGATATAGAGACACTAGAGCATCTTTGCTTAAGTGGGGAGGGAGTTGCTCTCTGATGGTATTGCCACTGCTGTTGTATTTTTTCTTCATGCTGATACTTCTCCCATGTCTGAAATAGTATTCTGGGAAGAGCTGCCAGATGTTGTTCGGATGAAGATGACACAGCATGTTATAATGCTGGATCAGCCTGGCATATGTGCATCACATATAATAAAGTTCTACTTGCAAGACCAATGATAATTTGCACAGTTACCAACTTTTGTTCAAGATGAAAGTCAATGGCCAGTCATGGATAAGCACCATGAAATTCTGTAGACCACTGAGGGCTCACTGTCACAAATTTAGGAATAGCAGTATAAACGGATGATTAAATTAATGATAAAAGTATTAAGAAGACTTAGACTCGAGAAAATTTAATTCAGTGTTTCCTGTGCTCAGTCCAAAGCATAGTATGTACTTGGTTGCTCTGGGCAGAAGGCAAGAAAGACAATATGGATATTTAATAGCCATTTCAATAGCATACATTTCAAAAGAGAAATATTTTGATTTGACTTTTTTTTGGTAAAATAGATTGTATCAATGGTTTATTTTTATTATTTGGCATTCCCTGTCCTACATTTTTATTATTATTTTTCTTTTTTCTCTGTGTTCTTCCATTTTATATTTGTTGATGAAAAGAGGAACATAAAATGTGTTGTCAGATGTTCCCAGAAACCAAAACATAAACAAATAAATAAATAATCATGATATTCCTTGTTCTTACTGCTCTTTATATTTTACACATTTATATATATGTATTCATATGCATACTCACAAAAGCGCTACACGTGTATGTAGTGAGAGCACATAGTAAGTACATCATAGTACACTATACCAGAGGTGTAATGAGTTTCAGAAAGCATGTAAATTACAAATACTTCCATTTTAAATCCCCAGAGTAATTTCACTTTAAGTGAGATTAAGATCCAGCATAAGTATTATGAATGGGACTATTATTCAAGTGGGATGACAGTTCCCATTATAAAGCCTTCACTTTGGTGGCTTATAACTTTGCTGAACTTTAATCTTTCAGGCTGTTTCCTACAAGCAGGACTGGGCTGGAGGCTATGCAGTTCAGAAGGATGGTCTGGTTGTCAGAAATGCAGCCTATCATCTCCCAAAATATATCTTTATTTTAGTCCTTCACAGTATATGCTTGCTCCTCACCACTAGTTTCAAGAGACACTGTGGTGGCTCTGGGCTCAGCCTCTCTCTCTGCAAGTGTGGCAGCAGGATAACAGTCTGGGGTGACACATGGAAGAGGGAGAGTCAAGCAGAAGCTGCAAGAGAAAAAGGTCCTAGCTCCCATAGTGAGCTCTACTAACAACTTCTGCTCCTTTGCTCCCTCTTCCCGTTTCAGATTTGAACTCCACACTTCCAATCCCAATGGGAGACGAAAGGAGGAACATGACCAAGCAAGCATTCGGGTAGCTAAAGAGAATATAGAGATATAACTCCTTCAGCTGATTTTGGGAAAACAGCTACAGAAGAATGATGTGACACATCTTAGATGAAACTTATTTATATTTCTCATTAATTGGATACCAGCTCTTGGATGCTAGGATCCTCTTTGCAGAATTCTTGAGTATTCACAGCATCAACTGCTATCAAGAGGCTGTACAGTTAACATGAGACTAACTGAGCCTAAAAAAACTGAAAAGACAACTCCCTTGTGTCTCAGTGGGAAACCAAAACTGAGAGATACGTTTGACAAACATGTTCACATTGTGAAAATACTTGCTGCAAACTTTGGAAGGCTTCCAGATACTACTGTGTTAAGCAACACAGCAACACTAATGAAGATGTTAGTAGTTCTGTCTGCAGTTTATAGTAAATAGGCGTGACTACACGCAGAACAAAAAACTGAGAACAAAATATTGACTAATAGTTCAATAAAAGCATCATCTACTCCACACTCAGCACAGGATAGGGTTCTACTAGATAAAAATAAAACAAAATGAATGATCCTCAAATTACAGAATTCTGACTAACAAATACACATGGGTGAGTTGAGTATTGTCATTCTTATTTTTTTTTATATTTGACTTCATGGTCTTAATAACGTTATTTTAACACAAATAACTTGTGTTTGTATAGTTTCTTGACTTGAAAAATAAGCAAGTGAAAATGCAGGACGCCTATAATTACACACTGCATACAAGATCAAGTAACCTATGCTTGAGTCTCACATGTAGGAACTTGTAACTAATGCAACTTGTTCAATTACAAAACCTTATAATATTGCAGGACCAGCATGATCTACCCTCTGATATGCTTGAACACAGACATATGCATTTTAGAACCTTAGGCTGGCAGAAAACAGAAGCCATAAAATTGAGGTAAGGTAAAATGAATTATAACATCCTACATTTCTGAGTAATGCACATTATGATTTCTACATTTTAACATGTGTGAAAATGCAATGTTACCAGCTCCTCAGTAGTCACACAAACCTATTTTAGTGTTTCTTTCAACACATGGATTTCTTTTCTGACACTCTGTGTGCAAGTGCAGAAGTTTGTTTCCTATCTTATTCCATAATGTATTTTTCCCATTAATTCTCTTGAGATACCTAGGAAAGAGCACTGAACATAAAGCAAACAAGGCAAAGGATAGTCCCTTAAGCTCCAAATAGATGGCAGAGATGGGTTCATAACTATGTCAGGCCAGGAGTCCCTAAACGTCTTTTTCTATAGAGGCTTCTCCTGCTGCTGTAACACCCAACTCTTTGGCAAGATTTTTTACTTAATACTGTCCGTTGATCGATACTGTACATCAATCTATGCTGGTCTCCACTCCTCAGCTCTGAAAACTAGCATCATAAGTAACTACTTTGTTTAAATCATCTCCCTTCCCCTCTCATCTACTGCAGTTCTTCATAAATTTCAGGCCAAGCCTCCTTTTCTTCCCAGCCTCTCACAAACACTCACTTTCCCCAGCCAAGATACCCTCGTCTCACAAAACGCACCAGCTGGCCTGGCGTTACTCCTTACTCCATGCCCCTCCAGGCCCCATTTTCCAAATCATCTGGATCCCTCTGTCCCCATCCAAGAGATTGCAGGAACTCTGAAATCTGCCTGTGAGCTGTGTCTTGAGAGAACTGGGAACTGACATCAGCTGCAAATTATCAGTGATCATAGGAAATTATTAGCTCAGAAGCACCTCTGAGTCATTCAGTTCCCTTGCCTGAGCACAGAGGTCTAATATCATTCAAGATAACCTACTGGGTCCAAAACAGATATCCACAGAGCTGGCAGATAGGAGACTGGAGAAACTCGCCCTGCTGAAATGGGAAACAGGAGGTTCCCTCAGGGCATTCAAAGTGGCATCAGAAGTCGGTGCTGTCTAAATGATGATGCCTTCACCAATATTTGGATCTACCTTTTGAGATGTATGTAGGTAATGGTTGTCAGAGGATAAAACTACCTTCAAGGCTTATTGCTTTTTAAAAGGAGATACCTGATGCTAAAATATATATATGGAAGACACTTTTTTATTTTTTTTTATTTGGCTACACTTATTCAGAATTAATGATGTACTGTCATCTGAAATAAGGACAGTCACCCACACATTTTGTTGACTAAATTCAAACACATATGTACAAACACACACACAAACATTTATGTTTATATATACAATTATAATCATATATATGCACAAATAGATACATACATACACTTATAAAAAATAAGTTAACTCACAAACGTGTAAAATCAGCCATGAAGAAGACTGTCAGCAACAAAGAGAAGAGGCAGAGCTTCTACGCTACAAACCAATAACTGAAATTTTAAACAGATAAATGTGTTAGCTACTTTTCTGGATGCAGTCTCAGGGGATGTTGAGAGGAAACATATGCTGGTTTCTGTAAAGGGGGACTGCTGTTCACTTTTAACGGCAAAACATATCAGCAGAGTTTTCTAAATACTGTTTGAAAAGTAATGCTTTAAAAATAAGACTATAAAATGAAAACAATTGAACACTGTGACAACTATAACTACTGCAAAAATAGAGGGAATATACCTTTGAACACTGACATAGCATCGACTATTTTTTATCATCTTTTTACCCTACATGTTGAAAGAATTGTCCATTTAAATTGCATAGGATTGATCATATATTAAAACATCATAGACATTAATCTTTTTACTGAAGATATTTAGAAGTTTTTTTAGAAATACTTAGAAGCATTTCAATATTTCTGAAATAAAATGATTGGATGACAATTTACCTTGCTTAGAAATATGGATCATGTATTTCTTCTTGTATTAAATATGTTGCAATATGTCCTTTTTGGATGACAAAATATGATTATTTCCAGTGAGTTAGTAGTATTCAGTATTGTAACCCTATGTGCTTTGATTATATCTGCCTGCTTTGTTAAATCGCGAATAACATATATTACAACCACATTTGGAAGAAAGTTAGGCCTACAAGAGATATTAAGAAGTCCTTACTTTTTTTATTGAAAATGGGTAAACATTGTATTGGTTTTATAAAAGACTGCAGTATCAACTGACTCCTTATTAGATACTTCAATATGTCTTTAGGACAGTGACATTGTAAATGCCTTAATAGTGTAGAAAAATCAGAAGCCACAGTCTTTTTTCTCATTTGTTTACACTAGGATTCGAGTAATGATTTACAATTAGGATAATTTGCTTAAATGCTTAAAGACATATCCTATTAGCGGAAAACTCTTTGATTTTAATCTCTCAATCATCTCCCATGTATCAGAATCTCTTGGAATGTTTAGTGTCAATTATATTACTTCTATTTATCAAACCACGAACTTCTGTTCTTAGCTTAGTATCAGGATGATATACAGCAGGTCAGATATGGGTATTTTAACTTTCTGAATTCCTTTAAAAAATGTACTTATTTTTCTTGCACAGTGGGGCTGGAAGGAAATATTCTTGGAGTCCACAGTATATCCAAGAATATCATAACATAGAATTGAGAAATTCCAATATATACCTGCAAAAGCTTTAACGAGGGAAATGCTCTGCAGAGTCATATTCTGGACAATTTGAGCATTAAAACACCTATGATATTGAGAAATTCTAGTGTTCTAGTTCCACAGGTCATTTCACAAAATACTTTTTCAGACTTATAATCCTGACATAGTTTTATTTGCTTTTGATATTATAAATTTGTATGTTTAATTTCATTTGTTTTATCTAATGTTAGTTCAGAATTGGAAGAGCTAAAAAATTACAACAGAAGATGCCCAAATATAATCATATTCCTCTAACACTGGAAAGAAAGTGCCAATTCCAAAAGCTGGTTATCATAAGATTGACAGTACCATAATCAATGGCACCGTGTAAACAATAAGAATATCTTATTTGTATTCATAGGTTGATTAAATATCATCAGATCATCAGCTGTATGAGTAATTTAAGAATCACTTACCAACCATGTGTATTCTATTTAGCTCTCTACCATTTATGAAGTCCATCCAAAGCTTGAAGCATCAACTGCTATTTTGCTAAAATTAAACTCTGGCATTCCATGCATTTGCCAGCAGTTCTTGCTATCTTTGAGTTACCTGAATTTGAAGTATGTATATGGTCTAGGGCAAGATGCCACCAGTTTCCAATAATCTTTATGTGATCAGCTATCTCGGCTCTGAGGCTGCAGCTTCTGACTTCTACTGAAACAACCACAAATATTTCTACAAGTAATATGATAAAATTGGGTTGTAGCCAAGACTTTCTTTAGACTCTAATTATTTTATTTTTCACCAGTCATGAATAGTTTACTATAAGGAGTTAATCTTTTGGAGGACAGATGAAGTCCATGGAGCAGATCTGTTCTAGAATATATTGTCATAGAACTGAGTCCATAAGGGATTCATTTTCTTATCAAAAAAGTTTCCTGGATACATTTTTGTCCCTTTTTTTCTCTAAGGCACATGACTAAAAATGTGAAGTCTCTAGTAAGATACATTTTCTCCAGATTTGATCAGTTACGCTCAGTGTTGTTTCCAAACTTTTATGAGGCTCTTCCTAAAATTTACCGTTTCAAAATGTGAAACCTCTCCTTTCGAACTCTTGTATGTTACTTTACTTTGGAACAACTTAACTAGATTTTTCCACCTCATAAGGACCACTATACTGCTACCTCACCTTAGGGAAATTTGTTTATATCTGTATCTTTATTTTCCTGTCTATCCTTACTGCTGAAGCAGTAGTTTGAACCACCTACAGCACTTCCCTGACCATATACATTGCACGAAATCAGTTTTAACTGTGGTATCAGTGTGCTAGCCTCATAAAAATAAAGGATGCCAGAAGTCTGCATATCAAATGCGTCACTGTCCATTCCAAGTGAATTTACTGAGCTATACTACTTGGCCATTCATTTGTAGTTATACTTTCAGAAATTGATTTTGATCAAGGTACATCCATATTGCCTACATGCCGCCGAGCATGAGATATTTGGGTCCTCTTTGGAATCAAAAACCAAAACGTTTGAGAGACTCACTTCCAAGACTATATTAAAGAAACTGTTGGCCATGGCCCGTTTACAATAGAGCTATTAAACATCCTCATTTTCTTTATAACTAGGGAGGACAATTAATTGATCAGGAAATTCTCTAAAATCAATTTCAAGTTTAACATATTCATTGAAAACCCTGAGATTAACAGTCCAAGCATGTTCTTCAGTGGTTGCCTTCGATGCAGATTCCAGGAGGTGGACATGCACATTACTTGACCAGACCTTCCTCCTCTTTTTCTGCTGCAGCAGACAGTCCTGGAATTAGAATATCACATTTCTGTGGCTTTCTGAATAGACTGTTAAAAAGGAGCAGGCGGTACAAAGGTGAGCATGTAAGGACAAGACAATTCTTAGAATAGCTTAAACACAACAAACAAAAAATCAATGAAATTGCTTCAGGAAAAATACTTCCTGGGGAAAAAAAAAAAAAGTTAGACTACAGGGATGCACAGATTTTTCAGGTTAGTGTAAAGCTGAGGGAAGTTGGAATGAGGAAGAGAACACAAACAAGTATGGAAAATAATTACAAGAAAAGTGTGACTTGGTCTTTCTGGAAAATTACAATTTATATTCAACTCAAAGCATTTTTTTTATCTCAGATTCCTACTATTTGAACAGTGTAGGTCAATTTTTAAGCAGTGAAATTTTGAAACAAAAAGTCAAAGTTTCATTTTACAAATGTCAAAATGAAATGGTTGGGCATTTCTGAAATGAAATATTTCGTTTCATAAAGGTCAAAATGATATGTTGTGACATTTTTTAAATTCTTTTGCCCCTCTTTGTTCAAACTATAACTATTAACCAAATTCAATCTTGACTAGTTTCAGGCCTCTTGAGGCTCAGTTTTCTATCAGGATTACTAGTCATAAAATAAAATTTTACCAGTTTTATTTATCAGAACAGAGAAAACATTGATTTTAAGACCACAAAGTGTCTGACAGTTTCACTGCCTTCGCTATGATAATCTCTACCCACATCCTACCTGGACTCATCTTCCAGTATCCAAGTATCTATTCATGTATTTTCACAGCTGCAAATTTAGCTTTTCCCTACTACATACCTTAAAGAAAATCCACTAACACAGTGAAAGGTATGATGCCACAGTTAAACGAGAGGCTGGGCAAAGAGTTAATTGTCCTAATGGATGTCTCCGGAATCTCTTAGATGGATGGTTTTCAAGCTCTTAAACCTGAGCATGCAACACTTAGTGGATAATGCTATCTGATGGCAAATTCAAATAGCTATGTTATTAAAGTTGAAAAGTTTATATATTTTTCATAAGCATTTTAATAGGTACTGAATTATTTTCTGCCTCCCCTACATTCAACAGCCAAACTGATCATTAACTGGACATTGCATACTTAGATTTATATTTCAAAAATGTCTTAGGAAACAAAATAGGAATAAACCAAATGCCTACCTTTAACTTATAGCCAAGGTTTCTGGGGGTTACTGAAGGTCTGCAACCTGAAGTTGTTGTTGTTGTTGTTGTTGCTCTAAAGCTGGAGTTAACTGTACTTTATTTACTATTTCTGCAGACATTTTTGGATTTCACTATTTCTCCATCTTCTATTTGGGAATACCACATACCACTTCTAATGGTAATGAAAGAGAATGAGTCCCCAAATGAGTCTTCCCCTAACCTCTCTATGAATTCAGAACACAGAGGCTACAAGTCACAGTGCTTTATAGTACAGAATTACCCAAATGTGCTGCTTTGCAAAGCTGCAATAGGCTTTTACCTCCTGAGAATTGTTCTAGATATTCTCCCGGAGAAAACCAGTAGAATTTAGACTCGGCATTTCTGTTAGTTTTAAGTAAAGGTATATACTTATTTTACAATAAAAATTAAATTGAATTGTCATCCAAATAAAAGTTTTCAACCAATTTCAGTAATGAGTTAGGAATTTGGGTCTCAGTAAACAGCAAGTGTCTTACCAGGAGAGTTTTTGAATTGTTTTGGAAAAAGTACTCCTCAAACCGACAAATTTGTCCAGACACAAATCTCTAATCCAAGACCAAGTAGTCCACAGAAGGACTATCTTGAACTTGTATTCACAAAAATCAGGGATGGTCTCTTGTTGTGCATACTTGCCACATACATACTTTATAGCTCTTGGTTTTACACTGATGTTGTGCCAACAACATAAGAATTGGTTTCACTGGGTTTCAATTTGTGACTGAAATAACACAAAAAACATGCTCGACCCCACTCAGCTATTTTTGTTTAGGTTTGATTTGGTTTGTTTTGGTATGTTTTTTTTTCGCATGAAGGTATGTAGAGATGCTTCTGAGGGCCTAGGGCTTCTAGATTACCACTGCAGAACTATGTGGAAAGGAGAGAGAAACCTGGTAGAGTCTCAGTCATGTTGTTCTTGCAATGACCTGTTCCCAGAACTACACCAGAGCATAACTTCAGAAAAGACTAGTTGAAACACTCCAGATCTAGGGACCTGGTTAACAGTGGTGATGACAATCAAATAGGTAGTCCTTTCCAGACTTCTTTTATGTAGCATCCTGGATATACATGTGAAGACTTCAGCCCTGTTATGTAATATATAAACTTCACATATGTGTTGGAATGCAGTAATTTCAGGTATTGTCAGGAGGAAAGGCTACAAAAAATGGCAGGGAGAGGGAAGGAGATGGGGAGGATGTGCAGTCAGAATGATAGTGGTGTAAGAGTTTCTCTGAAATACATCTCAGAATTAGATCAATCACTGCCTTTTTGATAAAAAAGAAAAAAAATATATAAAATGATAAATAAAATTTACATTGTGAGCAAAGAACAAACTATCCATATAGCAATGTTTCCACCCAGGTTACTGACTCAACCCGTTAGTCTTAGCTAACTTTCTAAACACATAAAAATCCCACTCCTTATTCCAGCTAAATCTCTTTTGCAAAAGAATGGGGATAATCTCAAGTAATTTTCCTGATATAAATTAATAGGAATCTTTTGCTTCTTGTCAGAAGAAGCTCTTCCTTCTCTCCCAACACAGAAGTTGCAATGAGAATGCATGGCACCTTTAGCAATTACAGGTGTTAAATACCAAGGTAATATCAACAGTCATCTACACCTGCAGAACTAACAGACAGGATGGGGCCCTCCCACACACTAGAAGTTTTTCAGGATAGCTTCAAAATTTGTAGTTCATTTAGTATTAATCTCCAGCTTTGTCAATACCATCATGGAACAGAAATATTACTTCATATGGAGTTTGTTTGTTTGTTTATTCTGCATTTGCTGGTCTAGAATGCCCAGCTTTGGTAAAATTGTTTTTGTCTATGTTTGGGGTGAAAGATAAAAGGAATATGAAACAAGCAATAAAACCTTGTGCCCGTTCCTCTCCATTTGTTTGAGACTATACTGAATTTCACCAGAACTCATCCAAAATTATGTGTGTATAAAGTGTTTTCACATATATGAGTTATGTGCAAAATATAAACTTTCCTTTCTTTATTCATAAAAAAATCAAAATCAAAGTTGACTTCAGTGAAAGCTAGTTAATACCAAAACAAGTACAGCTTTGTCCTACATTGAATGGATGGTTAGAAAGGATTGGACTCATATAGGGAAGATAACATAGTAGAAAAGGAATCTGAAATCACAAAGAATAGTAAGGACCTGTTTCTGTTTTAAGTTAAGCATATGCATAAATTCTCTGTTGAATAAAGCTCTAAATGCACTAAATGACACTAAAAAAAAAAGAAAAAAAAGTGAAATAACTATGACTATCTTCTGTCCTTGAGATATATAAAAAAAAAATTCAAACACCATACTGAAAATAGTGTGTAGGTGTATTTATAAGATATATTATAAGATATAGGCACATGTATATGCACAAAATACTCAATCCCATGGCACATAGTATAGAATGAGAATTAATGTGGGAAGATCAGTACTGCTTTTTTTGCACGTTGAGCACTTTTGCTGCAAACTTGTGTAGGACAAATTCCATTGCAGAGAGTCTCTTGTCATTAGCTGATCCCTGAGTCTCCTGGAGATGGTACTTCATTGACCGGTAGTGTCTTCCCTTGTTCCACTGAGAAATACGGTAGAGGGAAAAAAAAAATACATGGGTTAATAGCTAGTTTTAAAGCCCCTCAAAGGAATTTTTTTTTTCTTTTTTGAGAAGCTGGTCAAGGAGGAAAAGGAAAAGAAAAAAAATAGCTATATGTATAGAGTAAAATTTTGGTCTCACTGATATTAGGTAAAATTTTGCTACTGATTTTACTCCTGTTTTATTAAAGGCATTGCTGAGGGCAATAATAAAAGGCAAAATTCAAAAAAGAAAATGATAATAATAAAACAAAGACATGAAATAGAACATTTTAAAAACAAACAGGAATAACAGGCCAGAAGAGAAATGAAGAAAAAGAAGAAAAGATGATCAGCTAAAATCACAGAAGGTGAAGAAGGGCACATAACAGGGTTAATAACACAAACCGTTTAGCAGTTCAGCAGAACACATGTACATACCTGTTAAATAATTCAGCCTGACTAATTCTTTGCTATAGGAACAAAAGCTAGTCACCGACTAAAATGTGTGGTTTCTTCTTGTATATATACTGTAATTAAACATTATTAAATATTTTAGGTATTTAATTATAAAGAGTAATTACAGTTAGTTAGCATATGGAAGACAAGATCACTTCAGATTTTTCACTATTCTATTTCAGCTTTATTGAAATAGTACTAGAGTTTTGTCTTTAAAAAAAAAAAAATGTTTCTTTTAAGGTTAGTTTGCAACTTGAAAGAGGTTTGTTGAAGGCAAGGCCACAATTTCTTCTCTCTGGATATGCCCGACCCCAACATAAAGGACTCTGAATCTTGCCTTATTCTGATTTTACAAGGAGGGGAATTAAGGCATAGGCGAGCTGCTCTCTCCCTCTTTAACAGTACAGCTTGAACAGTAAGCTGTTTTGTGGATGTTAGTATACGAAACATCTGAAAACCATTCCCAGGGAAAAGTACAAAAGCAGCTATGCTTCATGGAAGATGTGTCAACTGTCATCGCTCAGATACATGCCTGCTGAAAAGCTTCATTTTAAGCTAAGGCATGGCAGATCAGGTCTAGACCAGAACTGACAGGCAGAAGGGCCCACTTTCATTTAGCCCTTATGGGAGGACGGTTTTTGGGTCTCTGCTCCTGCCACAGGTCTTGGTTATTGCTCAGGAACAACTGAACACCTTGTAGCCCTATTGCACCTTTTCACTACCAAACAGCCATCCCTGTGTGAACGATGAGGGCTGTCTTAGGCACTGGAGTTTTGCAATGGCATTTATCCTGCTATGGAGACATTCTCTTAAAGCAATCTGTTTATCTTTGCATCAGATATAGTAAAATTAAGTAGCTTTATTAAAGAATAAGCAATCTGATACTCAAGAAAACACAGTAACAGGATTCCAAAAATATGCCTACCACCTGGTATTGCCTGTTATATGTATTTCCTTACAAAACATAACTGCAGCTGTAAATCTAATTTGCTTCTACAGGCAAAATTGATGCAACACTTTTCTCTGTTTATCTAAACTATTTGCAGTTCTCTTGACTCATTAATTAATGCACTGATTGGAATATCTGCAGACTGGGCTGAGACTCAATTTATTTGAACCTTTTTGATTTAAGATAGCTTTCTTATTTGCTACCTATCCAAACACCTACAATATTTTCTCAGGAAGTTGTTCTATAATCTGCTTTCTAGAATAAAAACCTCAAATAAATAGGTTTTAATATTGGCTGAATGCTGGTTATGATTAAGAACAGCACAAATGTGTTGGCTTGCCCACATCAAGTATAGAAATAGAATAGTGAACAAAAAATCTACTTCTAGGCTATTGTGCTGATATAGAATGTGTCATTAGGTCACTAATAAAAAATGTACAGCATACTACATATGGCCGTACCTTTGAAAACATTTACTATATCACAGCCACTAAGATGGCAAGAAACTATTCTACCACTTAATCTCATCTACTCTTAGATTATTTTTACATTGTACTTGATACTTCTAGATGAATTAATTAGATCAGAAATCTAAAATTATATTGGCCAAGAAGGCCAATGAGATCCTGGGGGTGACCCTGCTTAAGCAAGAGGGGTTGGACTAGATGGTCTCTAGAGGTCCCTTCCAACCTCAACCATTCTATGATAAATTCTCCACAAACAAATATCTCTGCAATCTCGTGTTTCCTGGTTTACACATTACGGCTCCTTTGAGCGTTAAATGATTGGAGAACTGCATATCCACTTACTTAGGGAAGTTATAACTCAACAGCAGCTTCTTCCCTGAAATGAGTTGGAGTTCATCACAAGAAAGATAAGGAATGTTTATAGTTGTGCAAAATCATAAGCTTCAATTAATTGAGTCCTTCACTTCTCTGATGATGCTGCCCTTGAGTTCGCTTTGATGTGGCCTTTATTTAGCAGACTACGTGCTATATACAGCCAAGAGACAGAAGCATGCCTAAGATTACAACTCGAAAAGAAACTGGTAGCCAGAACTGAAAAGACATTGCACAAATATTTGTTGCTTGCTCACATAATACCATATTTTCCACTTATTAGTTTAGATGCAAAATTATGTTAGAAAAGATTATCTTTTCATCAAATCACTTCAGCACATAAATATTTTACAACCAGTAAAATAATTTTTGATTCCAAGAGGACTAGCTAGACAATTAAAATTAAGCATACTGGGAGATGAACTGGACTTTGATCCAAAATACTAGCAATTTTGAAGTTCAAACTAGTCCTTTTTTGCCTGAAACAAGAACTCTATTAGTTGTATAATACAATTTAAATAATTTGCATATACCTCATGGCACTCCAACATTCTTCTACCTCTTTCTTTCCCTCTGCCTTGCCATTCTCTTTTGAAGTTACTTATATATTAGGGATGCTCTCTATCTATTTGGTCACCTTGGCAACAAGAATTATTCCCCTATGGAACATATTATATTTTCTTATTTTGTATAGTAATAATAATATGTAGCTATTATTGTCTGAAAGCCGCAAGAGAAGTGGTGTTTTGTGTCTGGTGTTTTGTGTCTGAGGTCATTATCAGGACTAGAAGATAACTCTTAAAGACTGTTTCCTTTTTTTTTTTTTAACTGAGATTTATTTTGTTGTTTCATTCAAAAAGATCCTAAAACAATTTGAAAATAAGCTTAGAATCCAATTCAAATCAGGAAATAAATGCCTAATGTCAGATTTCAATTAAATTTAGGTGGATAAAACTCAAACTATATTTTCACATCTTACTCTCTTCACTTAGGAGTTACTAATTACTTCAATGACTCAATTTTTTAAGCTTAGTTTTGACAATGATATCCCACTTTTTTTAGTTAAAACTAACCAGAAGCCAGATACTATCTATCTCTATGTATATTTTACAAACTTGCAAGGGTACAGCTGGGTTCAGCCAGCAGAGGAGCTGGCCTTTTTCCTCCCCAGCTCAAGGCTGCAGGCTGCGCTCACTCTGCCTGGGCCTTTCCAAGAGCTCTGTGAAGGATCAGGGAGAAGAAACTCCGCTCCTTAAGTACTGCATACATGAAAGCATATTTGAGTACTGATAATGGAGCATGAAGAAATCTGAAATGTTATCAAATATCTGCTCATGAAATAGTTGTGTCATCAGTCCCTCACCACCCAACCCTGCTGCTATTAGATACCGCCTTATAGTCAGAACATGGAATTGTCTAGGTGAACGCTGACAGTTCAATGCAGAGGAAAAGAGCTCAGTCTGATGACAGAGCTTCCTAAAATCCTAGCTCTAAAGTTTTTCCTGTTCAGTGGATTGCCTTTCAGCTTTGGGCACGGAATTCTGGCTATGCAGGATCCCAGGAAGGATACCAGCAGTATGCATGCAACACAGGATTTGGAAACTGTAGAATCACAGTGCACAATATCCCCATCTCTGACACTCCTCAGTCATTACCTTCCTGACAGACTGAGGTACACATATGCATGTATTCCAAGAAGAAAGCACACATTACCCAAGACAACCAGCTTTGGGATGGAACTGCAAATATCTCAAGAGTAATGTCATATCAATGTTGATATCAAAAATAAATTGCAGCAATGTCTCTACTTAAAAGATGAGGATTCTAATCTGGGATTAATCTGAAATAGTTAAAAGTTATTATTTAGTCAGACCACTGGGTTAAGAGCCCTCAATCTTCTGGGGAAAAAAAAAAGCTGAATGGGAACACATTTCTATACCCTGAGTCCTTTGCCTCACTGAAGAGAAAATTTTGCTATTAGCAGAGGAATTAAGTTTCTGTGTTCTGTGACAAGAACTACAGTAGGTTTATGAGTTATACTGAGTGGACTGCTTTGGGGATGGAATGGACTTTGAAATGTCTGGGAGATTTGCCTCTCCCCAGAAAGTTAGAAAGTGCTAGTTCTGTTAATATTGGTACAGATATGAGAGGGTAGGAAAGGTTCAGGAAAAGAAGGAAAAGAAAATATTCATGAATTGAAAAGAAGGAAGGAACGAGAAAAGAAAAAAGATAGTAAAAATCTTTTTCTCTTGTACTCATCTTTCCTACTTTTATCAAGTCATTATTTTGCATTTAGAATAAATAATTGATTAAATAGAGAAATGTTATTAACACAAATAAGCCTCAATGCCTGAAATAAGCAACTAAACTAAAGTTAAATGCACTTAAAACTGAGTTAACACTCTATGTAACAAGATCCTAGAGATACTAAAAAGCTGCTGCATTTTATTCATATTGCAGCCCCACCACATATAATTTCGTAATTTCATCTGTCTTTGATCATCAGAGGATGAAGTTTTATCTATCATAGAGGCTAATTACTGTTATCGTCTTCCATAGACAGCGGTCTCTATAGGCTCTGCTTGCACTTTTTGATGGAAAGAAGAGGGCCAGCCTTTGATGATTTCAGACCCATCTCATCAAAGAGCCAGTGGGGCACTACCCTTAATGTATTCACTTCTGAAGAGACAGTAGGAGCACTGCCATCTGCTTTACACCACAGAAATCTGCCAAGAAAGCTTTGCTAAAATGAAGACATCTTACCCTTCGTTGGAGCTATGATACGGACTAGTGAGTATTTGAGGAAAAAAAAAAAGATAATAAAGGAGCAAGAAAAGGAAATTATGAATATTGCAACTGTCCTATCATATCAGAATCTGTCTCTAGCTAGCCTTCGTGACCTCCATCCAAATAATTAGCATGATCCTAGACTGCTATTAGCAATATTCTCAGCTTGAGAGTCTAATATTATTAGCATGCTGCTTAAACTAAAAAAAGAAATAAGAAGAGGGTGCAAAAATAAAACAGGCATTTTTCCTCATTAAATATAGAAATAATTCAGTACATCGTTGACTGGTTTTAAACTGTACAGATGAAAAGAAATGGGTGAACAAACAAGCTGAACTAAGCTGTTATAACAAAACATTCAAATACTCAGAAAGTAGCTTCTCAAACCTAAATTACCTCTAATTCCTGAAGAAATTAAGTAACTCATTTCATCTTGTTTAGGTTATTTAATTATCTGATAGAAATAGAAAAACAGGGAGCAGGGCTGAATCAAAGAAAAGAAAGATTGGCTTTTTGTCTCACAGTGAGACATACAGCTTAGCTGTTAACAATAAAATGCTATAAGCCATATGTTTCGTGTGGTTTTCTTTTAAGCTTGAAATTAGAATGTGCTAATTAGAGTGTGGGCCACATATAAAAATACAGCACTCCATTGCAATTGTGCCTGTATGAGGACTACGTTGTTGATGAGAAGACGACTGGTGCTATAATTATACTGCAATCCAAGAAGTAATTCACCTTAGTAATTTCTGAATACGTCAAGAGTCTGGTTCACAAATCACGTAATTGCTTTTTATGCACTCTTTGTGCTGCAATTTACTGTATATGAGAAAAGTGACTTGTGTACCAATATCATATAATTTGTCTCACATTCACTGGCCTTCCAAATCGTAGCATGGTATAACCAATAACACTTGATTTTAGTTCCATTTCCAAGGACTCTAAAGACCTAAGGAGATGTGAAGCTGACAATGTTCCCAGCTGTGAGCAAACAACATTTATTCAAAACCAGAGCCATGAAAAACTTTCTGGAAAGCCAGTAGGTAAAACAATCTTGTCAGTTTAAAGATCATTCCCTGAAATTGCATTTTACTTCATTCTTTATTAGAAATAACCCACATTTACCCTGCAGGAGAAAAGATAGCATGGACGCTGAGAAATGAATTGGACAAGAAAGAGAAAATATGGAAAATTATAAAATACTCTTTTTCTAACCTGTTTTGCTTTTTGCAGACTTCATGAAACAAAAAAAAAAAAAAATCTTTTTTAGTTTTTTTTTTATGGAATATGTATCAAGCTCCAGACTTCTAGTTTGTTGGATAGCACCATAAGAAATATACTGGCAGACAGATCTAACGGGGAATGTTCCACCAGAATGTTGATGAAAAACTGTGGTTTGTGTAAAATAAGATATTTTTAGAAAACAGAAAGTCAATTTTTTAGAAATTGATCTTGTTTCAAATGGAGTAAGACTTTTTTTTTATTTTATTTTACTGGCCAAGGGGAAATTTTCCTGCTATTTCTTTTTGATATATATAAACTATATGCTATGTTCTGTGGTGCCCTGTGGGCCGTACTATGTTCTCTCTTCAATACAACAGCTCAGGATGATATACAGATATTTAACTGTCTTCTTAAAGAAATATAAAAAAAATCTCCAATAATCATGATAAGGCTTAGTTAAAAATAGATATTCTGAAAAACTGAAGATTTTGGTTGGAACTGCAACTTGAGATCAGGGTTTTTCTTAGTCCAAATGCATTTCGTTTTACCACATACACTGTTATCTTTTCATAAACACAATATAAAAGTGTTGTGTTATCCTGTACTGGAACAAAGAACACAAAATGTTTGGTAAATATGAGTTTGGTGATAGCAACTCTTGAGGGATAAATCACTTTGGTCATTTATACACTTCATCATGAAGGCATATTTGTAAAAAATGCAAGTCATGCAGTGATCAGTAACTTAGAAAATAAAGCAACAACACTACCGGATTTATCCAGCTTCAAAATGGGTAAATAACCCTTGTGTGCATCCTTAGCCTTCAGATCTTATCTTGTTGCTAATCCTTTGTAAATGCCATGTTACAACACCTTCAACTCTTATTTGCTATATGGAGCCTTGACAACATGGCAATTTCTGATCTTGCAAGTGTAGTTTCACTCATCCTGAACAGAGGTGCTATATGTATGCTTACACTGGAAGTTTCCTGCTCTAACTTTGGTTGGTCAGCGTCAGCTCACTAACCATAATTTGTAGGCCTGCTAGCAAGCAGTTCAGGTTCACCTACATACAACAGTAAATTACTTTTTGGATAGATTGCAGGATATCTTCTGTTTATTTTCTGCTCATACCTAAGTATCAATTCTTACCCTTGCCGGTACATTCCTCTGCTGCTTCTCCTACATAATAATACACCTGCTTTCCAAACCAGAACCAGAATTCCTCTTCTGCTTACCCAGACTCAAATATTTTTATTTCTGTGGGGTTTTTTGGAAAAGTTTTACTAATTTCTACTTAATTCAGCTCTCTGTTGGATACTTGGCATGTTCCCAAACTGAAATCTGGTGATTTTTTACCAGAGTTTTATATATTTGGTTTGTTAATTCAGTACAAGAAGGACATTGAGTTTCTAGAGAGGGTCCAGCGGAGAGTCACTGGAACATTTGTCGTATGAGGAAAGATTAAGCGAGCTAGACCTGTTAACTGTGGAGAAGAGAAGGCTGAGAGTACCTGAGGGGTGATTGTAGGTGTGTGGAGCCAGGCTCTTCTCCATGGTGGCTAGTGACAGGACAAGGGTAACAGGTAACAGGTATAAGTCGAACCACAGGAAGCTCCACCTCCATATGAGAAAGAACTTCTTTACTGTGAGAGTGACTGTGAAATGTTGCAATTTGAAAGCCGTAGTGGTGGTGGCAGGCGCAGGAGACATCAAATCAGTATTGGATTCACAGTCTGAGGACTGTAGGTCCGATCACCTTCCTAGGAGTGAATCGAGTTCCCAAATAGTGTGATCAGCTTGACTCTGGCAGTATCGGATTCATGAACAGTCTGAGGACCGCAGGTCCAATCACCTCCTCCAATCAAGTAGTTGAGTTCACAAGCAGCGTGGTTTATTCAAATGCAACATTTACAAAGCAGGTTTTGGATGCCAGTATAGGAAATTCTCTACTACAGCGTGGGGTTTTAGCTAGCTCTGATGTACAAAAGTGCAATCATTACTTACCACAGAAGATGGGAGAGGGCCCTCAGTCTCGAGTCTTCTCAGACGGCATTCCGACCCGACAGGAGGAAAGGGGGATCAGCCCGTTGACTGACCCAGGAGTTACGATGGATTCTTCCCTCTTCCTTTTCCTCCTTAGTTCATCTTTTATTCTTTACATTCAGGTGGAGCTTGAGTGACTATAGTCATACTTAATATTGTTATTGATTGGGGAAAAAGATTCTCACTTTCATTTAAAGGTACAGTCAATCGAAGATCTAGAGCACACGCTCAGTGAGGAGTGGTCATACCTCGGGGGATATAACTTGTGGGGATGGAGATGTGTTTTGACATTATAATGAGCTTATAATGTGCAAAGTTCAAGCAAAGTTCATCCAAATTTTGCTGGCTCAGCACTGGACATCTTATCATATATCTCCCATGGGACAGCTGCTGTGCGGCTTATCAGAGGCCCTGCACAGGGAGTGCAACAGAGTTTGACCGCGGTGTCTTCACTCCGCTCCTGCCTCCATTACTGCCCTTGGCAGCTGCAAGGAGGGCAGGCTGCGCTGCATGGGGAACCGTGGCGGACCAGAGTCCACGCAAACCAACCATCCTGGAAGCAGAAACTATGTATCACCCCAAGCAAGCTTCTGTAATGCCAAAACTTCTGTTAGGCCCTAGTTTTATTCTCATTTCCCACTTTCAAGCCATCCTTCCACAGTGACAGAGCCCTGGAACAGGCTGCCCAGAGAGGCTGTGGAGTCTCCTTCTCTGGAGATCTTCCAAACCCACCTGGATGACACCCTGTGTCACATGCTGCGGGTGTCCCTGTTGGAGCAGGGGGGTTGGCCCACATGATATCTAGAGGTCCCTTCCAACCTCAGCCATTCTGTGATTCTGTGTTTCTGTGCTAGCGAACTGCCTAGACTCCCTTAATTCTATCCCTCCCTTCTGTTTCGTTTAACTAGATCACACACACATTTTTGTTAAACAAAGACATAAATATCATCAACCACATAGATATTCTTTCAGTTTTGGGGGGAACACCAATATGCAATCACAATGAGATATTAATATTTAAGACTTCAGTATAAACTAAAATTGTGCTTACCAACAGTCATGTTTTCGCTGTATATTTCTCCCTTTCCATTACCTTTATTCATTCTAATTCATTCATTAAATGACATAGAATATCTCTGTAAAGCTTTATTTTTTCTTAGTGAGCATACCTTTCCCCTCTTTTATTTCACTGTGGTGCGAAAGATGTAAATATTTTCCCTCTATCTGTGGATTTTGAGGAAAATATCAATACATATTACAGTAATGATTTACATACATGTCAAATATAGTGAGAGATAGAATGAGGTATAAATGTTGTTTAGGGAGAAGAAGGAACTCCCGTTGTTTAGAAAGACAAAGACATGAAATAGATAGCTGAGAAAAGAACCTCTTTGCAAAGGCAGATAATGCTAGATCATTTAATATTGCAGAAATATAATTACTGTTTCCTTTTACACCGTATTATAAAGATGACTGTTTTTGACAGCTACCGTCTAGTATGGACTTTCAATATTTGGTACAATCAGCAGCTATAATCCTTCAAGCTCTATACCATGACTACAAGCATGCCAGCCCCCTTTGGCAGTGTCTCAAACATACTTCCTATGATTGCCTTATATACTCTCCCCAGGGTTTCTCTATACTGACATTACCCTCACATAAACTTTCCATCTACTCAGAAAACTGACTGCTCATGTGTCATCTGTTAACCTGATTGACTATCACATGTTTGAACAAATGCAGTTTTTGTATTTTGCTACTTCAAAATTTCTATCAAATTTATCATTTGTTTTGATCTGAGCAGTAAACTAATAATCAAGCATGTCACCTCAAGATGAAAAATAGTCTATGGTGTAGTATTGTTCATGTACAAAAACATGCACTCCTACACAATGAAGTATTGAAGTACTTTGCTTTAGCTTGGTTGCTTGGCTTTCTGATTTTGCTTAATCAAAAGCATAAAAAAAAAAAAAAAACAAGAAAAGCACTCCCTTTCATACATGCGCTCACTAAGATGCAGCTCTTAATTAAATAAGGTCTAACCCATGCACATATGTTGCTGCAATAAAACACTTTGGGCTGCATCCCTAAGCCACTTCTTATGCCACATTTCCTTGGTACCTGCTACGATTCAGCCTGAGAAGAGAATTGCATTTTCTTACTCTAAATGAGAATGTGGACATTAAATGTAACAACTTTCACAAGATGATGAAGCTTCAGCTCCAGCATTTTATGATTAACAGTTCTGTGCCTCATCATCTAGAATTAGAAACAAGGCAATGCAATATTACTCAATGAAATACTGCTGAATATTATCACCACACAAGGCCAAAGTCATGTTATTTCAACACAGTTTTGTAGATCAGTGTGTGAAGTGCTAACCTTTTGTATATGCGGTTTAGTATTTTCATCTTCGAAGTGTGTTTTTGTGAGGACTCACAGAAAGGTGAATTTTATCACTGTGTACTTATTATTGATCTTGATGTTTTCCTCAACATAATGTCACTGTTTATTTGATGCTGGTTTGTACATAACCTTATTCTTTGAAATGATAATTGTTAAGACAAAGTTTACTGAGGCTGCTGAATAATGAGGTATCATTATCTCCAGGTCTTTCTTTGAATGATCCACAACTGCACAGACATTTACCAACATAATTTTCTAATAGGGTTCCTGACACTATTCTTGATGCATGTAAATGAATTAGACTAGAATCTTTGCCTTGGGAGAATCCACCTGGTGCTTTCTCTGATTATGAGTTGCCTCATGTAATCTTAGCAGAGAAAGGTCTGAGCACAAACATGACTGGAACCTGCATTACAGTGTTTATTTCAGTAGAGGGAAAAGACAGCTGGAGTGTAGAATATCCTTCCATCACAGAATTGGCAGTTGATGTTGGCCCTCTTATTTATCCATTCACATTTTCTCAGGAACTTCCAAGGATCACGAAGACTGACTACCACAAAGGATTGTTAAAATGATAAAGCTTATGTAAGTATATATATTTTGCTTCCTATATATTTTCTGCTGTTCTCAAGCAGTAAAGATCATGTCCATAGCTCCATGTCACAACCAGAATTCCATCATGCCTTTGGGAATGTGATGTCTATTAAGTTATATAGCAGACAGTTCAGAAGAGCTCCTGTCAATATTTTTGAGGCAACTGTCAGTTAAGAGAAATCCTTCTAATTACAACACTCACTTTTCTGAGCCATTTTGCTTGTAAAATTGGCAAGACTGAAATTCTGTAACTTCTCGCTTTTGCAGACAGACACTCCAAGAAATCAGGTGATATTTTCCCATCAGTGTTTCACATCTGTCTGTGAAAGTATTTAAAGGATTCTGCTAGAAGGATATTACTCACTCTCTTCTTTTTGTTGCAAGTAAAAGCTACAAAAAGGGGTTTTTTTCTTTCTCTTTTTTTTTTTTTTTCTAACAGGCAGACTGCAATGCTACAGAAGCCAGAGCATTTTATATGGTAAGATTTATGAGTAGAGTTAGCTAATACCCACACAATCAGTGATGGATACTTCTTTTCTAAGCAATTCATTTTCTTCTGCTCTATGTATCATTATCAGCCTTGTACAAAAGACAATCCTCAGTACTTCACAGAAATTTTGTATTTGTGTTTAAGTCTAACATAGTTGTAATTCAACAGCTCATCCTCATCAGAATTATTCATGAACCTGAAGTCAGTTAGAACTTGATTTGGGTCAGCATTATGTGCACAAAAAAAAAAATCTGATTCTTATCTAGAGATCATGAGTCACTCAGTAGAATGCTTTCCTTTAAAGCAACATTTTTTTCCTTGTGAAATTATTTAAATGAGTGACTTGGTGATGTCTGTTGGAATTCATGTAAACACCAAACACCAAACCCCATTGTTTGCCAGCTATGTCTACCTTAGTCCAATATGCCTTAAATGTTAGTGAACATGTCATCAGTAACAAACTTCAAGATCTCTCAGCTTGGTGCTTATATTCATCCTAACTAGAGTGACAGAAGCTTGAAGCAGTCATGACTCTTCCTCTGTGTAAGAGCTGTAGCTTTCAAGGAACTGCTAAGGTACTTTCTGAAAATCAACTAGCATGGAACTCCTCAACATGGTTTTGAACCATGCTGATAGAAAGGTTCCCAAGTGTCTTTAGGAGGGGAGGAGGAGACGGGGGAGGAGGGAAGCTTGTGCCATTTCTATCATTGACTGAAGCAACAAACAGTAGTGAACACAGAAAGGACAAGGAAAAGTCCCGCATCAGCCCCAACACCTAGAAGGATCTAGGAGAGAAGAATGGTGACTGCTTTGATTCTTCTGGGTTCAGGAAAAACAGGCTCCATTCAGTCTTTGTAAATGAATGAAAGTTAGATGTTTTGTAAAAGAAACATGATCTTACTTAAAAAAAAAAAAAAAAAGAGAGAGATGAATTTTTAAATTTATGTCCTTTTTATTTACAACTATTTGACCTCTCTCTGTTTGGAGCCTAAACTACTATTTCATTCAGGGATACACATACCAGTAAACTGGATTATGGCAGTTTAACAAGCTACTTTGAGTCCAGTGAAGCCAGAGTGAATGATATTGTGTGAACAACCATTCCTGAAAACTGCTTAGTTTAAGAAAGTCTTATTCACAGCTGTTTCAGGTCAATAAAAACACTTTGATTCTTCAAATGCAATCTGAATACTTTTTCTTCTTTTTTCCAATGTTACAGTTTTTCTTCAGGTAGAGTATTTTTAGGAAAGGAGGCTGTTTCCATTTAGCAAGAATCAGTTTCCCACTTCCCTTCCAAAGCTTTTCAGTTGAACTATCGGGTAAAGAATACATATCTTAGGAAATTCTACTCATTAGACCTAACTCTCATCATCCTCTGCCAAAGTTCATAAGCTGATTCTAAATGTTAATACCATAGAAACTTTCAGTTTGTCCTACAGTCATATAAATTCCCTCAGCACCTAAGCTTCTATCAAAAGAGGCCCCAAAGCCTCTATATGTATTCTCCAAAATTTTCTAAAAACTTAAGCATTGCTAAAGTTCTCAAAACTCTACATCTTTGAATAAGCATAGCATATCTAGTACAGGCTGTAACTAGTGGAGTGAGTGAATATATCAAATTGCCCAGTACTTAAGGCACTCATTGGCACTCTGGTATTCAAGTCTCTGTTCCATCTAATCTGAAACAAATATTTGAAAGTTTTCAGAAAAATTCCCTAATGATCAGCTTCATCTGATATTTTTTTTTCTAAATCTTACTTGTTGAAATAATGCCAGTTTTTCTGTATATATTAACATGGGAGTAAGTTACCTCATAACTTTATCAATTTTAGTTAAATAACCTTTACTCTAGTTGTTCTCATACATTTTCTACCAACTATCTTTAAACCATTTCTCATCAATCTTAAGAACTTTTAATAACGGAGATGAAATTGCCTTCAGAGATAACCCATTGCAACTCTTTCCTTTCAATTTTCTTGCATTTAATCTGAATTTCCATTGTTGCCTGTTATTTCTCCATATTTATTAGCAGCAACAAGAACAGTTTATTCCCTTTTGTTTCTGCAACCTTTACAAAGATTGCAAGCTCACACTTGAGACTGTTATGCACTACTCCATCTTCTCTAACTCACCCCAGTTCTTTCACTCCTTGCTGATAGGTCATGTTTCCTAAACATCTGATCATTTTGATTGTTGATCAACAATGAGAAAGAATAATTGGCACAGGAAACACAACTGCGGTCAGAATTTATGAGCAGAATGGCATTAATAGCAGGCATGCATGTAAAATTCAAGCCAGTTGTTGAGTGAATTAAAAATAATGGTAAAATAACTCAGGAAAATGTGCCTGCATTACTACAGTATACATTTTGTATACTCTCTCAAGGAATTTTTATAAAAAGAACAAAAGTCAAGTCAAACTATGTATCAAACACTGTAGGATTATTTTATATCACTTCATCACGGAATAAATAACCTTTGAAAAGGAGTCACTAACATTTATATTAAAACACAGTGGCTCCACCTCTTTTGAATACAAAGCTGAATAAAATACTGCAGACCTCTTTTCCAAATGACTTGCAGAAATGCTAGTAATCTCTAGTTATGTGATTATTTTGAATTATTAACTTTTTTTTAAGATAATGAAGAATCAGAATTTACCATATTATCCAGAATAAAGTACATGATTGTAGTCAGTATAATGGAAATTTGCTGTGGAGGTTTCTTACTTTATTTAAATATTATTCTGGCATTTCCAAATGATGAAATTCTGGCAAGTGGCCAGTACACCTGACATAAAGAGTCTAACAACAAACACTCTAACAAAATGAACTACTTGTTTTTAACAGAGTGAATAAACAGTGTAGTAAATCAAATATAAAAGTAGTACAGTCTCCTGTATGATGCCATACTTGCAATTTAACACGCAACCAAGTGAATAGCCAACAAATCACTAAGTTAACTTCCTGTCTGGTATGTACGGCTGCCTAGATTAGTAACTCATAGCAAATATATTCAGTATATAGCAAATATATTCACTTATTTCTATCAAATATATCTTTATTATTTTGCTAGGGATTTTAGTGATTCTTTTTGGAAAACCACATGGTAACAACGATCCTAAGTGGTTTCCATCAAATGCTATTTTCCAGCAGAAGAAATACGAGCTATGCCCACTGCCAATCATCAGCATCCAAAATATAGACAGAAACACTGTTGTATGTTGGAAATGAAAATAAAATGAAATAAATACGGTAAGAAGAAGGTAACAGACAGCAATATAGGCACAATGCCAAGCAATTCATTGTTTTGCAGTATGGTACAAGGACTGAGTGACATTTTACTGTCTCCATAAGCAAGAAAGAAAAAAGGGGAGCGAAATAGATTTTGTTTCCCATGTAAAAAGCCCCACAATTTCACAGAACTCTCAATCAATCAGCAGTGTTCTGCAGTAAGATAGAATTAAACAAAGAAGTTTAGAAAAATTAAAAGCAGAACCAAAGCAAAACAATTAAAATAAAACTGCACCACCATCTTCTGTTCTATTAAATATATCTCTGCTTCTCATATCCTGCAGCAGTTCTTATCAGATAGTAGTACTCAGATTTACTCCAAATCACTTGTGATGAAGTTTTATTCTATGTAAACATCATATCCAGTACACAGCCTCTGTTAATGAACAGACGTAGCAATCAGTACTCTGGGGAGCAAGCTTACAGAGACCATGCTAGCATGATCAGCACATCCGCTCATAGCTGTAAAAATTTTCAAGTGATCTATGCTTCTGCAGATCTCTGCCACCTACATAGAGTCGAAAATTACAAGTAAATACTTTTTTTCCCTCTTTTCCTTTTCTTCTTCTCTCTTTCTTCTCTTTTTTTTTTTTTTTCTCTTTTTTTTTTTAACAGTAAGGTTAAGAAAGCCTTTTCTACTTTCAGCTATCCACACCCTAGTAGTTACCACTTCACCAGATTGACCTATACATTCAAAGTTAATGAGATTGTATGTTTCTGCCCTCTCAAGGGTGATTCTTTTCAAAACTTAAAATAGCTAAATCTCAGAATGAATTAGAAAAAATTTATTTGCTCTTAGAAGGAAAATGTGTAGGTTTCTATTTTAATATACCTACAGGCTAAGAAAGATAATTCTGTTTCACAGAATAGGTAAATATTTCAAAATTCTAGTTATTTTTCCATCAAAAATAATCATGAATTTTAGAAATCTGTACAAAACACATCTCCTAAATTCCACTGGTACTAAGAGAGCACTTGTAATGACTTCCTCTAGAGCTACGTACGCTTTGATCACAGGCAACGGGGGACAGGCAAACTGCATTTGAAATCTGGGATTCCTGTGTCCTTCTGCTCCCCAGCAGTCCTTTAGGATGCCAGCTGGCAGCAACATAGAAGAGTTTTGCGAGCTGCCCAGTTTCTGTATGGAAATTTACCCAAATCTCTGTTCCTAGAGAACCCAGGAGCTGACTCCTGCAGACTATTTCAGCAGTGGGGTTTGGGGACTGCCTATCAAATAAAAGAGACATTCTAACAGCTTCTACGGTCAGACTAGTCAATATGAAAAAGAGCCTGTAACTGCTTGTGATAGTAGAGAATTCGTTACCTTCTGTTTATGTCTTCTGTCCCTCATATCAATCTAGGCTGAGTTTCACAGTGCATCCTTCATGGTCACTGAAGCCTACTTGAGCAGATGTGGCGTATCACCAGCCACATGTTCATGATATATTCAGAAAGGCCTAAGAGAGACATGTTAAGAATGAAAATGAGTTTCTGGGAAACTTAAACTGCAATTTGTGTGAGGTCTTTCAGAGCTGCAACAGAAGGACAGCAACACTTGGATATGCCAGTAATTTCAAGTTAACTGGGGCAAAACATTTTCTGGAACTTCTAGTTCCATTTCAGGCAGCTTTGCTACAGAAAGAATGTACCTCTGTGACACTTTCTTTTGTAAGCCATATCCTCTAGCATTGTATAGATCATCTTTCTCACATTTTACTAATCTGAAGTTAAGTAAATAGCCATATCTCTACCAGTTTCTGTATCATCTAAGTCCTACTGTTCAAGGAAGATGATCACTGATCAGAAAAATACTAATCCTGCTCCTCCTAGCAGACGTGCCACAACAAAGGAAAGGTGAGGCTAAAACCTAGATCCACGAGGATCTAGGAATCAACTTCAGATCCATCAACTGAAGTTTTGATATCAGAATTTTCCTCTGCATTTACTGAAATATAAATATTACCATATGCGCATACTTTGCATTTTTTTTGTATTAAAGTAGATTTCTTGGAAAAAATAAATGAAACAAATAAATAAAAAGCCAGTAAACTTAACTGAGTGGTTAATATTTGAATTATAATGCAGCAAATCAAGTATGTGAAATTAATTCCACTAAATGCAAAGTATGGATTCAAGTCCCACATTACATAGGTATGACAGTTGAATGTAGCTTATTTGAATATGCACTGACATGAAATAAATATGCATAAAATGTATTTGAATCTCACAATGAATCTCAAGCATATTTATTTAGAATATGCAAATAACAATGGAAAATGGAATTATTTCTGGTCATGATTTTTTCTTAATTCATAATAACCATTAGAAATTAAAGACTACATTACTTTTAGTACCATCACCCAAAACATGAAAAGATATTCAAAGTTATTTTCTATGGCAACAAGATTTCAGGCATGTTATAAACATGCAGAAGCAGGCAGAAAAATAAAACTAAAAGTGAGAATAATTCTGTAAGAAAACAGTACATATGTGAAGTGCATTGATTTAGCTTCTATGTGGAACATTTCTTAACTTAAAGAATTCTTATACATATTAATGTAGGTCTTTTTTTCTTTTTTTGCATTGAATTGTAAAGTAGTTTATAATGAGAAAATGACTCAGTTATCCCCACTTGTGCTACATTATCTGCTGTGGGATGGGAGAAGGAGTTGATAATGAACATATATATATAACTTGGAGGATTTGACGTGGGATTTGGATAGAACACAGACCTAACGCTGATCACCTCTCTGAGGCTGAATATCACCCATAGCAAAGACGGCTGTATTAAGCATATGAAAGAAATAATTCCACTGAATAATTGATGGATTCTCAGATTTTTCTTTTTATTGAGTCTGTTTATTGGTTACAAGGAAGTTCCTATATTTTTTTCTTTTCTTTTCATTTGGACAGGTGTTTTGGAAAAAAATGCATTCATCACTCCACTCTGCAAATAAAAAGCATGACATTTTCTAGCTGAATAGACCAAGTTTTCATGGAAAATATTCTTATTTACACATGCACATCCATGTGTACACACAGAGATACACCTTCCAAGAAAAGCAGTCAAACCCAGAGTAACATGCTAACAGATTTTTAGTTAAGATAAAATTAAACTTCTGTTTTAACTAACTAACTTTAGTAAAGACAAAATGGGATAAAAGCCATGTTTATTTTTTTCTTGAACATTATACTTTTTCCTAAAACAATGTTCTTTTTGCAGCAAATGGAAATATAAGATCCAGACTGAGCCAAATTAATTTTCCAAACTTTTTACTGGAATCAGTTTTTGCTCCTCTGCTTAACAATTTTCTGTTCCAATCTGATGATGTAATTTTTTGTTCACTCAGCATATGCGATTTCTATGACATCTTTGGTGATCTGTTAGTTTGTTTTTCACAGGATAGAACAGAGCATAAGTCTTACAGAATTAGTTCTCTTATACTCTCATCTGCTTTTCTCTAGGGTTTATTGTACTGTGTACCAACCTGGTTTGTTCACAAGCTTTAGCACCATCAGTACTTGAAACTCACCAAGACATTAGATAGATATACATTGGGGGAAATGAACATGCATGCTTGCTTACTTGAATGGAATATCTTTTTCATTTCAAAGATAATGCCTTCAAAAACAGTAAAAAAAAAGCTGTTTTCTGAAAGTTTCACTGGCCTTAATCACCACTTTTTCATTGGTGATACTGATCTGGAGAAACTTCTGTACCTGCACTAAACAGAAAATGGTACAATTTTTGGATGTGGATTCCCCAAAGAGTAGATGAGAAAGATTTAAGTGATCTATTCCCATATTAAAACCAAACGAGTCGCATATAGGCAAGAGAGATTATCAAGCGTAGGTACAAACTTTCAAATAGAGCATGTTGCATTTTTTCTGAACCAAGAAGGAATCAAAATAGCTTCTTGATTAGAGTACCAACAAAAAAAAAGTAAACTAAACTGGAAACTTGCTCAGTCATCTATAGGTCACTGAGGCTCATGGAGTTAATAAACTGTGTAATGTTCAGACATAGATATTAAAGAAAACATATAATGAAAAACACATAAAATGTAAGAGACCCTACTCCTGACTACAATGTGCATAGAACCAAACTCTTCATGTCAGATGCTTTGTACATAGTGTAAGCCAAAACTGAGGGAAATGTGCTTCAACACTGAAAAAGCAACAGCAGAGCCATGATGATTAGTATCTGCTTGTTGGCCTCCCAACAGTGATGAGCTTGCCTACTGGAACAACTGGAAATGGTTTTAGTCTTTGAGCTGAGTCCATCAAACATTGGTATTTTGTGACAGGCTGGTACAAACACAGCAGAACTTGTCTGCAAGTTTCAGTTTTCCTTGTCAATGCATACTACTGGCTCTACACATTGAATTGTGTGGTAGGAATGATTTAAGATATCCATTTTCCTTATTCCGGCATTGGCATTCTAAACAGCCAGCAAAGAATGCCATTTGCTTCCATAAGCCATTGACAAATGTTGAAATATGGACACAGAGAGAATCAATCAGGCAACTCCAGTATCTTTGATTAAGGATGAAGTCTTTGCAAGTTGAAATCATTCTCCTTATGACAGCAAGCACACATCTCTAGTATTTTTTCTAAATGCATTGGAAAATGTTCCTGCATAGAATAGATTAAAGAAGAAAAATGTTTTGAGAATTTCTTAAAGAGTGCTGTGCAAAAATCTCCTTGCTCCTATGCTATCCTAAGTTAGAACAATATTCTATTCACAAACTTCATTGACCACTTACAGTGGGGCAGTGTCTTACTTACAGCTCTGGGTAGGTCTGGTTGGGCAGTGTCTTACTTACAGCTCTGGGTAGGTCTGTGCATCCACTGCTCTATAGTCACTTGTTTATTGGACCTGGTAATTAAAAGATTCTTATATTCTAGTTTCCAGCATCTTGCAATTGCGGTTCACAAGTAAGTTGACTTTTGCCGACAACCACAGCAGTCTTGGAGTGTTGAAGTCAGAAATAAGAAGTACACAATACTCAAAAATCACATCTTTCTCTGGACACAGAGTAATTTCCCTTGAATTCTTTATCCTTTGAATATGGTTGGTTGGCATCAGATATAAATATAGCAGTAATTCGAAGATGATTTTTACACAATTTTTGTGAAGCATGCATAGTGGCTTCATGTTCAAACTGCCTAGGTATGAAGAAAACCTAAATATCACTGTTGCCACAAAAGAAATGTAAACACTTTGGCTTGTGTTCAACTTTGTAACTAGGAACTTCCAGCAGTACAGAAAAAACATCTGTACATTTCTGTAATGCTTCCTCATAATCTCAAATCAAGGAATAACTAAGGACAGATAAAGAAAACACTGAAGAAAAAATTGTATTAATAATTGATTATAATGTGAAGGGCTCTACTATTCCAGACCAGTTCTCATTTGTGATCAGTTATGTGCTGCTAAATTTGATTCAGTGAGCAGCTTAAAACAAGGGGAAAATGTTCACTTGAGTAGACATAGTGAATTCTCTCTGCCCAGACTTGATGGTAGCTTTTCTGTACACTTGAATGTGGCCTTTAACTCTCAGTTTTTTTTTCAAGAGCATCACTTAGAATAAGTGCTAAAACATATGGACTGCTGCTTCTAAAATTACAGACAGGGTACAGGCTGTCAGAAGGCCAATGAACACATCAGATTCAATGCAATGATACGATTACATTGTACTTCAGTCTAATTGACCTTGAATTTCTTCTTACAAATACGGACTGAAATTCACTGCTTTGTAAAGGGCTAGTCTACCATCTTTGCATCATTATAGTCTAATACTATAAAAAAATACACGAGGTACTCAAACACAACCATTACTATAGTTTTACAAAATAAATATATACTTGTTTTACTTTTAGAACTTGAGCTTCATTCAGTCTTATGTAGACACTTCTTTGTCATTGCAAATTTAATAAAGTAATTTAATTCTTTGTCTCTCTCAACTATTTTATCTTCCTTTTGTATTCCAGAAAGGCAGAAAATACCATTTTGAAAACTTAAGATCCAGCTCAGTTCTCAGTTGCCCCAATAGAATACCTTCTTTACTCTTCTCATTGAGAAATCCTATTTTTGTTTGAATCAAGGCATACATCAACATGATAAGTGCCTACAGCATCCCTCCATGATGGAACAGCTGGTTCCACAACACTACAGAATAGTGTGGAACACTGCAATACTAGGTCTGCAAAACCTTAAGCAAACACACACAGCACAAATTACCTCAGTGTTGAGTTAGAGAGAAACAGATATGTTTAAATATATATTGTTTAAATATATATTGTCTTCTTTCTCAGAGGAAAAGGAATTTGGTGCAGTAAAGGGCTTAAACGGAAAAATTATTTCTTCTGGCAATGTGCTATACAGCACTTAACAAGAGTAACTCAGGTCTTGAAGATCCAGCTCTTGAATGCCTTCATAGAAGGTTTATGTATAGAAAAAGGCCCTTCTCTATTCCTCAGCTTGTGTTATTAACTATTCCCATAATGTCAGTTGAGTGAAGCTGATGAGGAATATGTCAAGAAAGGTTTTCTGTGTCTGAAAATATCATTTCAAATACTTTTCAATAATACTTTCACAAGGAAATTTTAATGGGGTCACATTCTGCACACATTCTGAAGCACTACAAGGGAGATTCCTAATTTCAAATTTCTAATAGCACAATAGTTAAGATATTCATATGAGAATTATGTCACTCACATATTCTGTCTTATTTGAAATAGATGCTTGAACTTGTATCTCTAGCAGCGGTGCAAGTATATGAATATGCCTAAATTAGGAGTCACTATAGATTATATTTTTCTTTTTCTTCCTTTTCTTTTTATTCTTTTTTACTATTCTTCTTACATATTTTAGCAGTCTTTTCCCTAAGGTGGAATGAAAAATTTTGGAAATTGTGTATTCCCCAGGCACTAAGCATGTCTATCTAATATCTCCTGCCCCTATACTGATACAGGATTTTCCCGATAATTTCTGTCTGTAGGAGAAAAAGGAAAAATTGAACTTGGAATAGTGGTACACATCTGCCTTCTTTCCTGCATATGCAAGGAGAGATTTCCTGAGTCCTTAAAGGTCTGGAAAATGTATTTGGTACATAATCTCCTGTCTCCCTTTGTCCCTGGGAACAATCACTCTCCCACTTTTTTTATTTCCTCTGATTAACATCTAAAACATTGCTTAAAGGAATGCATGTAACTTAATCAACATCAAAAAGAATAAGGATTTCTATATCGTCTTGGTAAGCATCAAAAGTATACTTCATGTTAAAGCTTTGAACTATGTGATACTTGCCAAGTTTTATTGGTCAATTTGTCTACTACCAGGAGTCCTTAAACCACTATGAGCCAGCACTATCACTAGATACCTAGGCCAGAACAAACTAACTAAAAATAAAACACCCGCAATAAGGAGAAATTTGTTGAGTTTAATAGCTGTGGAGTTGGAGTAGATATTCCATGTGCAGCTGATAGACTTTCCAATCAGTCGCCATGCAGCACTGGCTGCTAAGCTGGAAAGTAAGTTTTCCAAAAGTGCTGTGATAAGACCAAGTAGTTAACATTTTCAGGAATTAATACCACAAGCTATGCTGTTAATACATAAGTGTTTCCAGAAATCTTTAATAACAAGACGACTCATTGAAACAGAGACATCTCTACCATAAGTTTAACTCTTCAAAACTCCTGTCTATGCCTAATTCTAAAGTTAATAAACTTTATTGTTTCATAATTTAATTATTTAATGATTAATATTGTATGAACTTTAGAAGTCGTCAGAGGTAGTTTATTAATATGGAAATTCCTACAGGAGCCTGCATGTTTTTTCTTGATGAGCTCAGAAGCACTTCCTACTCGATGAGGTTGAGCAGCTCAGCAGATTTCTCACACCTAAGTGCTGCTGAAATGCATTAATGAGATTATACACTTTTGACTCTTCAACCTGCTGTATATATAGGATATAGTCTGTGCTTCAATACTACTTCTTGAAAATATTTTAGTGTTTTATCCAATGGCTGAAACTCAGCATTTCCTTCTTTTAGATGGATGACCCAAACACTTCCCTACAGACTTGATCTCCAGCTTCTCATGTCTCTTCAGTTCACTGACTACCATGGAAAGTAAACAGCTTCCAAAGGGCTTGGAGTTTACCACAGTTCAAAAGCTGTCTACTACCTGACAGGCAGGACATCCCACTGGGCCGAGAGAGACAGGAGTTTGTACAGATGGAGAAGGGGACTGAACTCGGACCTTTTACGTTCTTGATGTCTGCTCTCACCGCTGCTGCACTGATGTGGGTAGGAGAGGGGAGAGGAGATCTCTAAGCACTTCATCTACTTGAAGCAGTAGGGTTTTTTTCAAAAAATTAGAAGCAGCTGTTTTCTTTCTGAAGAGCCTGACTGAAGGAGAGAATTCAGAGTAGACAGCTCCCCAGACTGAAGAAACTTCTCCCTACTAGAAGCAGAGTGGCACCTAATCTTCCAAGACAGCAGGATGTGATTTAAATCCCACTGCACCTGCAGCGTATTCTTTAGGTTATCTAGGGAACTGCTCATTCTGAGATGCCCAAAATGTCTTGAATATACCCAGAGGGGAGCACCACTCTCAGATTCAGCTCAGAGAACAAAGTCATTTTGGTTTCAAAAGTCTATTTTGTAGGTTCAGACTAAGGCCTAAATTACCTCAAAATACAAACTGATTCTAATGCAGACTGTGCTCCCAAAGAAGCAAAATACCCACAAAGACACTTAGAAACTTCTCTCACATCTCAGGCCTGCCAACATGGTCCAGAGGCATTTAAAAATCCATTCCTAATTTAGAGATCTTAGTAGATTATATGTTTTTCAATGACTTGATTAAAAAAAAAATGTTGCTTAGCTGTATCACTTTAGAAACTTTTTTAAAAAGGAAACTGGAGTTTTATGCCAGTATTTTCCAGGAATGGACACAAACATGTTTTGCTTTCACAGATTTTACATAGATTTAGATTAGACTCTGAGTCCTTATGAAACAGAGACAGAAAGTGGCTAATAACTGCTTAAATAAGAGGCATCTTTTTTTCTGGGGCAGGGGGAAATATAGTGCACTCATTCTCACTTACAAAAATAAACAACATGAGTGCTTGAAAAGCTTGCAGCAGCCAGATTCAATCCTGATGATTATTTTTAATACAAACACTTTTTATTTAATAGTACTGATGCATTTATTGTATATTTTCTCAGTTGTACTATCTTGTCTGTATCAAAGGATTTCATCTAAATCAAATATAGAAGTCACCATTTAGTATGACAAGTGTCAATTTTACTTTTCTTATCTTGTACTGAGCTTCAACACATCTTTAAAAACATAAGCAAATCCTCTATTCTTAAAACACAATAGTTTGAATTTTTATTATTATCCTATATACCATCAATACATCACTCCTAGGATAATTTTTTTTTTTAGAGATATCTCATTTATTCAGCATTTCATGGTTTATATATAAATTTTGAAATAAGCATGTTAATTAGGCAATGGAAAAGATTCTGTTTCACAATATTTGAGAGCAGCTGAAAACATAAACTTGAATAAATTACACTGGATGTAATAAATCTGAACAATGGGCCATTTTCATGAAGGGATTTCCATTATTATATGCCAAAGCAGAATGGGTCTGCTTTCTACATATATTTTTATATATGTAATCCTCTAACATCAAACTTTGTACTCATACACAAGATGAGGTTCTGAATGGAAATCAATAAGGAGTTTTGGACTCAGAAATGACCACAGGATCATTATTACTATTTTGTTCATATACATTTTACTCTGTGGTGAACACTATCACAACACAAACAGTTCTAATCCATATCAAGCAAGACATATACTTTAAAGAAAAGAACTGTCTATGACAGTTTTTTTTCCGATTTTCTCTCTTATCCCACCAAGTATGCTCAACCTGACAGTACATTCCACAGGAATATTTAGTGACCAAGTGGTACACTAAAATTAAAAAAAAAAAAAAAAACTAAACTGAATTCAGTAGAAAGATTTTCTTGTGAGGAATGAGTATGAGTGAAAAAAAAAATACCTAGTTGAATCTAACTGCTGATAAAAGGTAAGAAATGTAGAGCTGCTGTTAGTTATGCTGGAGACAGAAGTACAGCTTCTTATTGCAGTCATAAGACAGGTATCCATCTTGGAAGTACGATTAACCACAATGTGATTCTGTTGTGATGCTTCTTTCTTTTCACATAATGATTAGCTAAAGATCCTCTATGAATTCAGTCTTCTAGTTAGTGAGGACTTTTTCAAGTCCTTACAATGAGTATGTAAGTGGTATGGCAATGTCATAGAGTGAGAAACAAAGCTAATACTGTATTAGTTTGATGTTTGCTTAAATAGAATCTCCAGTGTTCAAAAGTTAAGTAATTTAGGAACTCAAACCTCATCACTTTTCAATAGGATTTAAGCTTTTATGTGAGGAAGATGTTTTGGAGATTGTTACAATCTGCACAGAGAAAATGATGGAACAATTTCAAAATAAGTCAATATGTTCCTGGTTTTATAAAAGATCATTCTATGGGCAAAAATTTAATGACTTCACCCTTTCTTTATCTTTCTACTGCCAAATAAATTTTTCTCCTTCCTGAGAGCACACACTTCTGTTTAGTGGGAAGATTACTGAAAAAAAAAAGTGGGGGGGACTGTGATTTAACCTATTCACATCAACTTGCAGAGTGGAACAAGCACAGAAAAGGCAGACAATTATATTCTACAGAAATGGCTAACTGTTAGCATAATGTATAGATATGGGAAGAAAGATATTTTCTTCTCTCTTGGTATACATCATTCATTGCTAGAATGGAGACAATGCAGCTGTGCATTACCTCCCATGGTTTACTCTTTTACTCATGCAAAATGAAGTCACAAACATCAACATAGAACAATAGATTTTCTTTTCTTTCTTTTTTTTAAGAAGTGAAATGAAAGTGAAATAACTTTGCCTTCAGATACATAAGGACACAGGAAACAACATGAAATCTAGATAGTAGAATGGTCAAGCACACTTGCTGATTTCTTTTAATCTAGACACAAAAATCCCACATAAAAATCCCTTATCAGTTTTTGGTTGCAATGTTAGAAACAGAAGTAATTGTCTCTCTGCTGACAAGTTGCCTTTCTTGTTTACCTTTCGGGGAAAAGGGCGATAAGCAGATTTTATCTATCTTGTTCTTCTCAGACTAAGCCAGAAAGAGGCCGGGATTAAGACTCTTGGAGAGAAAATATATTAGAAATTCAGTGTACAGTTTACTTTAGATAATGCTGGAGTTTGGAATGTTCCTCTCAATTCTTACTGCATCTTTTGTACCCAGGAGATAACAAATTACAAATTCAATCAAAAGTTTATTTTTAAATTTGAAAATATTATGATTAAGTAGATTAATTTCTTTAGAAAAAAAAAAAAAAGAAGTATAGTGATAATGCTTCCTCCTTGGGCTTAAATTTGGATATATCTTCTACTTGGAGACAGAAACTAACCAAAGAAGAAAGTATTATTTAGGATTAGTCTGTCTGGGAAAAAAAAAAAAAGGCCTGTGCAAAAGCTTTTGTACAGTCATTTCCATGCTATTTTTTGTAACTGTATGTCACAGCACTCTGAAATTAGATAGGAGTATTCAGCCATAATGGTCCTAATATCAACCAAACTTCACTGTTACCATACAGTGGTTGACAATTTTTACATTTACTCTCTATCAGCAGCCAGTAATGATCTAGCCCAATTATGGGGTTATGTTTAGTATGGCTTTATATTTACAGTTAATCCAAAATTTCAGTGAAAAGTCTTTGTACATGGATTTATACATTGCTTTCTGAAGCAGGAGACAAACCTGGTTTACTTCTCAGCTCTGGTCACTGTCTGGCTAAAAAGTTTCTATTATCAGCTAATGGCCACAGGGCATCTGACCTGTCAAAATATATTTGTGCTTCCTGAGAGCTGAAGGGAAGTAAAAGAATCCTTTTACAATGCAAATTTGGATTGGAGTCTAAGGAGAGCCTAGGAAGGAACTGATTGTGAAGAATGTTTTCAGGAGATTTTCTAGCACTGCCTGAGCTGTAAGGTATGGGAGTGAATTTATTCCTGGTTTCATAGAGGAGGTAGATATCTATACAAGGAGGGACAGTGGATGGTGGTGAGGACAGACTTTTGGGAGCAGAATAGACTTTTCTTCCATTCTTAAGACCTTTGTAGCTGTTTATAATGCTTAAGATGATTTTTGCTTCATATGAGCTTGAATTAAGGTTGATTTTATGGGCAGTTGCCTTACATCAGTACATTTCATTTTTCAAGAAAGTAAGTAGTGCTCTGGGCTATTCTTTAAGGACTAAGCACGCCAATATAGTCAATCAGTGTTTCTGGCGGGGCAATAAGAGTACTATTTGCTTGAGGTACCAGAAAGTTGCCATCAGGGTGCAGGGCACTCCCCGACTCGTGACTCCCTGGTTGCATTCACACCAGCAGCTGGTGAGAGCGCTTGTGGGGAAAGGATATGAGACACAAGCAGCCTCAGCGAAGGCTTCCCCTCTCGTTTTCTTGGGAGGATGAGGCTTTCAGGATGTGGCTCTTGCATATGGCCACCCCACAGCTGCAGCAGAGCTGCAAAGCACCCTGGCTCTGGGTCAGCCAGGCCCTGAATCCATCCTCAACTCCAACTTTAAACACATTTTCCACTCTGTGGGTTATTTTTGTGCTCCCTTGTTACCTGACACTAACAAGCTGCACACTGTGATGACTAAGACTCCACAATACCCTTGTCAAGAGGGTATCACTTGCTAGTCAGGTTGGGGGCTCATGGCAAGAAGGCAGGGACTCCTAGAGCACATGGCACAGGGCGGCATCCAGGAGGGTTTGGAAGATCTCCGGAGAAGGAGACTCCACAGCCTCTCTGGGTAGCCTGTGCCAGGGCTCTGTCACCCTCACAGGAAAGAAGTCCTTCTTCATACGGAGGTGGAATTTCCTGTGTTTCAACTTGTACCTGCTACCCCTCATCCTGTCACTGACCACCACAGAGAAGAGCCTGGCCCCCTCCTCCCTACATTCACCTCTCAGGTACTTGAACATGTTGCTCAAATCTCCACTCTTCCTTATCTTCTCCAGACTCAACAGGCCCAGCTCACTTTTAGTCTTTCCTCATAAGATAGATGCTCCAGTCTCTTAATCATCTTTGTGGCTCTACGCCACATCCCTCTTGTACTGGGGAGCCCAGAACTGCCCCCAATACTCCAGATGCAGCCTCACCAGAGTTGAGCAGAGGGGGAGGATCCCCTCCCTCGACCTGCTTTCCCCACACTTCTGTGGGGAAAGCCCTCAAGAAGCTGCAAAGAGAATGGGCCACTTTCAGCAGCAGCAGAGGGACATCCCTCTTGGCAGAGGTGGCAGGACTGGTGTGGTCTCAAGATGGACTGGCCCTTGGAGAACTGAGAAACCCCCTCAGATGCAGAGGATTCAGGTGCTGCTCTTGAGCTCCAACTGACAGCGACTCTCTAAGCAAGTGTTCCTGCTGCCGTTTTTGCTTTTTGGATAAATTTATGTAATTTTTTGAGAGGAAACTCAGTGTTTGGCACATTCTGTGTACTCCCTACGACATGATCCCCTGCCTAGAGCCCATTTGACACAGAACTCAACAGTTTATCCATGTTTCCTCATCAACCAGCTATACTGTATACATATAAATTCCTATTCAGAGATCATTAAAACTCAAATACTGAATTATACCATGTAAGCAGCACTGTGAAACACAAACTTTATGGCTGATTACATATTGCCTACCCATAGCTTATGCAAAGAATTTAACCCTGTGGGATCATATATCAAAAAGTACATTAAGCTGAGTTTCATATACTCTATCATAAACACTGTTAAAATGTTTTTCCTCCACTTTCTACACAGAGCAAAATATGTAAATAAAAGAATGTAAAAGAATACTAGTACCATACAACAATGTTTTAAACAATATTGGGGCGAGGCAGGGGCACATTTAGAAACATTTCTATGTCAGCACTGAAAATCACACAGAGATTATTTGGCGGGAAAGAAACAACCAATGAATATAAATGGTGTCTTTAGGGAGAGAAAATGTGTTCAAAGAAGGGAAAGCACTCAAATTATCTGAATTTCCAAACAACATAGTCATAGAAAAAAAAAAGTAGGTTCCTAATAAAAATCTATGATGCAGTGTAAGACAAAAGACAAACAGCCCATTTCTCAAGTCTCCTAAAGAAAATCATGTTTAAAATTATTCAAATTAAATCAACTGCAGTAACACCTATATGAATACACTATGCAAAGCTAAAGGCTCACATACTTGGGCATGCGTTTGCTCCATCTTTGTCTTGATTAGTGCTTGCAGGAATGGATTAAATATTTATTTGGAGCAGCCTGATTTTGTTTTGTTTCTTTTGCATTCAGTTCAGAGCATACCTACATGAACCAATGCTTAGGGGAGTTATAGAGCTGTGAATCAAACATGAGCATCAGCCAACACTTTTAATTTTATTTTTATATTTTTAACTCAGAAGTTTTCTTACTATTTAGATTATACAGACACTTCTCTATGAATTAAGGTCACAATAGCAAATCTTTCTTTTATTTTACTTGGTTATCTACTGACACACAAAACTGTGAGGTACTCTATTAGACCCCATAATATTTATATTATATCTGACAGCAGGTAATACTCCACTTTTTATTATGCAGTCCTACCCAACAGCTACTTTTTATTTCTACTGCTCTTTCCTAATATGTTAAAATGCTATGAACCTAAATCAGTCTTGCAGCTGTATGATTCTAATTAAAATATTTCCTGTCACCAATATTTCCTGTTATTTTAGCATTATGAAGTGATACCTGTAATTGTCCCAAAGCATAGACAAATGCCAGACTTAAGAATTATGAGAAAAGACATTTACCTTGAAAACAAACACCCTAATTAAATACACATAAGTTTTCTCATAAAATATGACAACCAAGTTTACTAAAGCATGGATCTAGCAAGCAAAAGGAAGTATCCTGTTATACGCAGGTATTTTCTTTAAATGAATATTTAATATCCTGTCTAGTCAGAGCTGCTTGCAAATGGTGTCCTAACGAGAGGTTATTTCCTTGGGAAATACTTGCCTACTGAGGCAAGGAGAAAGATGGTTGCTGGTACTGACTGTCCTGAAATTATGGAATATTAACATAACTCAAAGAGGGAAAAATTTCTTTTGTTAAATATCTGGAAAGAATAACAATGACAGAGTAACAAGGTCAAAAGAATCTGCTATGTAACCTATACCAAAATTTTAAAATGGTGTCAAATTTAAAAAGTTCAATATAACAAAGTTTGGGTGCTTCTGAGGTGTCTCTGCACAAGTCTCTTGACACCCTGTCAATCAGGCTTAGAACTTCACACCAGAACCCTGAGCTTACACAAAAAAATGGACATTGCTGTGCTAGACACCCTCCGTGCAGTAGGATACTAAATTGTCAGGTCATAGGATAGTTTAAATCATAGAGTATGAAAAAAAGAAAAACAAAAACAATTCAGTAGACACCTCTGTGCTAGCAAGATCTTTGGAATAAACAAAAGTATACACCAGACAGAGAGCAAAGAAATTATATCAGCTTAGTTTATGTTGTTCATTAAAGTGGGCTGGCGACCCTGTTGGCAAAAATTCCAATTAACTATGATTATTTTGCACATGAGGGAAGAACCTTCTGAACAATTTGCATCTTATCTCAGAATCTCCCAACTCTATACTGTGCAATGCTTGGTTGGCTTGATATTTGAGAATGCCTGTGATGGAGCAAAGACATACCCTCCTTATGCTATATGTATATTCTGTTAAATAAATAATACACATGAACAGATATAGAAATATTTGCTCTTTCTAATGGATTTGTTTTCTGTCTGATCAGAGTGTTAAAATAATTTATCCTGCAGTAATACAATTGCTGGTCTAACTCAAGGAACATGGTCTTGGCCAAAGTATATTTTAATTTTTTGGGGGAAGACAAACACTGCCATACAGTAGCAGGTTATAGCTGTAATAAAGTAAGCATGCCATGAATTTGCACCTTAGCACACTCATTCAGAAGGAAAAATGGTCCCACTGTAGACCTAGAAAGTCCCAGGCAAGTCACCAAATTGGTTTAGTGTTTGTTTACCTATATGCAAACGAAGCATAACAAAAGCTACCTCTTGAGCTTTTATCTTGCCTTGCAGCATAACCTTTTAGCATTGTAGGTTGCAGGCTCTGTGGATACATACAAAAAGAAGGACCCTAAGGAAAATGGATAGAAGGTGACAGTGACTGGAATAATAAATTATTCCTCCCCACACTCTTTTTTTTTTTTTTTTTTAGTTTAGTTTTGGTTTGTTTTTTTGCCTAGTGCAATTTCTCATTCTCTTTAAATGTGAACAAAGTGCTTCTATGGAAGGTATGACAGTGTTGACTTAATCATGAGCAGAATAATGTCTGAATTATCTAGAACATTGATGGCTGGGAGAACAAGAATGACAAAGAACTTACCATTGTTATCCAGAAACTCAGTAACTTCAAGAGTCCAGGGAGAATTTCACTGAAGTCAGCAACCAGCTTTAAAGTGGGGAAAATGGAAAAAAAAAACAATAACTAAATTAAAAATGCATCTTGACATTCCAGAAAAAAAGCTTACATTCCAGTAAAGGCTTAAAATTGTAGGAATAAGTATATTATGTTCTGAGACATTGTCAGACCTACCCTGCCCACTTGACTGAAATTGTATCCTTCTGATATCGTATGCTGTGAGGCATCAGACTTCAGATCCCAGCCATATATAAAGATGGTGCATGTAGAACTATGCTTAGGGTTGACAGTTATTTATGTCAGAAATATGAATGTGGAACAATAATTAATACAATCACAATAAAACAAAAACAAACAAACCAACCACATGGATTTAATGCACCCAACATGTGGCAATTTGGGGCTTGAACAAAGAAAAAGTAAGCTTTGCTATTGACTTTAATGGGACAATAATTACTTTTTCTATAATTACTATGATTCAATAACAAATATTCAAAAAGTACTTTTCTTGTATAAGACAAGGTTTCTTGCTAACTAGATTTCCAAAAAAAATGAAAAGCTTTCAGGAGATATTTTACACAGATAAAGCCTTTGTTGTCCCTTTACATTTATGGGGCCCTGTTGGGACAAAGAGAAGTATTATATAAGACATGTGGGTGTAAAGGGAATAAGAGCAGACACCAACGGAGTACAGAGGACAACAAACAGATGCAAAATGGTTGCTTTAGTGAGAGAAACAAAGCTTTTGGACATATTTCTGCCTGTTGGTTTCATCAGTACTCATTTGGGAAGGGAGTAAAGGCTAGGCAGTATAAAAGCAAAAACACTTATTTCCAAAACATTTAGTTATAAACATGCAATAATTTCAATGCAGAGAGAAATCCAAAGCATTCTGAAATTCATAGTCTCTGTTAAAAAATATAAATTATCAAAAAACAGTTGAATTTTAAATCATATTTAAATAATTCCCCATTAAATAAAAAATTCAAGTAAAGCCACTTTAATTATAAGAAAATGTAGAGGAAGGATCCTACTACCATAGAAAAAGCTTTCTTTCATAGCCAATAAATTTATAACGTCAAATTATACATGCACAGATAACTTTCAGTTTGAATAGCTTAGCTTTTTACCTGTAAGGTTTTGTTTGAATAGCATAGAGGTAATGAATAAAATAACTTAGAATGTATTAAAAATAGCCCTGGCAAATTTGGGTTTTCCACATTTTGCTTTTAGGATGAATTTTGAACAATATGCTCTTGTCAATCTAGGATGTTTAACTGAATAAGAAGAGAAAAAAGCTCTATTACCTCATCAAAATATGTTATCATTTAGACTTTAGAAAGACTATTTAGTAGCAAGCATATTTAAGCAACCAGATTGTAGATTATTAATTCAGTGGGAGGGTCAATTATCTTAATAAGGACTGGAGGTGACATAGCATTTTGTGAATTTAATCTGCAATAGGTTATTGTGAAATTGCCTCAGGGTGAACATAATCAATTTGGAGCATCTACGCAACATTTACTTTGGTACTAAAACTGACAAACACATGCAGGATATTCACCAGTGCTGTCAAATAGAACAGAAACACAGAGAACAATAAAGGTATTATTCTTCAGAACTGAGTGAGAGAATGACACTAGGAACAAGATAGCCACAGAAGTTTTTGCATGTGTTATCATACACTATCTGATATTCCATTCATTTCCATGAAGACAAGTGGAATTTGCTACCTGCCAACTCACAATAAGTGAGCAAAGTTTCATGAGAAGATGGAAGAATAACGCTTCCAAAATTCAGAACTCAACATAAAACATCAGTCTGTGTATTCTGAGCAAATATGACAATGTAATATAAAAGTATTCAGAGCTATTATTTATTAAACTCCTATGCTGAGTGTCTCCAAGTCCTTATTCTTACAGATAAATTATGTATTACTCAGCACCACTTAACGAAGCTGCTGAGAGGTCACTTCTCTGAATTTCTTATGCCGGATGGAAAGAAATTCACATCATTAGCATGCAAGGAAGCATGCACTGCACAAAGCTGCCTCTTCGCTCATTTGGCATAGATGAATAATTGACAAAAATATTTTGATTGTTTTTGAATGCTCCAACTTTTCAAATAGAAGGAAAATATATTTTAATATATTGGACCTAGAAAGAATTAATGTTGTAACTTGACCTTTACGTCTACACTGTTCAAATATATTCTAAAGTGCTCTGAATATTGACTTGCAGAAACCTAAGATCTTAGGTTGTGTAATTAGTGTAGCTTATAGTCGTCAAACCATACTGGAGTATCTCATCATTAAAGGTGCCACTGAAAAAAGGCATGTCATAGATCTAGGAACAGAAAGAAGAGAATATTTTTTTCATGTGACTCTCTGATTTTCATCTTGAAAAACAGATGCATTCTCCTCCTTGCCCCTGCTCCTTCAGCATAGAATCAATAAATTGAGTAAAGTCATGAACACTGGCAGAATGGCTAATATCAGTGTATCTCCTGTGGTGACCCAAGCCAGCCTCATTCCCCAAAATGAATCACTACGGTTATTTTATAGCTATTAGTATGGCATGTCTTTAATGAGAAATATTTCATAAGCTCTGCCTGTGTTCACAGGAAGATGGCATATTGTTTATCCCAATAATGAAACAATTAGAACGCCTAGCAGGTATAAGAAGGATATGCTCTAAATATCTTCCAAATCTATCATTCTCTGTTGGATTCCTGCAGACTTTCCAATCTGCAGCAAACAATTACAAAAATCTTTTCCTTTGGTTTATCTTCTTTAAACTCAAATGTTTACTTACGTAAACTAGGATGTAATCTCGCAAAAGATTCATATACTGCTTTCTTCAGAAAAGTTCTAATTGACCCTGTCATGCCCTTTAGAAAGAAGAAGAGAGGAGAAAAACTGTATGAATAGTACAGTGAAAATCCAGGCTATCACAAACTGCCTTTAACCACAAATCTGTCAGAAACATGAGCAGGTGATGAAATAAAAAGGGAGGGAAAGGGCTATTAAGTCACTCTGTCCACCAGAAAGAGGGGAAAAAGTAAAACCTCGTTTCCAGAGTTTTAAGAAGTCTATTTCTATAAGCGGTGGAAAACTCAAAACTCATTCACAGATTCAAGTCAGGGAAACATCAAACAAAACAAAACAAAACCAAACACCATTCATGTAGTGCTGAAGAAAAAAGAAATAAAAGATCACTGCTGCTGGAACAAACAAAGCATTTAGGATGAAGTAACTGTGTAAGAAACTTGATATTTGAATGGCTTTAAGGATAGGCACAGAGTTGGTACATAGGCGAATACGACAACATGGGTTTGGAATGAAAGTGGTAGTCGTGTTACTAAAAGGACAGCAAAATACATCTGTGGAGTACATTCAACCCTGAACACCTTTGGCCTTGAACACAACCATCTGACAGCAAACTCATACTCACATTTACAGAGTCTTACTCTTTCTTCTTTATAAATAGAGGTCTTTCCACAAAAGTGGAAAGATCCTGGAACTCTTGCCAGGCCAGCTTTGTCTATTAAAGGAGACCTCCACCTCCCAGAATAGCCATGCAGAAAGCTTTAAGAGTTTCAGTAAACTGCCCTGTAAATTGAGTGCCTCCTAAAAACAACTTTTAACTCTTTCAGTACCCTTTTTCTTCCTATTGTGTATAAGCAAGCACAGAATCAAAACACAGACAAAAATACATAAACCATTATGTGTGTATACTACTTACATGAGACAAAAATTGCATAATGGAGTACCAAGCTAGACTACAGTGCCTGAGAGTACTATAAGAATAAATAAACAGAGCACAAATCAGCAGGGAAAATGTTAAAGAAAGAATGAAATGAAGGAGAAGGGTACCTGAAAAATGTAATTGAAACCAAAATGGTATAGCTTAGAGAAGAAGATGTAGTACAAGTGGGAAACAGCATCTGAATGCCCAGTACAATAGAAAAGCGGATGTAAAGTAAGAATAATTATAACAAAGAATGCAAAGCACCCTATACTGTTTTTAAGGCAGATAATCTCACTGGAAGCCAGACTGGGCATATTCTTATGCTCCCTCCAAGACGCATCACAATAGTGTAAACACAGATACGTCCATTTTTTTTTGTTACTGTTGATGATTTTTTTTTTAAATGAACATAAAGCAGAAGACTTAGAAGAATTTCTGTACAGTCTAAAACCTGATGCCTCGGGAATATCATAAATGAACAAAGTAAATAAAGATATGGATATGTGGCAAGGCAGCAAAAATTAGCAAACACAAACACTGAGCTATAAACTGGAAACAAGAGAAAAAATGGACACATTATTTTGAGTATAAAGGGAAGAAAAAATAAGGAACTCACTTTGTAAGACTGAAAGAACTTGGAGAAGAAGAAAACCAAAGAGAAACTTATGAGTTAAACTTTTTGGATAGAGGATTTTGAGATTCTGTTTAAAGTATGGGCACTTTATGCCCTTCCATTACCTGCCATACAGAAAATTTCCTTCATTAGACAAACTGGGTTCTCAGGGTACCAAAACACAAGGCATTAGCTTCTCATGTTTTATACAATGGTAACAAATTAACATAAACTTAATTAGGGTTGCCACTCCAAAGTGCTTAAGAAGTTTATACTCAGGTCACCAATCATTCTTTAGCAATGCACAAGGAAAACATCCTAAAAACAACTACTAGCCAAGCAGGGAAAAAGTACTAGGACAAAACAGAGCTGGTCAATTTAATTTTAACAGATGCACTTTAAGAGCTTATAGTTAGAAGCTAATTATGTAATTTTAATTGGGTTAAAATTTACATATTTTTAAATACAGACTGGCAGTTAAAAATCTTTTCTACCTGAAAAGTGTTTAACTACAATTGCTGCAAAAAATATCTGAGTCTGCTACAAGAGATGAAACAAAAATTCTGTCTTTTTCAGTTTGTTAGACTTTTTTGCATTTGGCAGCACACTGTGTATTGACAATGTAACTGTTTCCCATATACAGTCACTTTCCTAGTCAATCCATGTGTTGCTGGCATGGATCTTCCACATAGCAACAGAAAAAAAAACAAATTGAAACCCCCCCACAAACATGCAATTGTAAGCCCACAAAAATTGGCAGAATTACCAAGCACACGGAGGATATGAAATAAGTTGGATTTTGTAAGCAAATAATTTTTTTAACTAACTTTGTTTTTTTCCTACACACTAATTTTAGAAGTCTTCCATCCTAAATTTTAAATACTCTTCAGGGTAAACCCCTTTGTCTGTTTTCCTGGGGAAATATTGAAGAACAGAAACATTTTGCAAATGTTTCAAACTTGTCACAATAAGCAAGCTGTGGATCCTGCATCTCGCCCTCACAATAGTGGATCAACCGAGAACAAAGGACTCAGATCAGCAATGCCTGTTAGATGTCTCCAAGGACTCTGGGGCCTCTGAGCTCTCTTTCTCGAGTGCCCTCGTCTCAGGGTCTGGGATTTCAAGTTTTCTTGAAGCCATATCCCAAGAAGAGTCCCATATTGTGAAGTATCATAGACTAAGGACTTTGAGACATAAGGTCTGAAAACTTGAAGCTCAAAACCGATGGGAATTCCAGAGGCAATGAGGGCTTTCTAGGTTGATAACTTTCTGGCTTCTTGATGAAGAACTGGCTCCTGGGTTTCATGGATGCTGTATAACCCTTGGACTTCTGTAAGACTTTGCCCCCTCTTCTCTAATGACTAGAATAGTAACAGCAAACAGAAAGAGAAATCCCAAGGGCTAAACCAGAATTAAAACAGGCACCTAAAAGGCTGGCTTCTTTGACTTCCTTTTCACCTATTTTTTTTTCTTCAAAATACAGTATTTAATGGTTGAGAATGTATTTGGTTACTCCTTTCTTCCACTGGATATAACTTGTATGCTGCTTTAAAAGTAAAATAAATTCTGCAAGGAATAGATAAATGACCTTTTCCAAGATCCAGTTAGAATCGTTTACCTCTTCATACTATAAAATATATGTTAAACAACCTATGCTGGAGAACAGATGGTAAACAATCCAAAGCAGAAAACAGAATGCTACAAAAGTTCTTCATTTCTTTGATTGCTGCAGACTGTGAATTTAAAGCTTCTGACCATGGAGAGTCTCTCACATGAGGTTAGCCTTTCTGAGCTGTCCCACTGGCAGCTGCAGAGATACTTACGACAAATACATAGCCATAGGAACAGATTCACAGACTAAAAGGTCTGAAAAGGACATTAAAAGGTCCACCTTGCCACCAACAACGGTAAGTATATATTTGTCATTCCTGACTGGAATACCTAACCTATTCATAGAGATCTCCCATGATGACAGCTAATGTTTTCCATAACAATCTGTGAATCTTTATCACCAAAAAGTTCTGCCAAATATCAAATATGATTAACTTAGTTTATTCATCATGGACTTGGTGAACAGATTATATTGTTTCTCTTTCCAAAGACTTTTCAAAATTAGAAAATTTGCAAATCTGTATTAAGGACTGAGGAATATTTTTTTTCAGCTCATTTAGCAATAAGTGTTGGTAATCAGCTAGATTTGGTTAAAAAAAAAAGATTTGAAGACTCATTAAGACAGTAGCTATAGGAAAACAAATGGAAAAAGGTTGACATAATATAATAGCGGCTCCTCGAATAAGAATTTATTGCCTCTGAATGTTGCTAAACAGAGTGATTTAAAAAGAAAGGTGTTTTCTTTTTTTTTCAGGAAGATGCTAATCTTTTGGTTAGAAGACAGTAAGACAATAATTTTGGGCCCCAAACAAAGATTCCAAACAGAAGGGTCCTGTCACACATATTCATCTGCTACTGAAAGGTTTTCCTTTTTCTTTCTTTTTCTTTTTTTCTTTTTTTTAAATGTTCATCCAGCAACAATTAAGTTTAATTTTAGATGAGAACTTCACTATGTATTTTAAGTACCTGCAGAAATGCCTACTAAAGCTTGAACCATTTGAGCTATTTTTGAAACTGAATTGGAAATTTCATGTTGTGTCTCTGCTTACAGCTGTCTACTTAGCTAGTTTTTCATGATGGGAGCCAATGGCACATCTGTTAGATCTACAGTGATTTATATTTCATGCAGGGATGCATTGAAAGTGTATGTGTTTCAACAGAGAAACACTTGACGTACTTCAGAAAATCTCAGCTAAAGCTGCAGGTAGGGTTAAAATATGATAAAATGATTGGAGAGAAAAAAAAATCAAAAAACCTAACCCTCTCAGATAAACATTTTGTCTTTGCCTCCGTGCATAGACACGGAGGCAAAGGCACGTCCCTTGTTAGTCTTCAAAATTTAGCCACTTCAAAACAAAACAATAAATTTTACAACTAAGTATAATTAAAGATACAATTTAGCAATTATACATATAGAATTTATACTAAACATTTTTAAGTAGCACAGCATTTCTATGTATTAAGGTGCATTGAAAGTATGAAATTTATATCCACTGTAAAATAAAAATTAAGACACTTAAAGCCACATGCATTTGAGGCACTGCAGTCCAAAACTAGAGAAACATAAAACAGCTTTATTGTAAATTAACTTCCATTAGTGATAAAAGTTTGAAAACAGAAATCTTACCAGATATTGTCCTACAGGAAAGAGAAGACAATAAATCCACTAAAGTTTCATATTACTAAAAATAAAAACCCATATCCCCACAGTGTAACACTAGCACACAGTTGAATGTATTGGGAATGCCTTGAACAGGGGATCTGCCACAAATGAATTCATTGGCCAAGAGGTTTGGAGAATGGATGCCAGGAGAATTTAAAATACCATTAGCTTTACTTCCAGTCTTAACCTTTCAAAAATTTAAACCACAAATGTTCTCCTGAATCATCATATGGAAGATCTGTATTTTTAATGACTTCCACTATTGATAGGTCTGTCTTTATAAGCACAGAAAAAACTTCTTTTACAAGTCTGAACTCTTCCTAACGGCCTTTATAGTCATTACAGAAAAGTTTTAAATGTCATATTTGATTTGTATTTTACTTGAAATGGAAATAAGCAGCCCACACAGGTTTAATAATTTATTTAGTATTTGGTTTGAAACATTAGGATACATAGTTTAGATGTCAAAATACCTACTTTGGAGCTGAACAGTTTAGCAAGTCTTAAAATACAGCTATTTTAATAGGCATGCCAAGGCAAAATGTTTTTTTCTCCTAGGTTTTACTCATTAAGGGCAATTCTAAACTTGAACATGTGTCTGGGCACCTTTGAATGTTTTTTTCTGAAGCTTTAACACTTACATAAAAGGAAAGAAGTCACTGCATTATTTCATAAAGAAATATCACAACATTTCTTTCTGCTCCATGTTGCTTTCAATGCTTAAATAAATATATCAGGTCTTGAACTTACCTTCCCAAAGCAAAGGCATGGTTTTCTAGATGGCTCACCACAGCCAAACCTGATCCCAATCATCTTCCACTGCCATACTGCAGAACTTGTAGGAAGAAGTGGAATTACTCTAGCTGAGCCTAGAAAAGAAAACAAGTAGCTACGAGAACACTGCTAGGAAGGGAAATGGTTTAACCTGGAGAAGCAACTGTCAGAAAGCAGAATGAGAAAAGAGCAAAGCTGGAACAGCAGGACAGCAGCAGGGCACGCTGCCCTCCCTCGCACCGCAGGCGGGAGGTTGGGTTGGGTTGGGTTGGGGGCACTTCTACCACGCGAGAGCGCAGTGGGAGCTCTCCGGCGAGCACAAAGGTGACGGGGCTGCCAGTGGGAGATTCATCACGGCCTCCGTGGCCGCAGCATGCACGACGCAACCCGTCGCAAGCTTCTGCGTGGTTCAGCAGAAGGGTCAGTCTGAAGGAGCCTTTTGCTCTGCTTTTCTGCTCCAAGGACAACGGTTTAGCCCTAAACACGACAAGTACCAGAAACAGATTCCCACGCCAGGAGAATTTAAATGATCTGGGGAAAAGTTGCAAATAGTTGTAAATCACAGTGTTAAAGTAATAAGAAGTAATGCAGATCATTCTCTCCCCACTCCCAAACCCAGTCATCAGGTAATGACGTACAGCAACAATTTCCTAAAAATAGATTCTGCAATTTGTTTTTTGACACAATCACCTATCAAGTGGATAAAGGAAATGCAATAGATATATCTTGAGTCTAGTAAAGGGCTTGACATGAAACCTTGCAGAATTGCACTGGAAATTATTTCCCAATGACTTAGAGAAGGACATTGTCACGTGGATTGAGAGCTGATAGTAAAACAAAGGTTCAAAGTATTAAATTGGGAGTGTGTGTGGGGGGGGAATATTTAAGACCATTCTGTAGAGGTTCATTCAGTTAATGTCTTTATTAATAATGTGGAAGTGAGTGTAAAAATACGTTGATGAAATATGCAGGTGAGAATAAATTAGCACTTGAGGTGAACACTAGAGAGCACAAAGATATAATACAAATAGTTCCAAGTGAGATTAAGGAACCAGGCAGAAAATTACAAAATGACATTCAAATAGGAAAAATACAAACTAATATGTGTGAGGAAAATAATGTAAAATACAGATATTCAAATAGTACGGTAAACTAGGATGAGATGTAATGCTGAAAAACAAGGGCCTTAGAATAATATCTTACTGAAAACAGAATTAAAATGTGCAGTGCCCTCTGGGTCATCTCAGTTCCAGGCTTTCTTCTCAGACGATGAAGAAACGGCATCAGCTCAGACAGCCGGTGAGGCCACCTGACTGACTGGGCCCAGGAACCTCAGTTGAGGTAAATAAGTAAATAAATAAATAATGTATGTTCCTTCATTCTGAGAGTGGCATTGCTATTAAAATTTATAAGATAAAAATAAAAGATCTAACAAAGAAAAAGGAAGACTTATGCCATGGGACAATCCAAGTACTAATGGATTGTCACTCAATCACTACTCATCCCTCACTAATCATCACTACTAATCCCAGGTATGAACAATTTGTGTAGCTGGATTTCTTTGTTTCTGTCCTACAGATGAACACATGATTTTATATTATATTGAATGCTAGGGAATGTGTATGATTTGATTCAGATCTCATATGAGCCCATGTCCTAACATGTTAGAAAGCTGGAACAAGACCAGGAGAAAAAGAAGGAACTTGAGGAAAGTGTCACAATGTGCCACTAAAAGCAACTGTGTACAGCACAAGCTGGAAAAGTTCCCTTTCTTCCTTGGGAAATACACAGAATTCAAATTATCTCATTTTTTGAGGAGTCAGCTAATATCAGGTCCTGTAAAGTATTTTAAGAGTAGTTGCTTTATTTAGCAAGTTTCAAGTTACTGTTCTTCCCTCACATACACACACATTATTTGCTGTCAATTCATACAATCCCTGCCCCATCTAAATCAGTATTTCTAAATTACAAGCAGATATTTTCCCAGGTATAATCATTAGTGCTTGTTAGAGGTGCGCTGGGCGCTGTCTTGCTGAGATTATTAAATGAAACTTTCACTTACCTTCTGGTTATTTTTCAATTTGTTTCAAGATGGTTACAATTAAGTCTCTTTCATAGAAGATGATTTCCTCTAAAGAGCGGAACTTTGCAGCTCACATCTCTGAGTTTGCTTCCATGATCCTGCAACATCCTGGGTCGCATTGTCTATCCAGTGGAGAACTACTAGACTGCTTTTACCTAGCCTTGAATTACTCATCCCCAACAACTCTTCCATTTCATTTGACATTCTCTACATCTTCCTGGTGCTGAGAGATATTCACTTCTAAACATATTTATTTTGGCTGCATAATGATATTTATTTGGTCTGTAAACCTCCTTATCAGATGGTCATAAGATAAGGAGACAGGAGTGCTTGGTGTATGGCTCATCCTTTCTTTTGTCTCAGACACTGAGCACAGTTGAAACTGCGTTAAAATCAGTGGCTTCAGACTTGAAACAAACTGATCGACATGTTGACAGCCAAAATTGTGGCACGCTAGTTTCAAAAGTACTAAACCAATTGGGACATAAAAGAAAAGAGTGACAAGAAAACACAGCTGAGACAAAATTAGCAGAGAGGATTTTTTTTAAGCTTATGGCAGCATTATTTTGTTAGAATATTTTTTTCTGTTTGATGCAAATAATTTTCAATAATAGAAGTGAGGCTATATTTAATTTTGGGATAAGGCAGGAAATGTTGACATCTCTTGACATAAAGGGGTTTTGAAAAGCAATTTTTCACAGCTTCTGACTTACAGCACATAGCACAAAGGAGTTTAGATGCAGGTGATATGCTTGGTCTCTTTGGAAAACAGATTGTTACTTTGCATAATCAAGTTATTGATACCCAGGAATGAATAACTTTACGTGAATCACAGACAAATATTTCTAAAACAAACTGTAAATATGCTGAACTGCACAGTGTATTGACACAAATGACTTTGGTTTCCTCCTAAATGCTATTTCTTCATTTCCCAAATGTGACAAATAAATCATTTAATCAGTAATGTGATATTCCCAGGCAGATGTATTGATACCACCTCAGTAAGTGAGGTTGGTAGTCAAGACTGTAAGTAGAAACTACTGTATATTAGTGCTGTGGCTATTAAAGTTGTAAAGCAGAGTTTAAATGCTAAATGCTTATACCATCTTGAGTATGTATTCCAAGGTTTATACTACATTTTATGTGTGCTAGGGCTTATCCTGCTGCTCAGATCTTCTTGCTCTTTATTAATAAACTCTGAGAGTGCACATATTCATACTGTAGATGATAGTAATTAAATTTTTCATCCATTCATCTATCCATTTTGGAAATAACATTGAGCTTTGTTCATTGCTCTTACTGTCATAGTGAATATTTTTTTTTTTTTTTTTTTTCCAAAATAACTGTAGGTTACTTTACGTTTAGCTGCAGTACAGAAAGAACAAAACCATCAAAAGAACCTCCACCAAATTCCCCTTCAAACTCTGGAATGAAAAATTTTGTATTACAACACTAGACAGAAGTGAGACATGTAGGGAAAAAAACAAATCTCTTATCCAGATTGCAGACCGCATTAGTATTTATGACAGTTATCCAGTCTTTAAATATATGCTCAGCACTTAGGCCCCCAAGTGAGTTTTGTGATATTAAAAACAAACAGATTTTTAAAAAGTTTTAAACCATTGAAATTATAGCTAATTCCTATTAACTTATTATCTTCTGCTATCTTTAATTACTGATTTTTTATTATATCAGACCTTTAATACTAATCCTCTGGATTTTTTCAAAGATATTAAAATATCTTTTCTTTCATATGCCTGTTGAACATTTTTCACGACCTGGACTCAGAAGTTAATTTGTGAAGATTGTGATAACTTTTGGTACAAGCTAATTAAAATACAAAAAGCAGAGGATATGTGACATACACTAAATTTCAGTTTAAATATATGTTATACCATCATTTTAGGCCTTCCTTGGAGCCTACAATATAACAATAATATATAATAATATATATTTTTAACAGATCTGGTGGAAGGGAGTGTGCTGTTCTTGTTATTGTTACATTATCTGGATTGCTTCCTGATAAAAATGATGACATTTTATATTCACAAAATTGAACTTGACTTGCATCCTAAAGTTTACATCATAAACATGTCTTTCTTTTACCCGTACAGCTCTACTTTTTCAGCTTTATGGTCAAAATCAGCCATTCTATTCTGACTGGTGTAACATGCAATTATTACTATAGGATTCAAACCATTACTTTTCAATTAGCACTTTAGAAACCAATCCCTTTTGGCATCATCACTATGGTAACATATTTCAGATTCTTCAGTTTGCAGATAATAGATATTGTCTAAAATGTTTCTTGATTGATCAGGATTCTCTAATTGGTTCTTCATTCCATATCTGTTAATTTTTTTAAATGCATCTGTGTTTTAGATGGGTCCTAATACTCTCATTTTGTATTTTTATAAAGTGCCAAGACCTGCCACTTGGACTTGTGAGTCCCTTATGTTGTTCATTTCTTTTGAGATGGGCACTACCACCATACAAGATAATGATGATGAGACAGACTAAGGATAAAACATGTTTAGAAGGCACTTGGCATGTATTATTAAATGAATGGGAAATGATCAGTTAAAGTAGCAGATGATTAGGAAGGAAGGCACATTTTACTTGCAAATAGGGCACAAGTTGGCAAGTAAACTTGAACAGGTTTTAATAATGTTGAAATGTTATGTTAGTACTTTGTGAACATTTGAAAGCTGGGTTTGGGTATCAAAACACTTCAGCTATAAAGAGTAGTGAGAGATTATTTTTGAAATGATGGCATGGAAATACTGGTCTAATAAAGGAGAAATTGCAAATTTGTTAAAAATATCACAAAATTAGTGTACATATAATTTCTGTATCTTGTGCTGTAGCTAAATTTACAAGGAATAATAGAGAGGAATGTGTAGGGAAAACTCCATGGTTGTTATACTTAAATCTGCACTTAAATCAGTGTTTGAGGTCTCATGTTAAATATTCAACTGTGTATGTCCCACATTCTTAACTTTGTCCCTTGGACCAGAAATCCTTATTTCAAGAGGTCAGCAAGGCAATTTGGGATTGGGTAAGATATCTGACAGAGTTAATATTGTTGCAGGTTGTTTTACCCCACAAAGAAATGGAAGGAATATCAGGTTCTAGAGGGAAATATATTCAAGAGACAGCAGTCACAGCAAAAATCCCACAGCTACTAGCACGTATCCCTTCAGGTGAAAAAAAAAGTCAAGGTTTTGGGAAAGGGAGTATGTCAGGAGAAGAATGCCGCATAGCAGGGAAGGAAAGAGAGAGTCCAGAAAATATAGTCAAATGGCACAGATTTCCTTGACATAAACAAGGAAGTAAATTGAAATCACTGCTTTAAGTTATCTGATGGCTTAAAAAAATACAGTAAGGATAAGAAAAGGTATAATAATAATAAAGAAAAATTATGCATTTAATTGCCTATGCTGTACAGATCATAGCATTTTTTTGAAATTACCAAATGTGTTCTACATTCACTGAAGCTGCAAAACAGCAGGCTCCTAATGAATAAAAATCATATTTACAGATACTGGGGTTAGAAAGGCGAAAAAAGTTGACTTTTCTCCCCCACCCCCAAAAGCTTAAACTCAGGTGTTCCTGTCCTTCCAAGTCTCTCATTCCTGCAGTGCAATGATAGGATGCAAACCTGAAGAAAGAGCAACCATTTGTGCTTCTCTCGCTTACCAAAAATTAATGAAAGGCAAAAGGATTCACTGTAAGATTCATATTCTCTCCTGCAGAGGCCCAGCACAAATTATACTATTTATCAATATGATTTTTTTCTCCCTCAATCCTGTGAAAATGCATCTACCACACTCTTTGTTAGTCTTCTAACAGTTTAGATGATACAACTTATTTAAGTCAGGCATAAATTACACCAAAATTTGAGATACAGACTATACTAAGAACAATTTTTCATTTATGAACAAAATTTTCAATAACAATTTCCATTCATGCTGTGATATTTTTCATAGTATTTTTTATCAATTTAATTCATCACAACATTTATTTTGTAATGAAAATCAAGATGTCATTGCTAGCCATTTTGTTTTGTTTTGTTTTAAGAAGGTAAAACTCCTTTTGGAAGATAGCAAAGCATTCCACATGAGGACTGCTAAACATTTCTATGTTTTAGTACTTTAACTGCATTATTCCTGCTATCTATAAATGGTTAACAGTATCACAGAAATGCTATGTTATCATCTTAGCCTAATTCTCATGCTCTGGTTGTGTCAGTACTGTGCATTCCCTCCCATACAGAAATTCTTACACAAAGTTCAAAAGTTGGCCAATGCCTTTAGGAGGTCACAAGTCACATTTGCTCCATAGAGGTGTTCATTATTAAAATATCAGAAGATTCCACCTACAGTGAGTAACCAATTCCCACTAGTGCTGGAATGATATGAGTAACACCTAAGAAATAAATATTTATGGGAGGAAAAGCAACCAGGCAAAAAGATAGTAAATTAGAAGTTATTATATATGTAAATACATAAATAAATGTCAGAAGCTCAGAGCTGAAGACATAAAATGGTGGAAGGCTCTTGGGTACAACCCAACTTCATTTCCCAACTTCAGTACTGGAATACTTGCTTGTTTCATTGGGATAGAGCCACAGGAGAAGATTTTAAATACAATGAATGATAGATTTGAAATAAAACAGTATGTCCAAGCAAACTCCATGTCACCACATGGAAGTTTGTAACCTGAAACTTTTTCCCACAGAGGAGAGGAAGGTCCTCTTGGAGCTCTTCATGCTGCCTTCTGCTGCTGGCAGAGCGCACCCTGCTCCCTGATGGAGAAGACAGTCTGCACGGAGAAGGCAAGGAGGACAGGATGCAGCTTTGTGTGGCTAAAAGGAAGGATATGTTTGCTATCAAGAGACTGAGAAAGTGGTCAGCTTGTTAAAATACCTCAAAATCTGTATCTAGTACCCTGCCTTAATCTGCTGAAGTAAACTATGTACAGCCTATATGAAAGGGGAACTGTATCTTCTTTCTGTCTGAAGATATTAAAAGTACAAAACTATCCTGCAGTCACTTGGTTAATTAAAGGTCAGTGCAGCTTTATAGCCTTCAAAAATGTACTCCTGATTTACAGGAAAAAATAAAAGTCAGCAGAGAATTGGGCCATGTAATTTAAAGATCATTATTGTCACTCACTTTGAAATAATACTTCCATGTTGGAACTGAAGTCATATTAGTCACTATGATTTGTGCATTTAGAAATGGGAGAGAGACAACAAAATTTTTCAGGCCTCAACATTTAGTTTGACTGAGTTATGCTGATTGTTGTAAACAGAATATTAATGTAAAGGAAGAAAAGATGGCAACAAATTGAGGTAAAGATGTACCAGAAAACTTTCTATTCCAAATGAGGGAAAAATTTATAGCTGAAAGACAACAGATATTAGACTGATTAATATGATTAATATTATTATAATAACCAAAGTCCACTGTTTAAAACAATACATATTATTTATGTATAAGTATAATATTGACTCTGACAAATAGAGCAAAAATGTCATTGCAGACCAAGAAAATAAAGCTTGAAGGAATAATCTGGACATGAACAAACTGAAAGATTTATATGGAGGGTTTTGAATTCATAAATATCATTTCTCTAAAGCGAAGGACTAAAGGAGTAGGCAGGATATTTTTTTCTTCCTGAACACTAAATTTCATCTTCTTTTTCCCATAGCACAGATACAGTGAGCACTGTAGGCTGCACATTTGTACTTCTCCCAACCTGATAAACCAGAATTTGAAAAGTGCTCATAAAACAGAACCAACTTTGATAGAGGTCTTAAGCTCCTAATTATTTGTACAGTGAGTGAAAACATTCCCTTCTTTAAAAGAATCTAATTGCCTTAAATAAGACAGGAGTGGCAGCTAGAGAGGAAGTTGATCTAGGCAATGCTAGCCAGGTTCCAACAAATAAAAAGAGCTTAAGAAGGAAAATTAGGAAGGAGTTATTCTTGAATAGATCTCAGAAGAGCTAGATTAGTGACGCACAGCCAAATTAAATCAGATGTCTAGTATCCAGCATATCTTCAGCACATCTAAGGAAATGACAACTCCTTGGCCAGGGAGATAAGAAAAGGTGGTGGCAACTGAACAAAAACAAAGGCAAGCCTTCCCTGCCTTTGTTTTTTCTGCCTTCTCCCTTGGTCTTGGCACAGTGGTGCTCAAAGCCAATTTAAGTGGCTTGGACAGACTCATCACTATATAAAAGTGACTGTCCTTACATTCTTTTCTTCTCCGCCACTAAATTGCTGGGGAGGAAGCTGACAGGAGGAAATGTGAAGAGGACACACTTGCTCCTTGTCTTAGCTGATGTTTCCGGTGCTAGTGCTGACAGATGAAGAAATGCTATCTGCCTGTCCTTTGCACTTGCAAATGCCACACTAGAGATGCCGCATGCATCAAAAGCAGAGCTTCAAGCCATTTGACCAACCCTGACCAACCCAGCTATGGAAATTTTCTTTTTCTTCATTTATATATATTTCTGTTTTTATATCCATACACATCTATATTTATTTTATTTTTTCCCTATTTTATATTTACTTGATATAGATTTCTTATTGTAACATTAAATTAGGTATCAGTGCCTTTGTGTTATTTAAACTTTCCTTTTTTCAACCAAATACAATGCAGTTATATCCCTTTTTGACTGCTGTGGAAAATAGTATCATGTAGTCACAGAAAGTAACAATATTAATAAAAAAAATCTGAATATCCTGTGCTAATGATCACCACGACCAAATCCATCCCCATTAAAGTTTTAGATTTTATTCTGCATTCACCAGACTTTTTCAGCCAACCTAAAATCACTCTCTGGAAGAAAGCTGGACAGACTGTCCATACTGCCAAGAACTAAGTGACAAGACTTGAGTTCCCTGTCTTTTCCTTTCAACCTAGTAAAAGATGGTAACAACCAAAACATTGCAATGAGACAGGCAGACAAACTTAACTGGCAAACAAAGATCCCAAAGATGAGTAAGAAACTGGAGAAGGCAGCTATATTATTTTTGGAGTAGGTAGTTTCACTGTGCTGCCCCACTTAGGAACCTGTGCAAGGTCTTTTCTATATACATGAGCAGGGACCACAGAAGATGTCAAGGCTATCTGGTCCTACTTGCTATCTTCAACCACTGCTTTAAATGATGAAAAAGCATTAAAAACAAACAAACAAGCAAACAAGAACAGCAACAACAAAAAACCCACTTTCTCTTTTGACAGAGAAACTAGAAAAGGCCAGTTCCTGTTCATGCTATTGCAGTGGTCATGCAATGCCCATGAACTGGAAGAACTGACAAGGAGATTTGACCTGACTGTTTTTAAGCAACATTTTGAGGCTACATGTTGACAATCTTAGCTCCAGGAACCTCCAGGAAATGAAAAAGAGAGGGCAGTTTAGAGTTCAATTTCCTGTTGCAGAAATGGTTTTAATCTTTTGGTTTCTTTTAGTATTCAGTATACCAGTATATTTTATATATAAAATTGCTTTAAAAAGTTTGTCTTCAGAGTTCTCTCTGATATGAAAATAGCTATGAGCCACACCAGCTCTTGGAACAGTTTTCCCCCTCCTCAATTAACTTGAGTAAAACAGAAAAACAGAGTTGGCACATAAAATATACTCCCCCAAATCCTTTAAAAGTTAGATTTTGCTTGCTGACAACCTCCAAGTTCTACAAGTTCTACAAGTGCTTTTGTCAAAAATATATTTCTTCTTTCAAAAATACTTTTATTAGGTTCAGTTTTTTTTAACAGGAAAGCAATGTTTTTTATTGTTCATTATTGTTTCTTATATTAACTGCTCCTTTTTCATTTAACTCAAAGAAACATATAAAGGTGATTTTTTCTCTCTCACCTGAACATTCTAGTCACATCCATTATTTCTCACATGATAAGACAAATCTCATAAGATAGAAGCAGATGGTGACAGCTTCCCCTACTATCAAATCAAATTGAGATAGCAAAAATAAACATTGGTCACAAGCTTGGAAACTAGGTGAACATTCTGTCCTTTGAAAAGCTGTGCCAATTCTTTAGAAAACATGAAAGAAATAATTATGATTAAGAAATAACCATGCATCTCCAGAAAGAATTCTTAGGAGACATTAGTTGACTGGAGACCTGTAATTTATGTAATCTTCTGTATGAAGACGGGTTTTATTTGAAAAGTGAATATTCTCTCTTTAGTCTCACTGTTGAAAAAGTGCTCTAATCAATAAAAAATCCATATCATCTGAAATTCACTTTTTGAAATTCAAGAACTACTGATGATATTTGCACAGTTCCTTTAGCCTCTCTATGGAACAATCAACTCCCCTAAAGTATGCAGTAAAAATATTGTTATTATATGGTGAAAGCCCATCTTGTAAAGATCATCCAAGTTAAAGGATTTACTACCAACACAAAACTTTAGTTTGGTATTTTTCTATAATTTCTGTATGGTTTTATTTGATTCTTTTATGTATTCATTTTATTAATAATCAAAAGCATTGTACCACAATACAATGCAAAAGTAAATAAAAAAAAAAGTCCTCCTGAAGAATAAGTCTGTAAATAAACCACAGTGGGAATATCACATATACATTGGATTACATCATCCTTAATTAGGTTTCTGACTTTGGATACTATGTGTAATGAACATATATTTTCATTAATTTAGAACTTTGAGCACATCTGATAGTGGGAAAGGTCAAACTGAATAGATTCTGATAAAATGAAATAAAGATAATACCTTCTAGGATTTCACTTGAGACAGAAGCAGCTAGTATTACTTATAGTCATGCAGTCTGTACTGGAATACTAACTTCCCATTTCCGGGAGGGCAGGATTTTCGCAAAAGCATCTTTATTCACAGAATTTCAGGGATGAGGATTTAAGAGTCTGATGAAAAAAAGACACTTAGCTACTTGCATACCTAGGTGAAAACTAAGTTTCTAGTTAAAAGGAAATATAACTCATTCATGAATAAATAAATAAATAAATAAATAAAATTTAAAAAAAAGGATTACTGCAATGAGAATGTAATTATATATTTTTTGTCCTTGTAAATTTGAATTCCTTTCACATAAATTACACAAAACACCCGAGGGTATTTGAGGCATTCCTTTTCCGTATGTTTACTTGTGCATGTATAAGTGTGTGCGTGTGTGTGTTTAAAAACAATCCGCGATTAAACAGGAAAATCTTCCTTAGTCATCAACACATATTGTACCATGACTGGACAATGTCCAGATAAAAGGAAAAGAGACCAAAATTTCCTAGCATGAGCTTCTGTTAACATCAGTAAAAGCGCTGAAAGATTACGATAGTTGTGCTTTCTATGCCCAAGGAAGCACAAGATAGAAGACAAGCTCCCGCGTGCACCTGGGTCAGAGCTTGTGTCAACAGAAGCACCACGAACTTTCAAAAGAAACAGCAGGCAGTTCAGAAGAAGTAAGGAACAAAAAGGGACCTAGTTTTCTTGGTCTTGTGGCACCAGGACAAAAAGCCCTCCAGTGATGTGTTAGGAAATTCCTCAGGGCATATATCCTAACTTGAAAGAAGGACATTTCAAAATGGAATGGTTTTAAAAAGACTTTAAATTGATTTTAAAAGGAATTTATAACTGCAAACTTGGTCAGACTTCTTTCTGAGATTAAATGTCAACAGATATTTACAGTATGTTGTGGTCTAGTTCATATACTGTCGTATGAATTCAGATTGGTAGTGTGAAGGAATCATCTTAGCTATATCCTTATTTTTTTTTCCCCTAAATATTTTGCAATGTTAAAATTGCATTTAATCAGAGAGGATATTTCCTGTGATATGTAAAGATACAGAAGGGAATGGTAAGTTAAAACACCCTCAGCTTGAGTGGGTAGAAAGTAATTTAGATATTTTTGTAGTGCTGATGTATTGCCAAGGTCACAAACAAGACTGATTTACACAGGAAATATGAGTTAGAAAGGCTATTTAAGGAAGCTGTAAATACTTTTCTTAGACATCCCCAGATGGATTTATTTCTTCCACCAGCTATACTGAAAAATTATGATTTACCTGTACTTTTATTGCACAATCAGTGATAGACTGATATTTTTCTTTTTTTGAAAAGAAATTACTCCCCCCATATTTTACATATAAAGCTGATATGCAACTAGGTTCTTCAGATTTTAGAAAGATGTCCTGGGAATTTGCTCTTTCAATGAACACATCTGCTAAGGATGTCCCAGCATAACAGAAGCATGATCTGAAAGGGTCAGACAACTCTTTTAGACAGGTGGTAGTTGATAGGAAGGTCCCCTAAGCATTGGAGAAATATTTCAATTAAAAATTGAAATGGTAAGGGTGAAGCATATATGTAGCCTAAAAGAAAAATAAACCACTGCACATCACACGCTTCCCTTCCAACAGCATTCTTGTGAGCATCTTTTCTCATGATGATTTTTTTCCCTTCAGTTTGGACTCACTTTCCAGTAATTCAGTCAAATTGCTCTGATATATGTGAAACCGAAAATGGTAAGCATTTGTCTCAAAAACCTTGCTATGAAAAGGTTTTCAAAATAAAATAGTGGCTTTCATCTCTTTAACGATTTGCTTCAAGATGAAATTCAGATCCTAGTTCTGTACAGCTAAAATCAGCCGCTGCAGAGTTGCATAGCTCCTTGAAGCAGGCAAAGGAAACAAGCCACACATTGGCACAAAACTTAAATGGCTGCCTCTGCTTAAAATACAGTGATAAGCTGATTTTCCTATACCCTGATTTTCCAAACCTTCTACAGGAGATGACTGGTGTGAATATTAGGCTATTGCCAAGTGGCCTGCTAACTGGGTCTGTCTCTGCAAAACCTGGAGGCAGACCTGGAAACAGCCACCTCCTCTTTTTTTTGCATGCCCTGGAGGCAGGAAGGTCAACCTCAGGAGAAATCACCCAGTAGGTGGCAAGAAAGAGAAAGGTACAGCTGTTTTTTCAGAAGCTTAAGGGGTTCCTATGGACTTTTAGAAATAGGAGGACAAAGGATAAATTATAGGCACATTTGGGGAGGGGAATAGGTAGAAAAATGACCATGGCAGGAATAATAATCTGCCTATAACAACTAGATTTTAGATGAGTAATGAAGAATTAGCATTTCAAGGAGCTAGGTGGTTAGTAATAATGTGTGTTTTTTTAAGTTTACTCATAAATAAATTTAAATCAAGTTAAAAAAAAAAAAAGTACTTCAAAGCAGGCTAGTTAATCTGTATATCATTCACAGGCTCAGTCACCAGAGGTTAATGTTTAGATTTGGGTTTTCTTCATTTAAGCCAGAAAATTTGTATTAGCCTTTTTTCAACAAAATTGCTACATACTTAAGTCTAACCCCAGCAATTCAATATCTGCTTTTCATAACTGCAGTGGTGTCTAGATTACAATATAAGGAATACAGGGAATGCAGTAGGGAATAGGACAAAGCAAACACAAAAGTCTACAGTAAAAATAAAATATAAAGTTTGCTGGGTTTTTTTCATTACTTAGACTCATTATTGATACAAAAAACTATCACTGTAACTTTATTCTAAAGCACTATTAACTATGAGGCAAAGTAGCAGGTTTAAATTCACACTCCTGCCTTGCTTGTTGCAAAGAAGGAATTCCACACAAGCAACTAAGATAGCGGCCATTCAATGCGTAATCACTATTCTGTAATCACTATTCTGTCTGGTTGCTCGATTATCATGTATTTCACAGTTTTGCTTCAGGTTGGCCCTATGAGTTTTCTTCTCTAAGATCGCAAGTGCTGAACAAAACACATTTCAGCAAAGCACGTGGCACAAAACAATAGGACACAGAAGACTGAAATCATTCACAGTTAATTGGAGTATTTTGCACCAAATGTTCACATGTGCAACATTATTTCCTTTGAACATGACTCTAGTGTATTGCAGTATCAGATAGTACTCTTTCTTAAAAAGAAATATTTTCAGGGGGAAATGGCCAAAAGCAAGAGCAATAAAATAAAGAAGAATAAGAAATATTTTTGCTTTTTCCCATCCCACTGTTCCTCTCTGAGTGACATTTCTATTTCTTCAGCATCTATGTTCCAATTGATAGGTTTTCTTTTACTGCCACTGTTTCTTCCCTTCTTCACACATATTACCTCCATTCAATAGACACAGTTTTCATCCCTGGAAACAACTTACCTATGCCACAAAAATTCCTACAATCTCTTTGCCTCCTTGGGATGGCCAACACTGGCTTGTTAGTGTGTAGCACTGTTCGCAGAAGTGACCAGGGCCCAAAGGAAATGAGAAAAAGACATCAAACACTGCTCTACCAGAAAGCGGAAAAATTGAGGTCACTAGCCTACTTGCAAATTGTGATCTCTTGGCAAAAAACAAGATTATAATTTACCTAGTACAAACATGAAGGCAATTTTCTCTCTATAAAATTGCTTTTCTGTTTCCTCAGGAATTCACAGAATTATTCCAAGTCCAAAGGTTCAGAGGTTGGAGACTGCACAGGTAATTTTAATTCCTGTGCTTGTATATACAAAAAAAGGGAAAAGCCAACAAACTGTTTTCTCAGAGAAAGTAAAATTACCAGAGCATTCGTGGAACTGGGAAAAAAAGAAGTCAATGAATAGGTTTTGAAATATAGAAGCCTCGTATTTCAATGACTGATCTCTTACTGATCCCTTACTGATATTGAGATAATATGTCTACTTGTGATTCATTTTTGGTTAATGAGAACTTGAGTTTTCTGCTCCTAGTTATAGCTCTTTTGAGGGTCATCCTCATTAGTCTTAGAAACTGCAAATGTTTATCAGGGTTCAGCCTATGCAATTCTGAAGAATCTATGGAAAAGGGCAGTAGAGGAGAATTCCTTGCATATGGTCACTAACTCCCTCAATCTCCACATGCTCCCTCAAGCATATGAATAAGAAATATTTACTGGAACTAGCAAGAACTTGTTTCTTGTCAGAACCATATCACTTAGAGAAGTACTTCTTAGCACAGCCTGGAACAAATGGGAAAGCAAGATGCAGTAGTAACACACTTCTGATATAACAAATTGCTCTTTATTTAAAGATGCTTTTTTTAATATGAGTAAGATTTTAAAGCCTGTCAAAGATGGCACGCAAAGATAAAAATAAAGAAGTGTCAGGAACAAAAATGTTCTTTTTCCTTTCCTCTGAATTCATTTGCATGTCAGTCAAAAAATCTGTCAATGCATATGCAATATAAGCAGCATGACTTACACTGCTAAAAGCATAGGAAAAAGAAAAAGGAACAAGAAGAACTGAAGAAGAGGAAAACGACAGCTGTGATGAGCAAGGATTCTTCCCAATCTATAGCATGTATTCAGCTGTAACAATACAGCCAAAGATGGTGAAGAAAGCATGACAGAATTGTCAATTATAGCAGAGTGGAGTGTAAATAGTAGTACAAAATCTGTCAAGCAGAACTGACACCAGGTGGTAGGGCTTTTCTGCCAATCCACCTTGAACCCTGTCCAGAGCAGTGGGGATCCCATTCCCTCATGGTAGCTGGAGTGGCTACCATGGCTCCAAGGCCATAGAAGGGGTGGGAAAGAGCTACAATAAGCAAGGTCCTAATGGAAAGGCATTGCTAAGAAGTAAATTAGATTACTGACTGCTACATTTCAAATTCATCTGAAGAGGAAAGGAGTAATTTGGGACACCAAGTCAAGGCATTGCCTGTTCTGCTGAAGAATAGGCAGAAATTCAGCTTGTCTAGAGCTGTTTGCAGGAGCTGTGACCTTAAAGTACTTTAATTTGAAAGTTATCTTCATAAAAATGTCATTCTGCTGTTCCACTTTCATTGGTAGGTAAATGAGCTCTCTTTAAAAATGATATTAATAAGTAAGGCTGTCTTTTAACTAATCCTGCAAATCCATCTGTTTTGAATCTGAAACATAGGCTAGCTTCAGGCTTCACAGGTACCAATGACCCTATAGAACAGTTTCAACTTCTTTTTGGTTTCCATCAAGTTCATCTTGAATGTGACTTATCACTCCTACACGACATATAAGGTAGGGCAGAATTCAGCTTTGGGACTGTCCTGGGAGAGAAAAATAGCAAGAAAAAAACCCCCACAAAATTACTTTTGTAACTTTTTACTTACTTCAAAAGAAACGTCTTTTGAATAATGATTTTTTTTTAAAAAAAAGAAAAATCACACTGAAAAGAATCATACTTCAAATATGGACTTTGATGTTCCAACCCAAGTGATAAACACCGCTGGCATGTTGGACTGTCATTTTACTATAGGTAGAGTGAAACTTAAATCTCTCTCAAGCATTAAGATTTCATCATTCTGAACACAAGAATTGTGTTTTTGTTCAAATACTAACTAAAGTAATATTGTTTCCTTGGACGTTCTCACTACTCCATTTTTCACTATTTTCAGGCTCTATATCGGACATACAGTTTCAGTTATTGGCCTTGAATGAGTAGTCTCAAACTCCCTTTCCCAACCTGCAGATCAAGTGCCTTAAACAGCACAGTCTGCCATTTCATATTTCATAGAAAAGGTTCAGATTCATGCATATTTTCTTTCTGTTTTTTTCCTTTAGTAGTATATATATATATGTATTTTTTTTGACAAAAGGAGAAACTTAAAGTTACCATGTGGTGTTCAAGGCAGACTTCTAGACAGCAAGACATGCAAGGTTTTTCCATGAGCAACAACTCAGCAAAGCTCCACATGAGCTTCCTAGGAAGGGAAGGTGATTTTATTTTAAAGGAAAATTTGTTGGTAAGGAGTAATGAACTCTATTAGCATCATTTATCAAATCACTCTTTCCTGTTTGGATATACACTTAACAAGGGCCAGGTCCTACTGAAAGTTAGTTTTCATTTTATAGCAATTGATGATTTTGAATTATAAAGATAAGAGTCCTCGCTACTGGAAATAGACCAGGGTATGAAATAAAAATAGAAGCCCTTACACATACAAAGACTCTATATCTCAGAGTACTACATATCACTACAGATGGCATTACTACAACAGAGCTGAAGCACATCCGCCATTTGGGAGAAAGGGAACAGACAGCTGGTATTCTGAATAGTGAGGGGTTGTAGGGAACAAAAGTGACGGACATGCTCTTAGAAAACACCATATGAATATTAGAATTCATGCAGAGAGGAAAAAGGACTCAACTAGAAGGTCTTAGAAGTATCCACAATTATCCAATTTTATGTCCTTTGGAACTATGGAGGTCCAAGAACTTTTTATTGCTGGGAATTACCCTTGTAATGGCATAAAAGATTAAGTATCTCAACAATCTCATGGTTTATATTAGGAAAAAAAAGAGATTCCTTCTGGAGTCAAGCGCTACTCCTGTGTTTGTTTGATCATTTACCTATCTTTTTTCTAAAATGTCAGTGACAAAAAAAGCAAAGGATAAAAATGAAAAAATAAAATATAAAAAAATTCTCTGTCCTCCTGTCCCTCCCTCAATCTGGCATATTCTATTTCAGATAGAGAAATAAATTTGCAAAGGCAAATCATCATTAGTACCTAGGACCTACTGATCACCATCCTGCAGATGCAACATTTCTCTAACATGTTAACATTTTCAGCTGGATATTTGTCATATTTGTCATATTTCAGAATCTGGACCCTCTCCTAATCCAGCAAACACTGCAGTAAAAAGCTTTCTGACTAAAATTTTAAAGGCTTTGCTTTTAAATTTATCCCACCATTTGTAGCAAATGTATGAGCTATATACTCACACAAGAGGATATATACATGTATAAAATGAAAGATTTGAGTTCAAATCTTTTAGACCTCTTTCTCCCAAGGTCATTGTTGATGAAAAAAAAAGGGGCTTGGGAGGGTCATATGGCAGGATACATTAAATATGCCTTGACAATATTTTTAAAATGAAAAAAAAATGGATTATGCAATCTTTACATTGAAAAGATGGATTTTCATCATATGTGCAGTTAATGTTAAAAACCTCATCTGCCCAGCTTTGGATGTAGATAGCTGAATTCTGACAACATAGTACACTGGGTGATCAAATTTCTTTTTTAGTATTCTATATTCCAGAATTTTTACATAAAGAAATAAATTCCTGAAATATTTTAATAACTTCCAGTTTCAAGAAGCATTCAACCTGTGGAAAACTGTATGAAAATGCTGCATTAAAGCAGATCGTGACCGTCTCATAATGTATGTCAACAGAGTGTCATAGCTAGTCATCCAGTTAGTTAGTTATTCTGTGTGATCCTTTGTTTCATGCATTAGTGCTAGCTGCAACCGTGAGGAGTCACAGAGGGATTTGAATCAAAAGAGAGTCTGATTTCCACATAAACTGCAAACATATGTAGGTCTGGAAGACGTAATGTTCCATTCTGCTACAATTTTAATGAATTTTTGTTACAAGTGTCTTTGATGCTATTCCTACCTTTCTAAATCCTGAATGTTTTCACAACTCCCAAATTCATATACCATTTTCAAATGGTCTTGTTTTAAAGCACACTGATGCGAGCCATTTGCCAAGGTTCTTAAGAAAACACTAATTTCTTTGCACTCCCTACAGTCTGTAATGAAGCTTTATGTTCCAGCTCTATGTACAGCAGGCTTTTTTTAAAAAAATCGTTATGTCATACAGGCACAGTCTGGCATTTCTTGAAGATATTGTTTAAATAGTGTCAGCAGAGCAGGAACCATAAGCAGCTGAAGAGCTTCTGCCAGCACAGACATTGAGATGCAATTCATGAAGGATGAAGTTTAGTTCTTGAAAAGGAACCATTGGAGCAAGTAAAATGATGACATGGCATCATGCTAAAGCAGCTGCAGATGGGATAATCCAAGAGGACAAAACATATGCTGAAGCAGAAGCAATTGTCAATAGGGACAGCTTGCCTGGTTATTTGGATGCCAGTTCTATAGCATGTGTTTGCCTTTGTGCTGTGTCAGTGAAGATAGTCACTTGACAGGCAGCTTGTTTGGGAAGTTCAGCGTTACCTGTCTTAATTAGTTGTTAGAGATAAGTTGCTGCAGGAAAGGCGAACTGAAGAAAAAAAAAAGGGAGTTATGTCAAACTAAAAATATTTTCAGCTTACTTTTGAAATTTGTGTTGTCAAACACTACTGCTGTTAAAATAAATAAAGATGGGTATCTATGATGTCCTTTCTTCCCACACGCAGACATATATTTAAAAAAAGAGGCATATTTTTCAGATCCCCATTGAAAGAAAAAGATTGTAAAACTACGTCAGTAAAAATGGAAAACTACAGACCTCCACTTTCAGAAGTTGAGAGGAAATTAAAAGCCATTATGATGGAGAGAAGAGAAAAAAGTTTATTGTCAGTTGGGAGTGGACTGTTCTTCTAAATTAAAAGCATCTCAAAAGAAGAGAATCTAGTTCAGCACTGGCATCACCTTTACCTCTCTCTGTGATATCTTTGGCTCTTTCCTCTCATTCATTTCTACTCAAACCAAATTTACTATCATCACAGTAGTTCTTGTTTCTCTGTCTTAAAAACAAACAAACAAACTAATAAAAACAAAACAGCTCACATTATTTGGATCCTAATCTACATTCTGGACTTAATATTCATCATGAATCTACTGTGTCCTTTTCAAATAGTAATTTCACTGCCTGGTCCTTATGAACTACCAAAATGTCTTCTCTGATTCTCCTCCATCTTTCATGGATTTATTGATCCTGTTAGCTGTTTTCCTGAAGAGGCAGAGCCCAAGACTTGCTTTCCAGAACAATCGTAAGAGCAAGCGCTGGTATCTGTGATCTGTATTTTTTTGCCACACAGGTTTCCATTCTTTGTCTGCAGTAGTATTACTACCCTTCCCTCACACAGCTTATCTTTCTGGACTTGAGAACTAGAATTCAGAACGAAAAGATTTATACCTTCCAAAGACTAAACACATACAACTGAAACATATATAGCAGCAACATGGAGGACATGATACCATTCCTCATTTTTACAGCTGTACAAAATTGGTAGGAATTCCAATGAAGAAGCGAACAGCAAGGAGTGGGGAGCAGTTAACAAGAGTCTAGTCCAAAGAAAACAATAAAGTAGAAATACCTGAGAAAAAGGCAATTAGCAATGATATTTTTCCTGACTTACAAAGACAAACTGTATTTCAAATCCAGAAAATTCTTTTTTGGAACTTTTGAGGTACTGATTAAAACAAAAGAAAATGTTTTATAATGTTGATCTATGGACTTAGATTAAAAATAAAAACTCCAGTTATTCAGAAAACATAGAATAAGGCTTTCATTTAGTTTTTCCTGCAAAGGGGAGGAATACATTATTAATTGAAAAGGCATATAAAATATACGGCTTTAGTCCAAAAAAGCAAGCTGTTTTCAACTTCTCCATAGACGTCAATTAGGAGTTATAATGGAATATGAATGACATTAATACAGCATTCAGCAGCAGGAACAAGCTTTGGTAATCTGTGGCATCTCTATCTTAGCAGCACTGCAGTTATACAGAGTTACATATTTTGTCTTTTTACTACAAGCTGTTTCTCTGTAATAGTCGAAGAACAAATAACCGCACAGTGTATGTCACTCACTTAATTTGTTATGCTTGTAGAATACCTCATCAGGCAATGAATACACCAGTAATGAAACCATTAGCTGTCATTGAGGAGTAAGACAAAGCATCTTTGTCTTATTTGTTCAGTTTTGCCTCTAAACTATCATAAAGGACAATTTTACAAGCTGTGCATTTCAAAGACAATGAAAAAGGTAAACTGGATAATAAAAAAAAACATTCGTACAAGATAGCTATGATTATTTCTTTTGGGATAAGTGCTTGTGTAGTTACAGTAAGACATTTTCCTGTGGCAGAATGAAGAATTGGAATTGGTAGGTCCATGAACTAACAGTAAACAACAATAATTCAAAGAATAAAATAATTTCTTCATTATACATATGCAAAGGTAAATATTTTTTCTACTTTGCCCTTAAGTCTTACATTACCTCTAAAAACCATAAAGAGGGAAAAACTTCATCTGACAGGATAGCACCCACACATAGATTACCACACAGCTGTTGAAGGGAACGTAGCACTTCACATTATAGGTGAGCAAATCTCCCCCTGCACAGTTGAGGCAGTATCCTTGGTCACTTTACACAACTCTCACCATAATTAAACACAAACAAATGAAGTTTCTCATTTAAAATGGCAATTCATCCCTAGCTAGGAAGAGTATAAGAAGCAGAACAATAGACAAGTTGTGAAACACTTAAAATATCCAGAACATAAAGGCAGTTTAGAAGAGAATCAGATTAACAGAGGAGGATATTTTGTCCTCACAGAACAATAGGTATAAAAAGCACTATGCAGAATATAAAGGAAGATGAAGTACTCACTATAAAGCATTTATAATTCAAGGTTCAGATCCCGAAGACCTCTTTCACAGGAATAATCCCATTGGATTCAATCATTAAATGCTCATTCACACAAAACCCTTGGGTTGGTGGTAGTCATTTCACTTGGTCTTGGAAGGTTTTCCCACAGCTCAGTTGCACAGAGAATTCAGAATCAAACCATTTGCATAAGAAAGGGTTTGAAGTTCAATGTCCAAAGGATCCTTTAGCAGTTTCAGTGGGTCTGAGGAAGAAGGTAACACATGAGGAAGCTACCTGCATTCTTCATATACACCTCTTAAAACATGGCTAAATACTGACTTGAGCTGTCAGCCTAGAGATAGTTGACTTCTAGAGGAAAATATATAACATCTAAATAAGTGACATGTTTGACAAAAGAATTAAGATCATATTTCACAGCAGTACTTTGACATTACTGCTTTGCTAATACCATAGCTTCAGGGAAGCAACGATTTAATCAAGGGAGAAAAGTCATCCAATTCTAAATTTACAGCTGAAACATTTAATGATAAGCTCTTTCAGAGTCTGGTTTATCTGTCACATTAACAAACACTTTTTTTTTCCCTTTCTCTTTCACCCTATACCTTAAATGCTAAACTGGAGTCTATTGTTCAGTTCAATAAGGTTCTAATTTACTCAGATTTTGAAATTTATTCAGTTGCCTTTCTGACTTCAGCTAGGACATCACTATTAATTAGAACATATCTGCTAATCCTATAACTCTTGGGATTTATGGCAAGCTGTCTATTCAGCAGAAATAATATACCCACAATAATTTCCTGGAGTAATACCCATTTCTCAAGTTAGGTCCCAAGTACAAGGTAGCAGAGTCAGCCTCATTCTTATTCCTGTGTATGCTTGTACCCTTGCTCTTTCTAAGTCACTGGTTCATTGAAAGGTTAAGTACTCCATGAAATCTGAAACAGCTACAGCAGGAAGAAAGAAGAGCATCTCTGGCCCAGGTCAGCTTATAGCTGCTTTGGGAGATGTAAATTGTACTCCCTTCAGTCAGTGAAAGGAATCAAACCCCTATTTCCCAAATCCTGTTCTGGTCTCCAAACTACAGCTTGGTAAAATAAGAGGTACAGGTCAAGATCAGATTCTGGGAATCAGGAAAGGAAAGGAAGGGATGCTTTGCTCCCTTATTAGCACCTCTGATCTGTGCACTATAGCATGCTTCTACACCCTTTCCACTTAGAACATGTACTGAGCTTTTCATTTGAAAGGGAAAGACATGACCTACAGTTTCTTTTTTGCATGAGATACCTTAGACACCTTCTTCAGAGAAAGGTTCAAGGCAAAAGAGACTGCCTCTATGACTCCATAAGAGATCTGCAATAAGTCTTGGGGAACTGTAGGCTGGCTTTTTCCAAAATCACCTTTTAGGTGACGGTGATTTTTAAGCAAGTTGCTAGTGAAACAGTAGTTTCAAAGTCAGGTTCCTTGCCTAATTATGTTCCAGACTGGAGTTCAAGCTTAGATCCCCTTACATCTGCAACTGCTAGGCTGCACAGATGTCATAAGGCACAGGCCTTGGTTGAGTTCCAGACGAGAGCAGGAGAGAAAGCCAACTTTGTGAGCAACTAGCACACCCATGAGCATCTCTCATGGAGTATGGGCACTCTGAGCACACGCACTGTCAGCCCAAGTCTGTTGCCATATATCAATCCGTGCTTTATAGAGACGTGTGGCTGAAGATGGCAGTCAAGTTGTTACAGGTTCCTTCCAGGGACCTGTCAGCAGGTTCTATAGGAAATGCAGGATGCTTGAATTCAAGCTCATTCTGAAAATCCTCTGGGTTTACTGCATTCAAGCACTAGCTACTAAGGATACGCAATTCTATTGCATGATCACAGAGCACATATGCTTTAGTAAATGCTCAGGTGGTTAGATGCCAGTCTATTTAAATTCTCTTGCTGTCTTGTGCCCTGATTGGTGAAATATGTCATTCATGTTTGCGTAAGATCCAGTTAACTATTGCTCAATCTGAGACATCATTTTTACTGTTAAGTTGCTGGGCAATTTGGATGCAATATTATGGGAAAATGTCACTGTACCAACTTTGCCCTTAAGTATTACATTCCAGAAATCAGGGGATATACCTCATTTCTAGTAACTGCTTCTTTGATATGATGAAGGTTTTCCTCTTTGATGGGGTAAATTAGACACGAAGAGAAAGAAATCATGCAATTTTAAGTTATAAAAATGCATTTTTGAAAATGATCCCATCACATGGCATGATGAATGGAACAAGTTATGACATACATATTCCAAATATCTCAAAATATCCTTGGAAATATCTGCTTGCTATCTCAAATTTAGCCATGATGGCTGCCATTCCTACCCTGTCAGAACAAGGCAATCCAACCTCAGTGGACTACCTGGAAAATCTTTGTTCTAACTTGGATGTCAGTACACAGATCAATTACCCTATTTAACAAACAACACAAAAATCTTTGGCATTATAACAGACTGAAAAAAAAGATCTATTTTTCTCTTATCTTTTGCTACTGCCCCTTAAATCATTCCTTTATTTGGTCCAGTGGGTCTCTTGCTTTTGAATTATTACACTATTTTCTTACAGTATCCCAGACTTTTTTGACTTCTGTAAAAGAGAAAAGTAAATCCTTGTCTAGAATTTAAAGCCATACTAGTATTTTAGATGGAGTTCTCTTTAACCTTCTATTTGAGCTTTCCATTTAGTCTCATTTTTAGCTCTTAGCTTTCATTTTAAATTACAATGATCTTTCATAATGATAAGCTGGGGAAATCTATCTTTCCCTAGATGTAGTAACTTTAACATCAGTTAGAGCTAAGCAGTAACCAGTTTTTCTTAGATGAAGCTGGAAACACCTTTGAAGCAGAAAACCTGAACCAAAAATAATAATAATGGTAACAATCCCTTTGATGATAAAATATAGTCTTCCTTAATGTCAAAGGTAAAAAAAAAAAAGGATGAAAAGAAGCAGTCAGCACATTTCAGCTCACATAGAAGTAAAGATAGGAAAGAAAATTAGCTCTAAGTACAAAACCTCCATTTACTTTGAATGCTTTTTTTAAAATCAAGGATATGCCTATTCCAAAATATATGTAAATTTATAGTTATTCACCAAATGGCAGAATTTTTTCTTTCTAGGGACATACCTTCTTTCCACCACTATATAAGAGTGAGCTTGAAAAAAAAAAAAACAAAGAAAAAAAAATTGCTTAGTTCAAAATAAAAATCCCACATATGCCCACCTGAAACATTTCCTTCCCCTTCCTTCTTCCCTTGCTCAACTGACAAGCATAATATTCATACACAGAAAACATTAAATACATAAAAGAAGAGATCTGATAAACATGTACGAGTACCTAAGGGCATAATACAGGGAGGATGGGACCAAACTTTTGTCCGTGGTGGCCAGCAACAGGATGAGGGCTAACGGGTACAAGTTGAAACACAGGAAATTCCACCTCCATGTGAGGAAGAACTTCTTTCCTGTGAGGGTGCCAGAGCCCTGGAACAGGCTGCCCAGAGAGGCTGCGGAGTCTCCTTCTCTGGAGATCTTCCAAACCCGCCTGGATGCCACCCTGTGCCATGTGCTCTGGGTGTCCCTGCTAGAGCAGGGGGCTTGGGCTAGGTGATCTCTAGAGGTCCCTTCCAACCTCAACCATTCTGTGATTCCGTGTGTGATTCTGTGAAAAGGAATACAATTTATAACTCAAAAATACCATTATTTAGCAATCTTTTTATTATTTTTGGCCCCGTTGCACAACACAGCTTTTAAATTCTGTTTTATTCTTTTACTTTGTTTGATTTTGTTTTTGTAACAAAGCAGTCTGAAGTTCAATTTCAATGGAATAGACTATGATGAATGTTCATTCTTTATATGGTTGTAACACTGAAGGAATCAACAGTAAAATTTCTTAGCAAAGAGTTACCAAACAAACAAACAAAAACCAACACAAACAAGCAACAACAAAAACAGAAAAGGAAGAGTTTTGACATAAGTATTATTTTATTAGATCCTGATAAAGAGCAACAAATTTGAGCTACTTATGCACATTCAAGCTAATAGTGCTACACTGAAGAGAACTCAGGGAAAAAAAAAAAAAAGACATTTAGTCTGAAAAGAATTTTACATAAAATTGAGGAGATTTCAGAGGCAAACTGTATCAACCAGGAAGAAGCATTATTATGGTGTGCTGAGCACACTGAGATTGTTTAGGTGAGAAAGTTGTTTGCTTGCATAAGCATTTACAGGTTCAAGCTGTCCGAACAAGATACCCCTTGCAATCATGCCTCTCAGAACAACTGCTAGTCAACTTTTACCTTACAAGGTTGTGCCTTTTGTTTTCATACCCTCTCTTCAAGCTGCTAACATAAAGATAGTGTAGAGAGAAGAAAATTGTCAAGAATGCCAGATGACAGATCAGTTATACAGTAGTTTGGATACAAGAAGTTCACTAGAATTAGCAGATATATGAAACAGGAGATGTGAATCTGAGGTTTGCCTTTATAGCATGTGTGTTCCTTGATTAATCAACTTGAATGATTACAACTGAAGAAAAACTGAAGAAAAACACAGATTTGGCAAACTTTTGTTATTCGTTTCATTTGAAATACTTGCTTCAGTAACCTTGTTTGCTAGAGTGCTTGCAGAAGAAAATGACATTTCGGATGCAAAAATAATCAAAGAAGTGACTTGACTTAAAACTTCAACAAGTGGTTGTAGAACACTGTTATTAGCATCTGGAAAGAGAAATCTAATTTCCATACAAAAAAGTCTTCTAAATGAAACAGTAAAGGAAAGCCAATACTAAAAGACAGTGGCATAGTTTTTTCTTAATTAAAAGGATTGTGTAATCAATGCTGAATTGCTTTTTTTGGACAAAAGAAGGTTTTAATTGTTTAATATCAACATAACTTTGCATTTTTGTGATTATTATTTCAAAATAATTATCTTGCTATGAAAAAAATAGAAAAATGAAAAAGTCAAATATACCACACACAAAAGTTTTCATTTAGATATATCTATTAAAAAAAAGAGAAAAAAATATTTCACACTATGATTCACACAACGATTTATAGTATCAGAAGATATTTGACCTGTATATCACCTACCTATAACCACCATTTCCTAAACCACCTGTAAGGATTACACCTTTTCATGAACCAAATATTTTCCAAAATTTTATCAAGTAAGGCAAAAGTTTTTGGGATATCTTAAATTGATCAAAATGAATTTATATGCCATATAAATTACCAGTCATTTAAATGCATCTTTTCAGACACTCAGGGATAACATATTTTAAGACTTATACAAAGCTGAATGGTCAGAACTGAATGACGACCAATAGTTATTATAAAATCCACTACAGAAAAAATGTTGACAGAATTGCAAGCAAAACAAATGACCTTCATGCCCAGTGGAAGGTTATTAATGGTAACTTAAATGTTACGTGGTATAAGCATACATTGTATAAATGAGTTTGCACTTTTAATATACAGCAAAACACATTCACCAATGCCAAATTTACCAAGCAGGAACACCACTGAGTCTTTCTTCGTGTCTGAAACAGAAGCAGCAGACTTCTAACTAACTGCTTATAACAGCTGGGAAGAAAGTGTTGCACTTGTGAGGGAAAAGCTGAGTGGACTGAGAAGGGTGTAACTATGGAGGAGAGGTTTGCTGACTCTTTTGGTAAAGAGAGGAAAAGGCAGTTGCCACAGATCTTGGTTGCAAGCAGTTTGCTACAAGCAACTAATGTAAGTAAACACATCTTTTTGTTTGTCTTCAGACAGAATGCTTATCCTTTGACTGAATGTTTCAAGGATTCATATCCATAGTTGGATATGAATAAGTTGGAACACAGAATGGCTAATGGCATTAAATATAGAAGCATTATTCAAAATCTAGATTGAAATGTACCTACACTGATAGTGTCTTTATAATTGCTCTGGCATCTTTAGCCATTAAGTTTTATACTGTAACCCACTAAGCTTGATCACTGTTTAGAGCCTGTTCATTTATAAATCTACGCTAACATTCCAGATGTGGAATTTGACCAAAGTGTTTCCTATCCCCCATCCTCTCTTTCTGCAGAATGGTTGGAATTTCCTTACAGGCTTTCAGCACAGCACTGGCTAGGTTTTTGTTATCTAGTCTTTCAGTGTCTTCGCTTCTCAATGTCTTATGTCTTATTTTCTTTATCCTCTGTAACCAAGAGACAAGCTTGGAAAAACAAAAATGAAGTATCAAAAACCCAATACTGGAAAAGATTTTGCTTTATAAACAATAACTTCTTTGTCTGTTGATCTGAGGTTAATGCATGCTGAGCATTAACAAGTGCTGAGCTTGTGGTTCAGGGTTGTTTACGGTGGCCCCATTTTGACCCCAATATCAGTATAGATTTGCCTTATGAATATGCTGAATATGCTGTAGGAAAAAATAATAAGTAGTGCTTAGGAAATAAGTGGAGTGATTCCATGTCTCTCACCACTATTAACATATTTTTTGATCCATAAAGCTAGTGCAATAACTTATACATACACCACAGTAATTTAAAATCCTGCTAAAAATTTATATTTTTCCCTGAACAATCCTTGACAATTAATTCCAGTAAATCAGAAACAAAAAGAGTAATGTTTTTCCGAATTATTTCTCAGGTATTTGTAGAGGTTGTCAGAGGAAATGTTTGACCCTTGCTACCCTATTAAGCGTAATTAGTCAATTCCAAGCAGCAGTGGCTGTGGTTTATCTGTTATTCAGCCCCTTGCTTGCTTTGCATTAAATGAAATTCACCCATACCCTTGAGACTGTCATTTTCTATTTCATTATATTTTACTCATATTAACAGTTTCTTAGAAATGTTATGGAATAAAAGTCTTGAAAAGTGATTCAGAAAATAAAGCTTTTCTGGAAGGTTTGAAAATAACCTCAAAACTCAAAGGTTATTACTCCCTTCAGTTCTCCCCCCAGATTGAAGGCTAGCCTCCACTTACATTTTATCCTATTGCAATTTTATGTAAAATGCACAAATCATCCTTAGAATTAGACCCCTGAGAGTTCCTATCTCAAGTGTCTGTTGTCAGATTATTTTCCCCCTACAAACTCTCTTTTGAACAGCTGAAGTACATGATGGGACGTCTTCCTCCTAGAGTATGCACTTAGTTACTTGATGATTTGCAAGCTTTCCCTACATGTGAAAGACTGAATTGCCTCAAGAATAGGGGAAACTTATCATCTGATATCAGTCTCTAATTCCTAGACAGCTATAGCAGAGCAAGGAAGAGCAGCCAGCCTGGTAATTCTGACCCCATGTTAAGTGTACAGATGGACTTCTTGTGTGTATGCTATTTGACAGTATCATTTGAGTTGAACCTCTTTTTGCTTCTTTAAAGATTTCAGTGAATTTGAGCAACATGGTGAATTTGATATTTAGATGTTTTAGCCCTATCGCACCGTTCAGGAAAGCAATTCAAGAACTTGAGTTTTCATGGTGTTTAGGAGAGATAGCTAAGAAAAAGTTTGCAGGATTTCATATTTCAATATAAACATACAATACATGCATATATAACATAAAAGTTCAGGCCTTTATTTAGTCTGACCTTCAGCCCTTCTATGTGTCTGTGCAAATGGAGATAGCAGCTCATTTACTCATTTCTTTGGGACCATATATTAAGATATAGAGTACCATACGTCAACTCTTCTTTCAAGGCCTGATTGGCAGCAACATGGTTTAGGTTCAAATTTTAGAGGCCACTAGCAAAGACAAGAAAAAAGTATGAGTACTCAATGACCTGAAATTTCATACTCAAATAGTGTGTGTTTGTGCAGGCAAGTAGTCATGCTATTAGGCAACTGCTAGACTGCTTCGGATCTCCTCAAACTGCAATGAATAAGACTGCCTCATCTACTGCAGCTGATCCAAATCAGTGAAATGTTCATTACTTGCCTGATAGCTCCTCTACCTCTCTGCCACTCATTCAGTATCCATGTAGTCAGCCTCTACAATACTCTGCTAACAACTTTTCTTCCTCAATTATTTCTTTTTTTGTTATACAGAGCACATTTGACACAGCACATGACAGTTTTTGCCTCTTAAATGAAATTTCTTAGAAGACTATTTTAGCTTGTAACTTCTGCACTCCAAACGTAAAGTGCATTGGTGACTAGTGAGCACAGAAATTACTAGCAAATCTAGCAAATGAAGAAAAAATAGAGCCCATGTAATATAAGTATCATAGAACTACTATTTTTTGTAAAAGAGAAAAAACTTTAGAAGCATAAACAGAAACAAAAGAATGATAAAAAAATGCAAACTTACATGCATATACATTTCAGGATTGTTTGCTGATCTCTTCTTTCCCTCATCTATCATTTTCTGTCAAATATCAGCAGAATTCATCTCCCTTTCTAGAATTCTTCCATTTCCTAGGAGATGCTAATTAACTTTGATTAATACAGTGGTCACCAGAGACTTCTATCTGCTTAGAGTCAGAAGCTAAGAAAAGATTTTATGGGCTTCATCGAGCTTTCTGAGAAGACGGACCCTTCCACGTAGAAGAGATATAGAATTAGCATCCTGTGAACTCTAGGAAATTAGCAAATGATTAAGCCTTCCTAATGGTACATTAGAATTTTTACCAAGATTAAATATTATACAAATTTTGAAATTAGTAAACAACCAAGGTTGATTGAATTAAAAAGCAATACAGATTCAATTATTAAGGATGCAACACATTTTTTCTTCCATCAATTTCTTTCTTTCACTCTTCTGTTTCAACAGACATGTATTTATGCATTTTTCAGTCTGATCTGAAAAATACAGCACAAGATATTTTTCACAACTGAATGAAAAGCAAATGAGATTCCAGACTGAATGTTTTGCCAAAATCAATAAAAACCACACTGACCATTTCATCATCCAGTTTATGTCATTAGCTATCCTTAAAATAATAGATTTTGTGTAGCATATTGGCTGTGATCCAGATAATGGCAAGAACGGGGGTAGAATACTGCTCTCTGTTTAAGATCCATTAAACTGATTGCAGCCAAGTTCCTTGATCTTTTAGACACTGCAATTATAAAAATTAAATTAGTTAATTAATACATTGGTAGTTTAAATTATGCCCTTCCATAAAGCAGTTGAATCCTCATGGAAGGCTGAAGAGCATTCTCTGTGCCTGCGGTTTTGAAGCTCAGTATCTTAATTTCTGGAACAAAGGAATAAAAGCTTGTATCAGTACTGAATGGCATTTTCAGAGAGATTGATAACTGCTCTCCGTGGGCCAGCATGCTGAGGGAGAGAGTTGCACAGTGCATATGAGTAATGCTGACATGGTGGATTTGGAGTGGCAATGAAGGGGCGATGTTATTATTTTAGCTCTTAGGCGGTGGAAATGAAGCACTCTGCTGAGATGAAACTGTCAGAACTTATACCACCTCCTGGTAGCTGATTCAAGTTCCACTTTGTTTCATAAGGAATAATAGGTCGAACAGATGGTAACGTCGGGGAGGGATCTGAAGGTGCAGGTGGTACTGCATACAAGAGCTCCAACTTCCCTAGTGGGAACAGTAGGAGGAGGGTGGCATTACAATGCAGATCATGACAGCAGCAACTTTCTAGGTCACCAGAACACATACGATTCCCTACTGCCAACCAGGGGACACCAGAACTATTTTCCTTCTCCTCTCACCTTCTTTCTGCTCTACTGACAAAATGGAAAATGTGGGCTCTCAGTTTTTTTTCTGCTCTACTGGCATAGCCATCCCTCATTACTGCAGCAATAAAAACACCACTTACTGGGGCATATGGCAGGCCTGAAGTTGTATGCCAACAAGAAACACACAGTACAACAAAAAAAAATGCAAGTCTAAGATCTTGTATTGATGTTAACTTCTTACCTGCTATCTTGAAGAAGGTTTGGTTTTCATTTGCTATGTTGACTCCAAACCAAAGCTATTTTTTTCAGATTTCTCATCCCTTGATTGAAATTCTCTCTCTGCTTCACAAGGAACACAGAATGAGAAGGGGTCTCTTGAGATATACTGCCTTCCCAAAAGCCCAAAGCCAGGGTATAAAGAAACAAAAAGAGAAGTTGGACCAAAGGAAAGATATGAATCTACAAAACCATCCAGTCACCAAAATGCAGCCACTAAAGTCAGCCACTAAAGACTTGCATATTAAAATAGAGATAGTCCATAATATCAAAGAATCTGTCCAGTGGACTAAAATTCTTGGTTTCAAACATATGGTGCATCTTTTTGCACATAAAGCAGTGTCTTTAGTGTTAAATCTATCTTACAACAACATGTCAGTAACATGTCAATGCAGGATACCTCCCTCTAATACTTTCTTAGTGTCTTAGATGAGCGGATTTTTGTAGAGAGCTCTTCTCTGCTGTAATTTAATAGTCACCAATACCAATACCCATGGTAACCAGTATAATGGTATCTTAAATTCTACCACTGCTCCTCCTCCTGCTGCAACGGCATGACATTTGTCAGGTGGACCAGGGAAAGGACACATTTCTTACTGATGATAAGTATTTTATAGGTACAAGTTTAGTGTTAGGAGGAGGCTTTGTTTAAAAAAAAATACATAGCTTGGAAAACAAAACTTGGATTTCTTCAAAGTTTGTTTTCCACTCATCTTCTATCTGAAACCAATGCATTCAGCATCAGTTCCATTATACAGCATGTACAAGAACCACAGGATGAGAGTTGATTGTTTTCTTCTACTTGTGGACTGACTGCAAACCTAAACTACACATACACAAAAACCCTTACAAGAGAGTTGCTTTAAATTTTAATAAGACACAGTGAATAGACTGAATAAATTATTGAACGCGTGTAGACATCCAAGACACACTGTACATTGTTAGGAAAGAGAGAGAGGAAGATAGGAAAAAGAGAGAAGTACTTACTATTAATAAAAGTAAGATAGCATTGCCAGGTATGACAGGCAGAGTCATGGTCACATTTTTTTTTCTATGACCTAAGGTAGAGAATGATACAACAAAGATAAAGGATCAAGTTCTCCTGAGAAGTTGTCCAGCCATCAGAAAATGCAACTTTCTCCCTGGGAAAACTGATGGAAGTTATTTAATGTACCTTTACATAGATACAGATAAAATTAAGTATTTTATGTATATTACATATTTCACTACATAGGAAACCTTTTGAATTCATTCTGTAAAGGACTGAGCAATATGACTCTATTAAAATTAATGCAAAAATATCTATTTGCCCATGCAGTTTAGGACCAATGACTTCAGTAATTAGTCACCGACTTTCTACTGTCCTTATTTGGACTCTTTAGTTACCAAAACTCTTCCCAGCAAATAGTTTACGGAATTTTATTCACAAATAGAAGTGATGATGACAAGCTTTTATTTAAATCCCTATAAAAAGTACTAATTAGAAACAATTTACTTGAATTCTTTGCAACAGAGGCTGTAGAGCACTACAGGAGGTTTACAGAAGAAGCACTGCATCCATACTTGGTAATTCAAAGTACTGACAAAGTGACAGCAGCAGGAATAGCTCATTCATGTCATTTTCCTTAGCCAAATTGTCAGCTTCAACCTTATTGTCAAGTACTTTGCAAGCTCAAATAAAAGTAGATAAAGGAAAAATAATATTAGATTTTTTATTTTCTAGAGAATGTTCCAAAATAGCTATATATATGGAAAAATATATATAACAATAACTTTATATATAAATATGCACACACACATATACATATATGTATGTGTTTGAAATACAAAGTGTTTGAAACCAAATATTTTCTCCTTTTAAAAAGTGTATAATTTTAAGTGATATCAATATTTATTTTATTTTTTCATAAAAATGCTTTAAAATCAGAAATGAAACCAACACTGTTCCACAGACAGTTTCAGTTCAGATAAATTGAAGCTATTGTGATTTCCCTATCACAATAAAAACCCTTTTCATCAACAAATTGATCCACTCTACTAAAGTGCTGTCCATTCTAGGCATAAAGTGGTGTAAGTTTTATGGAGAAGCTCTACATTTGGGTAAAAGTTCCCTTTCAGGCCTATATTAAAAGCCTTAAAAATATTTGAACCTATTTACAGAGTAAGCCCCAAGGAATAAGATTTACTTACTAGTGAATAAAAGCAGATGACAGAGGTGGGGATTCATAATAAAATTATTTATCGTATTAATTAAATTGTTACATACAATGTTTGCAAACTATTTGTGCACTATTTTATTTGGATTTGAATAAAAAGCCTCTCATAGTCAGTCTCCCACTCCTCCCATGACAAACAGTGCTCAAGTTTACAGAATTTTAGAGATGGTCGTAAAGGCCACGTACACATATACTGAGATATTGGCTTGCTATTTACTTGGTAGTAGGTTGCAACTAAGGAAATGCAAAATTATGAGTGTTGCTCGAGTGAGAAGGAGATCACGCTGCAAGAACTGTGATGAGAGCCGCACTAAGTGGGAGCAAGCACACCAGGGTCCTGCCACAAACAGCCTGGCAGCTCGCCAGGAGAGGAGCCCCCTTTGGTGGCTGAGAGCAGTGAAGTCGGGAAACAAGCAAGAGGGTCTGGATAGGAGCCAGGACAAGCAGGAGAGATAAACAGCAGAAAGCCACTGCGCAGCTGGAAAGGGCAAGGCTTATGGTGCACAAGAAGGGCAGGAATCAGGCACAAAACATCTCTCCCTGCTAGTTTACTATACCTCAAAAAGCAGGCGGATCTGTTTTTTCAGATGTGGCCCAGTTAACAGCACAACTGTAACAGCTTGACAAGTGCAGATGCTCCTATCTTGCCATGAAAAAAGAGTAATCTGAGGGATGCACATTCCAAGGGCTGTTCTGGCAGCAGAGGCATTTCAGAGTTTTCTTAGTGTTATTTTTAAACACAAAACTGCGTCTGAAGCCTCCTTTCCAGTTGGCATGCTCTGTGCCAGTGTTTTGAGGTAGGAGAGCGCAACAGTGGTGCTGAAGTACAGAATCACATCGCTCAGGATTGCTAGGAAGCTCTTTGAGAAGGCATCGTACTCAAGTGATTTTTCTGTCTGTTTTGGAGGAAAATACTTAAGCAGTACTTCTGTGGGGGAAGAGTACCTTTAAGTGAGAATAAAATTGCTTCACCTTACAAAACTTCACCACTCAGAATCTGCAACTACGAGCTTGTAAATGGCTAAGAATTGTTTAATGCAAAAATCCATGTTTATGCAAGAACAGTATCTGAATGTTTTTGCCAAATCATAGGCCAGGAAAGGAGAAAGCAGACCATTAGTATCAACCTTAATTCTGTAAAGCTACATATCAGATATTTTCTGCCATATGTTTTAACATTCTGAATACATAAACAACAAACTTTGAGGGGAAACTTGAATAAAAAATATTTATGATTCCAAAAATTTTTATAATTACAATTATAAATTATAATGTCCAAACGTATTCATAATTTTGAACAATAGGTTGACAAAATTTCTACCTCACTGCAGTCTGTTTTGCGACCTTCTTCATGCAACAGTAATGTACTATTACCTACTCTTCTTTTCATTTCCTTTTACTCTGAAAAAAAGGAAAACTAAAATTGTATGTTCTTTATAATAAGCTGAGTAATGTCAATTAAAGTTCTTGCACAAAAAAGGTGCAATTAAGTGAGGCCTTCTCCTCCCTTCATAGCTGCTGTTTTTTCTGGAGACATTTTTTGAAGACAGTGAATACAATAGCAGCACTTCTTGAATGATACATCTTTAGGATGGGAGAGGAAGCAGAACTAAAAATCTAATTCTGAATTCTCTTCCCTCTAGATAAGACAGGTCTGATGTCAAAGAATCACACTGATGTAAATTAGCGTAAATAAGAATAAAAGTAGGACTTCTATCTGAAAAATTTAAGATTACGGTATTATGCAAGAAATTCCAGAGACCTTAAAATGATGGGGTCTGCCATGAATTACTCGGTAAGTTTATTTTACTCTTAGAGTATTGCCTCTTAGAGGCAATTAAAAAACAAACAAACAAACAAAAAAGACAGAAAAGAGAGAAAGCAAATTTTCCTGTTTCAGTTAAACTCAGAAAGGCTGCAAATCCCTACATAGACACCAAGTAGTCCTGAAGGAGCACTAATTTTATTCTTCAAGTGGCCCATCAAAGTCACACATAAAATAAACAACAAATGCTGGGAAAGTACTGATGTAGATTTCTCATTATAAGAGAATGAAGGGAATTTGAGATAATTTAAATTTGAGCATCTGCACCTCAGGTAGCCAATTCAGGCTATCCCCAACCCATTCTGATCTGGGCTACTAGCACAGTAAAATTAAAATATATTCTGACTTGCTCTTTCAATAGAAGAAAATAAAACACAAATACAAGCACTTATGTGAAGCTTCACATATTTAGAGCAGAATTTAAGTACATCAGATATGTGACACAGTCATAATCATCTATACTAACAGTGAACTTAACTTACTAGATACTGACTTCCTCTGCGAATAGTCCTACAGCTTTTTATTTTTATTATCTGTTTCACTGGTACTACCTGAGAAATACTATATTTCCTGAAGTAACTCTGGCAAAATCACAGCCATAATTACTGAGTTATATGTTATACATTATGTGTAAGTTTCCTACAAAAAATTTAATTTGTGTTTCTTGCTTTTAACTTTGTTACTCTTCACAGGAAAGTAACTCCCATATGAGACTTTAGAAAATGATCTTTTAAAATTGTCCAAAATAAGTTTACGTTTGTGACTGTGACACTGCACATTGCCACCAGATTCATTGCTGCTTGACTCACCTCAATTAAAAAACGTTGGGCCCTCTGCTTGGGCCCTCTGCTTCACCTTCATTACAATTTATGACAACCTTTTGTAAAGGAAAGTCTACAGGAGGGCTCAGAGCAGGTTCTTGGACACTTCAAATTTCCATTTTTTCAGAACATGCAGAGAATCACTCTGCACTTCTCAGAAATGTGTCCTGCTTCCTTGTGCTGTCCAGAACAGACATGTTCCTCCAACTTACCAGATATCACATAGAAAATTCTCTTGATGGAGAGCAAGGGAAGTAACATCTAAGGCAGATAAAAGGCAAATAGGAAGGTTGAAGTCTTTCACTTCTACCTTGTTTTTATCACTTGGATGACACAGCTGGAGCAGACAGGCATTTGTTTGATACTATACAACCATCAGCCAACATTTTCACCAGCTCTGATAACAGACACCAAATAAGTAATTAGCTACAGAGCTGACAATGACTATTCTAGCTTTGCTAAGCTATAAATTTTATGCATCTCTGTGCAACCTTAAAAAGTCATACTATCAATCAGACAGTAAGTTTGGTATAAGAGATGACTGTAGTGAGTTCTAGGTTAAAACAATCTTTTTTAAATAGATCTGTGAACATTATAATGTGTTATCTATTGTTCTGATTTTCTTTCCAGCTCTAATAAATGCAGCATTAAATAGTCTGAGACACTTTCCTCAGTACATGAGTGCCATTGTTTTATTCTGCAGAGTCTATGATGGCTTGAGGCAGAAAGCATCTGGTTATCTTCTGAAAAGTATTACACGCACGAGAGGTAGCAAGATAGGCTCAACAAGCAATATTAATTAACGGAAAGCTGAAAAAATACAAAATACATCTCTAAGTCTACTAGTATTTCTAGGAATTGTGAACACCAGTTCACATTTCAAGACCTAAAGCATGACATTTTTCTCACCAAAATGTTAATCACAATGCTGGAACATGATTAGTCAAAATTCAACAAAAAGTATTCTACAAAATGAGCTTCCATAATTTGGTCTGGAGGTTTTTAAGGAAAAAAGAAAAAAAAAATCACTCCCTTCCCTAGAAAGTAGTTTACTTTTTTAAAAGTAATCTTTCTAAAGTTTCATAAGAGTAACAGGACTTCTGTTTGAACATGTTGTTTAAAACAGAATTAATATTCTTAGAAATAAAAATCTAACTTTTCCATGCAGAATTCAGAAGATTATACTTTCATCCTGCAATGAATCTTTCCTTTTATAAGTAAGTTCATCATTTTTTTTCTTCCTTGAAAGTAGATTTAAGATTTCTATACGATGTATTGTAGTGTTGCTATTCTTCAGACATTTTTAAAGGACTTGATAGGCTTTGGCCAAAGCTCCATTTATCAGAGGCAGCAGGCTGTATTACTTGCTGGATATAAGAAAGACATTTAATCAGTATCTTAAAAGAATTATGAGCAACTCAACCCAAGCTGAAAAGAGCACTTCTGTTTCTATATATATAATTGGTCTAAATTGATGAGGAATATGGATAAATCCCCCTCATTGTACCAAAACTTTTTTTCTCTGTGTCTTAATACTATTCTAATAACTTGAGTATCGTACTCATGCACATAAAAAATTAAGCTAATATCTAATTATTCCTTTCCAAACCAAATTATTAAAGTTATGATGAATATATGGATTTGAACTTGCTCTCTCTTCTAATCTGCTTATGTGAAGTACCTTGAATCATATTAAAACTGCACTGTTGAAAAAAGATCTTAATTATTTATTTCAAAGCAACAGTTTATTTTGGAGTTGGCCACTTATACAAATAGTATGTGAGATGAAGTTTATTAAAGTCATACTCACATCCCCAGAAAAAAAATCTGGAACAAAATCTATTGCAGAGACTCATAAAAATGTTGTCAGGCTGCCCCAAGACACAGGAGGAATTTTACAAAATTCATCCAGCTGTAACTACAAACACCCTACAGCAATCATTCATAATACCCCGTCAATTCGCTCTGATGAAACAGCTACTCTTTTAGATTCCAGGACTCTCAGACATTCCTGGTCACTTCTGTTTCCAGTCTGTCCACCTCAACCTTTCAAAGTGAATATTAAATTGGAGTCTTTTCAGATCTGTCTCTTGAGTCAGGATTTTGGTTCTTGCCAAGTGCTTCATTTTAGCAACTATCCATATCCTTATTAGAATAATCCTAAATGTTTCTTTGTAGCTTTGGTCACAAGTAAAGACCTTCAGAAATGGCCTGCTTCAATGCTTTTAAAATTACAATATCACCTTAGAAAAGTCATCCAAAATTACGAAACTCCATATTGAATATCATACATGCCAACTAATAGTGGCATGAATTGGAAAAATATATTAGAAAGTATTCAGGGCCTTAAAAAAGGCTTAATGAAGATTATAGAGCAGTGTTATTGACAAAATAAAAAAAAAAAATTAGGAATGAGAAAAGTCTAGCTACACTAAACCAAAGACAGAAACCACAACTTTTCCCATGGAGTTTCATTTGTTTGGAGATATATTTCCCTCATTAAAACAGTAATCCAGACATACTGATCTTTAAAAATAGACTGTAAAAGGCTTTCTACAATGATCACAGGATACCACTTCTCAAATTTATTTTGAAATTCCTTTTCTATGTTTCACGGCAGTGCCTCCTTAAATGTCCAAGTTTCCTCTCTCACATCCTAACTATGGCTTTGAGCTGATTCTTCTTAGGAGTAACAACTTAACGTTATCTGTAGATTCTCTAGAAAAGTAGTTATTAAGATAAGCCATCTTCTGAGAAGGTAGAAGTTGGTACCTTGTAAGGTACAATAAAATGTTGATGACATAAGAAAGAGGTTAGCAATAAACCAAATTTTGACTTTGGTATTATAATACTTTGCAATTCTATGATATTTCACCTGAGCATCTGAAGGTACTTCTAAAAATAGCAGTTTGGCTTTGCAGTGTTATTGTTTTGTGTTAGGGAAGCATCATCAACAACATTTTATGAGCAGATAAACTGCCAGACTGAAAGGTTTCAACTCCTAAAATCTTTGTGAAACCCACTCACGTTTGTGGGACAGAAACCTGCACAGAACGACTAACAAGAAAAGGTTCACTCCAGAGTCTGATGAAGCCTTTTCCTGGAAGAGGCCAGGAATTTCATGCAGACTGCATTCTTATTTCCAGGCCTCAAGGAGCTTTAGATTTGGGCATCAGTGGCACAGATGTGGTGGGATGGGAGTGGGCATCCTCCCATGGCTATGATGCTTGACTTAGAGTCTTGCTTGATATTTTACATGACAGCAAAACAAAATGTTGTGTTAATCAACACCAATTCAGAGTTATTAAGCTGCACTTAGACTCATTTCCTGAAGAAACCCCACATATTTTGGAATTAGCATTTCAGACATTCTAGAAAAGTTTCATATTCAGTTTAGAAATAGCTGGAATAGAGACAGTCTTTTCACAAGTTTTATATACACATTGATATAAACATAGTCACCAAGTACCCATTCTCTTGAAAAATAAAATGAACAGAGTGTGTTTGAATCAAAAGTCAGTTTCTGCTATCTTACACAGTAAGATCAAGGAAAGTTAATATTTTAGGCAGCCTCCAGATTTCTTGGAGACAAAGACTTTCCCTGTGTATCTACATAACCTTGTCCTTGTGAGATGGGCAGATACACAATTTTCAGACCAAAAGAGTTTTAAGTAAATTGGTAAAGATTGAATTAATCTCTCATTAGGCTTTCCTTAACCCTCTCTATACTACACAACAGGTTGGGGTAGTCTATCATCTCAGCTATCCCAAAGCATTTTCATCTAATTTATTTTTTGCAATTTGCAAAGTATTCAAACAAATCCACTGTTGATGGCACTTAAGCAGGGGAACAGATAGTCTTTAAGCTTTGGCAGCTCTTAGGTCACTAAGAAAAGAATAGACCCATCACATCTTAGTCATCCAAACTAGCTTGTCAAATATTTTGACAAGGGAATTCCTTTTGGCAAGAGCTATACAAGTCACAGAAAGAGGGTGGTATGGTGGGAGCAGAGGTAATAAGGGGTCCAGAAAAAAAGGCTTTGTGAGATATAGTTGTTACTTTTGTAGGATTTTGCTTCATTTGAAAGCTGAAATATTTATAGACAATGCTTTTTCTTCTTAGAAATCTCTGTCTGTATACTTTATCATTGCTAGTATTACTTTGGGATGACTTTTTAAATCTGCTTTCTTCCATTGACAAAAACACTCAGCCCTTTTTTAAATATGAAATATTTTTGAAATATGTTTATTGATTTCAGATTTATTTCTCCCTTTCCTCTCCCACATTGGACTCAACAAAACTGTATATCTGATTTAATTAGCTGCTAAACTATGAACCTAACTGATTTTCAAAATAAAGTTTGAAATGGCTGAGTTCTTTTGACTTCTGTCCAAATTGCAGTTTATGTAAAAACAGCTCACAGTTCATGACTGAGTCAAATGAACTATTCTATATTTTTCCCCATCTCAAATGAAACTTGGGAAATTCCTACAATTATTTCTTACTGAGTTTATAACTGTGTCCTTTTCTAACATTTTAAATACATTCATTTGGTGACAAGAGTGAAGGCAGAGGGTACAAGAAATTACAAGACATATCAGTGCAAACAATCTCATGATGAGTTAACAAATGAACAATTCAGCTCTCTTCTATGGCACTACAGATGTTAAAATAACATACTCATGCCGCACTCTGAGGATTTAATTCTGCCTGCTGCACTCCACCACTCAGTATCATCAGGATATTTGCACAACATATCAGACTGACAGTTTCAAGAATACACTTTCACATTGTGTTTTACAGTGGTCCTTTTGCTGTGAGGATGTACTACACTACTCTTGCTAAGTCCTTATCTACAATCTAGGAGGTGTTTTTCCCCAGCAGAAACTAACAACTTTCAAATAAAGATGAAAGAATATTATGTTTTGTTCCTTGATCTGCTACTACAGGAAGAAAAATCAGAGTATATGTGTGCTTCCAATAAAATTAGATATATACGTATATGTATATATATGCATGTGTATACCCGTCACTGTTACCGAAAGTGATATCTCATTCCTAAAAAGAGGTCATAAATTGAATATTGCACTTCAGCCTACCTTGAATAGATTCAGCTAACCTTTCTCTAGAAATGAAAACCCTTGTTTCTTTTCTTCAAAAATGCCAGTCTACCCTGCAATCTTTTTTGAAAAATAACAAATGGTATATAAAATCCCACACAGAACAACCCACCTAAGTATGTTCAAACCAAGTTGCAGGGTTGCCTTTCAAATACTTATGCAGTTTAGGAACCAAATCTCGATGACTAGAGAAGAGATTTAATCTTAATCTACTTTCCTTTTCAAAGAATCTTAAAAGTTTTTTTCTACCAATTAAGCTTTGCACCATTATACCATGAATTTTCTGTAAAAGACTATTCTGGCACTTATGGTGTCATTTATAGTGCTTACTAATACTGAATTTTCAAGCTATTCCCAGTAAAAGGCAAAATAAATAAATAAATAAATAAATAAAGTTTTTATCTCCAGAAATTATGACCATGGTGCTCTTACATTTTTTGGTGTAAAAAAAGAATACAAGGGACAAGTGTAATTATCTGAAATTACAAAACTTCATTGAGCAAAACTCTCTGTTCCTCCTAATATCTTTTGCTTTCAGTTTATAGTTTTCAGTGGAACCTTATAAAATAGTAAAGTGTGAAATAATTTTTGGAATGTATCTCTTATCCCTACTAGTAGAAAAAAATAAAGCAGCATTGATGATTTTATGCTGCAGATAGACACCTCAAAGTACCCTGGATTCAAGAGATGCATAAAGGATGAAGCATATTTGGCTCTCTACCAACTTAGTGCAATGGTAGGCTGCTAAGCAAACCATTTCAGTTGCCTGAGTTATACAGAACTCATGTCAGATCTTTCAGCACAGTCTGTGCCAAGAGAACTCACCTTTCTTTTGTAGTCATAAATAGAGCCCATAATAGAGACTAACAGACCCCAGAGAACAGTTTTCAGAAGCCCTTTACAATAAAGCCAGCTAGGACTGACATCTGCTTGTGAATATCTATTTCTAATTCTAATATCTAATTCTAAATAATTATTCTCCATCTAGTATGTAAACATAGTTAGTCATAAGAAATGAACTATACAAGGGACATTTAATGAAAGACAGGATTTCCATGATTTGGTTAAGTCATCTAGATGTGACAGATCCCCCAGCTATTTCTACTAAAGTGAGGTGTGCTGCTGCACTGCTCCCTTGCTCCCTCCAGTCCAACCTTGAACATATATGTTTTGACTTCTACACAATTCTGCCATGTACCTTAATCTTCCTCCACAGGAAATATAGGCACACAGTTAAAGAGAAGACAGTTTTACCCTCCAACAAATTCTCTGATGAGCATGATGGGGGAACTGGCACAGTGGTCTGTGCCACAGACCCCACCCTTGTGCTGCTGCTGGTGTGCACCGGCAGGACACTTGAGACTGCAGGCTCTACCTCTAGCTGTCAATAACACAAAAAAATAGAAAAAAATAAGATTTTAATGATTTTAATGAAAATCTTTGCATCTTTGCATATTGCCTTCAGCAGCCAGTGATTTATCCATTTGCGGAACATTGTCGTTTGATTTTTTCATTTCTCATTGTGTCAGATCCCCTTCAGTTTAGGCATTCAGAAAGTAGAATGTAAAATTTAATTTATATAACAGAAAAAGGAGCAAGGGAGAGGAAATATGGATACTGAATGAAAAAACTTACCAACCAGCAGTCTGGGTAGCGTAAGTATTTCTCTTTTTTAATCGTACTGATGTCTCTCTGCAGACCTTATGGGTGAACTGGACTTTATTAGAATCTGGTGAGAAGAACTACTATCCTAAGATCAACACATACTTCATCAGTGATAGAAGCATCTCACGGATTTCTAGATGCACTCAGCAAGCACAGCTGGAAAACAATTGCTCAATTGCTCTTAAAAAACACCCCTCCCCCCCCTCGCAACTGTATTTAGGTTTAGTAGTCTATATAATTTAATCCTGATGGAAACAAAGCTGTTTTCAAATGATGTCCTTGCCCTTTTTTGTCTACTCCACTAGTCAAAGCTAGCAAACACCATAATATATAAAAGACTAGCTGAAAGATTTTCATTTTGCATGCACAGACATCTCTGTAATCTCTCCAACAGCATTTACCAACACACGTACCTGGCATCCTGTATTCTGAAGCATATTGTGGCTGCCACTTTTCTTGTTAGCTTTTTGTGTATCTGGAAATGCCTTTTGAGCATGACTGCATTCTGTTCTCTTCATTAAAGATCTATTTGTATTGCGTTTCACCCCCATCTGCAATTATTTACCCATTTCCTGCCACCTCATTTTTGACAGAGGAGGCCCTGCTGTCCAAATGAAATTTTAATGAAGGCCTGAGGATGTGCTTGCATTTTGGTGATTCCCACCACATTTCTGTGACATGCAAAGAACAAGAGTCGAATACTCACAGTTAGTGGGAAAGTGTTATTACTTTTTAAAAGGAACAAATATAGGTATAGAGGATATGGTCTGCCAGCTCCGCTTTGCTCAGTACTTTTGTCACTACTCCCCATGGAATTCTGTCCTGTTTTCTGTCCTTCTTCCTACCCAATTTGCCTAAGATGACCAGCATCTCATATGCCAAGAAAACACCATACTCTTTCTTTAAATCTGCCCCCAATCTACTTGCTTCTGCTCATGCTGTCACCACTGCATTTCTTTCAATTTAGGAAGGCAGCATTTTAGCACATTACACACATAACCTCATTACCTTATATTTTCCAAGCTCAGCCATTCAACTTTTTTTTTTTTTTTTTTTTTATGCAGTGAATCCTAACTTCAAGATAAGAAATCCAACTGACCCATATCATCTTTGGTGTACAAGATATAGAAGTAAAAGCAAAGTTACAGAAGGAAAAAAAAAGAGTATATTACTGTATGTAATGACCTCATGGATCTTTTCTCACTGTGCTCTCAATTTTTCATTCCCTTCTTGCAATCCCTCCTTTACTCAGCAAATGAACCACACAGCCCACAGCCTACTTTTTGTCACACTGTCCAGCTTAATCCTCAGGACATAAGGTGCAGAAGGGTGTTCTCTGGAGAAGCCCAATCTACTGCAATCCTGTCATTTAATATTTTAACCCAAGTAGCTTGTTGAGAAGCACTAAATTAAAGCCATATGGCAAGTTTATTTCCAAGTAGCATTTCCAAATTTTTGAGAGTCATTAAGATTATGTGAGATATTTCAAATACTTTAAAAACTTCTATCATGCCCAAAATAGTACACTAGCCTGCCATTTGACAAAATATGGCTGAGTTGTTACATTTTCAGCTATAATATTCTCTTAAAATCCAGAATAGAACAGAGGTATGACATACATCGGACCAAAAGGGTAGAAAGTTGGCAAAGTTGGCATTTTAAACAGAAAGTCTTGGATGGCCTTAATAGGTGGTACATCAATTCCACTGCTACAAAATGAGAGACTTGCTAAGGATAATGGTAGAAGAAAAACTGGTTTCTTTACTCGAGAGTCCAGTTAAAGATGTCATGGGCAAGTCATGGAGTAGAAATGAACTGCCTATAGTTTTCAAGAGATAACTACAACTTTTGAAGTTATCTTTTTTCTTATTGCAGTGTTCAGCTTGTCAATATTCACCATGACAGCAACTTCAGCAATTTTGTCTGATACCTTGAGAGCAGATAAACAGCAAGAGATTAGCCTACATTCAGGCTGAAAAGAGTAGGAAAAATATATGTTAACTGTATCTGACTTGAGAGAACCCTCTTTTGCTGTTTTCTAAGAGGATAAGCCAAACTATGAATTTCTATTTCTGGGGAACTATGAGCGCATAATATTTTTCTTTTTTCCATTTTCTAAATTAAAAGCATTATGCAGCACAGTCATATACATGATATGAAACAAGAAAATAAATGGCGAACATAATGAAAATACTCTACAATGACTGCTTTTATATCGATTAAGTTAAGAAGCAATCACATGATAAATAAGATAACTTAAGAGGATATTTTAAGGAAACATCCTGTTTCTAAACACACTATTCTATCATATTTGCATTTCTATTTCCTCAAATATAACATTCAGACCATATTATTTTCAGTTTATTAGCAGTACTAGTAGTCATATTGTTTAAACAATTTCAATACTGTTTCAAATAATGAAATGATTGATAAATCTCTTAATATATCAAAATTAAGTTATATTTTGCTATCGACTTTACAAATATATATTCAGTAAGTTTCCACAATGTGCTAAATCATCTCCTAAATTATATATATGTAATTTGAAGTGTTTTCCTGGAGCAGACAAAAACAAATTCTGTATATTTCAAAGATATGAGAAAAAGTAGGATGTGATGAGAGACAATTAGACCTAATGGAAGGCCCCTGAAATATGTACTCAGGCTATAGCCCACATAAGCAATATGGACAATTATAAACCTCCCAAATATGTCTGTGGGTTCCCAAAAAAAGAATTTTCTTATTATACGGTTTTGTAGCGTGTCTGCATTTATACTGAAGGAATGATATCTACTCTTTAATGTAACCTACCTTTCATTGAATCCTGTAACAGTTTTCACTGCTCACAGAATTAGATCTTTCTAATTTTCACTACTTTGATTTTCAATATGTATGCAAGGAAGTAACATGAAAGAATGCTCTATCATTGCAAGCCTTTCTTCAAAATTTCTTCTCCAGCATTCATAAAAAGAACAATTTTACTCCACCCGAGAACAAATCTTTTAACAGTCTGGGGGGCTTTTATGATTCTAGAGGAGTAGGATTGCATATTTTCATGAATTCAAAGCTATTAAATGAAATATCTTCTGTAACTCATTCTCTTCTGTCAAAATTGCAAGAGGAACAAAAAACTGCTGTGAGCATCTTCAAGGTCTCATGATACTTACTGTCTGTTCTATTTTGCAAAATATTTTTGCTGGACAGGTGGCAACAATACTCACTTTCATTTGACATTCATTTATAGATGAAAGGCTGCTTTATGAGAAAAAAAAAATCTTAATGTATATGATATATCATCAAAATTCAAACTTCAGAAATTTAAGATCCTTTTTGTTGTTAGAATTCCTACATGAACATTAACTGTACCTGAGATCAAAACCTTTATATTTTGACAAGGTCAAACCTTAGTGATACAAGACAAGCTTCAACAAAAATAATTCAGTATGGGAATCAGTAATTACAGTATTTTTCTCAGTTAATCCTATTTCTTTGCCAAGTTCTTCAGTCTTAAAGCCTACGCATGTTCAACAATTTTCATTTTCATTCTCCTCAGAATCTCAGTCCTCACCTTAAGCTGAAAGGGAGAAAATTTTTTCTGCTGTTCCTGCCATGTACACTCCCTAATCATTCTCTATAGTAATCAATGCATCAACTGCTGAGACCTTTCTCAGGGAAAATCCAAGTGCCACCAGAGGGAAGTCCCTTCTTTTTTCCAAAGCCCTGATGCACACAACTGCTTTCATTAGCAGTATGTTTCTTCAAGCTGAATTCTATACTAGAAATAATGTTCAATCTATAGGTACAAGATTCAGCATAGCTGTTCAAGTTGTGCTTGATCAGTTTTCCTAACCTACCCATCAGGCAAGAAAAGTTCATTAACTAAAGTCTGGGTGATCTGACCAAGATGTGCTGAAGAGCAAGCAGTGGTTGTGACCAACTGCTGCTAAACCACTTTGCTTTAGGCAAAAATAAAACTTAAGTGGATGTGTTATAATGTAACTGGAGGTGTGATTTTCTTACATGGAGGCCTATTTCAATTAGATTAGAGGACTTCTCATAGATTTTCAATTTTATGTTACCTTATACCCTCGAGGCTATATTTTTGATCTGCCTCTGTGAGAACTGAGTTATAACTTTCATCTCTGACATCAGGAAACAAACTCGACCACGCAATTTTGTTGTGTAAGTAAGAGAACGTGTCACTGTCGCTCAGGAAGTCAGCCAGAAAGGCTCTCTGTGTGGGGAGAAGTCAAGGCAGGGCATGTCCCCTCAGCCGTTCATCCCTGAGCCACAAGTACAGTTTGTGGTAGATTTGAGGCAGATTTCATGGCAATAGTGCTCCAGTGTTCAGCCTCTCCTTAGACCTGCAACCCGCATCTCCTCAGTAAGGAAAGCTCCTAGCAGAGGTCATTTGAATACCAAGAGCAGATCAGCAGTGACAAAATGACAGACAGAACAGCAGTGACCTGAGCAGCTACTTGAGCAGTGAGTCAAGTCACTGTTTATATGCTTCTTCTGATAGGATCACACAACCTTAATCACATTCTTTACTGGCTGTCTCACCTACACCTGGCTGCAAGCTCTACTCTAACTACGATCCAGATGCATGCAATGACAGTGTTTGACTGATATGACATGTTTACTTTTAGAAAGTAATTCAGTTCAAAGTATATTACCCTGAGATGAAGTAATCATCTGCAAAAGAGAGCAAGTAAATGCCATGCAATAAGAAAAAAAAAATGTAGAAAACGAAAGAGGCAGTAGGTCACTCGGTAAATATTTATCATCGCTATGAAAAGACAAACAAATCAAAACAAAACAAAACAAAACAAAAAAACTACACTATCAAAAGGTCATAGCTTCAAGATACATAATCTGTTTATGCTCTTTGAAAAGAAGCAAACACTGCAACACTTCAATTATCTTCCTTAAACTATGAAAACAAACCTAAACAAATGACCCAGATACTATATCTGGGTGATAATAAGTACAAAATAGTAACATTATATAATTATATGATGGATTGCAAAGACCCCATGAGCATACAATTTAAACAGATACTCAGTAAGTATACAAAGAATTTTGTCATTCCTGACATTAAGTTTGAAGCTGACACAAACATACAACAATCCAAAAAAGACACCGTGAATGTTTAGTAACTATTAACTGTTCTTATAGTTGTGATGGCGTAAGAATATAAATGAAGCAAACAGTTTACAAGCAGAAAAATTCTATTGCTTTAGACCATTCAGCATACAGCAAGTTAAAAATAAGTAGACCAAAAAAGAGAAAACAGACATGCTCATGTACACAATGTCTTCCTATTAGACTGAACTTCTAATAGTAATAACAATCAGCTGAGCATCAGCCCTTTTTTGCAGATTTCACTCTATTAGCATCCCCTTTTTTTTTCCCCTTCCGTTTTAGTAACACTGATAACAAGGAAAAAAATCTGTATCTAGTTAAACTCCAATTATATCCTGGCCTGCTCTTATATGTTTGTGATTCAAATTTTCTGTCTTCTCTTTTTCAATATATTCATGTTTACTGATATTAAGCAAAATTCTATTGATTTTGGTGGAAACCTATTTCAGAAAAGGAAAAACTTTGCGATTGTTTTTTATTGTTATTTATATTTTTCCAAAATACAAATATTGATTAATAACAAAATGCCCTCAAGAAGGCTTAAGGAATAAGATTATGTTGTCTACAAATTACAAACTCCAGATTACGGTGTAATCAAATATCTTTTGCCTAAAATCAATAGGATTCTGCCTGAGTAATTTATATTGACTTTGTTTATGCTAAAAACAGTGTGGTGAAGTTAGAGAAGTTAGAGACAGTAAAATAGTTTGTACTGTGAACATGATATCCAAACATATTTCTGTGATATTCTTCACAGTACCTCCAGTCTGATCCCCTGGATGAGTGGAAGGCCCAAAAGTGTAAGCACACTTCTGTGGCAGATGTTTCTTTTTAGTTTCATCAAAAATTGCATGCTCCAAGGCTGTTCCATGATGCAAACCAAAACACAGTAAGCGAATAGAACATTATTTTTAAGTTGTGTTATCTTTTGGTTTTAGAAACACATTACCGAATGTTATTTCCTGCATAAAGTTCTTCTTGTGCACTGAAAGTTCTCCTATTGGTGGAACTGAAGACTGTTTGTAACAATGAAAATATAAGTTTATTAATTTATTTTTAAGAATAACAGCACTATCTGGTATAACTATAACTTTTTCACAGTAGGTTTTTGTTGTTCAAAGTGTGCTTTCTTTTCAAATGTAGACTACAGAAATTACTCTCATAGGGTGTTTTTATTCCTTCATCTTAAGGAATATAAATTTAGCTTCTATTACTAATTGCTTCCTTGTAATCAAGAAACTAACATCTGGGGACTTTGTAATCCTGAGGCTATATTAAACAGAAGGGTAGTTCTAATGTAGATTGTTCAAAGAGTAAGTTAATGATTGTACTCCTCAGTCTTGAGAGGGAATTTTAGTCTGTTATCAGGCTTTCCTCTGTCACCTTATTATTAAATAATGTGTGATTTAAAATGTTCTATTTTTTTCTTAAAAAGTACTCTAAAGTAATTACAGGAAAGCTGGTAATTTTTTTAATAGTGCATTTTAGAATTACACCAAATTTAGAGTTGCGTCCTAGAGCGAATGAATATCGTATTTTAGGAATGTACTGTAGATACGCAAAGCTTTCTTTAAGAAAAGATCAGATCACAGAAACAGTTGCCAAGTTCAGAGACATGAAAGGAAAAATCAGAGGTAGTAAATTATAAATATGAATAGAAGATACAACAACTCTGATAATTAAGATGATCAATAAGAACAACTAACATGACCAAAATTAGAAAGAGGATGCAGAACGGTGTTCCGAGTTTTCCTGCAACACTGTCTGTACCAAGATGGAGATGAATTTGAAACCTTTTTCTAAAGGGATCATATATGAACAAAGAGTCTTCTAAGCATTACTGGGATTCTGCTGTTGGAGTCCATTATCTATTAAAAACTTAAAGTAGCTTACTGTAAAACAGTGTCAGGGTCTAAAGGCACGCTGAGCTAATTCAGCAGGATACAAACTGAAATATTATGCAATAGTAAGCTGATTCACTTTTATTTTTTCAATTAATTTCTTAATGAAATGCTCTTCCTTGAGTTTCATCGAGTAATTCATGCAGTACTTTCTGAAGTTACAGTATGAAAACAACCTGCCTGGCACAAATCTTTTTTGCTGAAGAAAGGAAGTAGAATAGAAGTTACTGTTGGCTCCTTCATTGATTAAACAGATTATTTTTATCTGCAGGCCTTTAGACTTTCTCCTTCTGTTTATTTTAAGCATAACCATTTGGAAAGGAATACAAATATCATCGTTGTGAATTTCCTATATGAATATGAATGAAGCACTCTCTCCTTCTCCCTCCTCCATCTGTGAATACACTCCTCCTATTATAAGAATAGCAAATGAGATAATCGTTGTCTCTCTATATAAAATGTAAATCATAACAACTGCTGCATTCATTATTACAGCATTCTGTCATGAAAATGAATCCAGGAATGTGTTATATATGGTCTTCTACAAGCTTTGGATTGCCATAGGATTTGACATCAATTAAAGTGCTAATATCAATGCAATGAAATGCATTTCATGACAGAAATCCATTTATATTAAATGCACTATTTATTTTAAATCTGCTATAAATCACAAAATTTAACAAATTGTCATCAATAAGCATATGGAAATTCCGAATGATCTCCTTTCACCAAAAGAGAGAATGGGATAGGTCAATGAATGTATATTAAAAGCCATTCACTATTAATAATAAGCAGCGTTTAAAGGTTAACACATCTATGAGACTCCACATAGAAGAAATTAAAAATCTGAAACACTCCAAGAAACCATTTGACTTGACATTTTCCTACCAGATTTGTGTTTAATAATTGTACAGTTTCCAAGAAAAAATACATTGCTTTCTTGAGAGCCCCTCAGTATAAACTGTGAGTAGGTATACCTTGCTATCTAGGTAAAAATGCAACCATTTACCTTTGCTGTCCAGATGGGTAGAAATCATATACTTCTAGAGACACTTTATAGGTTTTGAACAAAAGATTCTGCATATTTAAACACTGACTGAAAGAATTTCCTGTGAGAGTCATAGAGAGACTGTAAACTTGAGACTGTATGACAGAACTCTCCTTATGCCGAAGCAAAGGAATTATCCTCCCAAACCCAAAACTCTGACAGTCCCCCAGACAGTGACAAGGAACTATATAAGCAGGACATGCTTATACAGCTCCTTGTGCTCCGAGTATTCCAGAGATTCCCACCCATGTACCCCCACCTCTGCCTCCCACTCTGATGTAACATGGAATTTAGCATGAATTTTAGTCCTGGGCAGAGCACCTACAGAAAAACCTGTATATCAGTTTAGTAACACTTTGCTTTGATATGTGAGCTTAAATTAAAGGCAAGCTGGGCACAGGCTCCACCATGCAGAGATCTGCTTCTCCTCTCACAACAGACTTTCCTATTTTTTGTTTCACTAATATTACCTGCAGATCAAAGAAGACACATGCATACATGTTTGTGTATGAGAGCAAAAAAAATGATCCCAAGGAAGAAAGAACTGAGGAAATAAATAAAAAGAAAAACAAAAGCCTGGCTTAGCAAGTTTGATTCTTGTAAATCAGGAATAATTTCAAGTAGACAAAGCTACAATGTTATAGAATATGTAAGAATGAAGAAGCCCTCATTTCCTGTAATTACATGAGGCATAAATAATTCAGCTTCAGAAAGGAAAATACCCATTTGGGAAGACTGTAAATATTTTGCATTTAAAATAAGAAGTTTATTATGACTTCCTTGCTTTAAGGATCAAGTTAATCAGCAATTACACTGGTATTGGTGATTTTTAAGCTCAGATGGAGCATTCTTCCATATTATAATCACATAGGTAATGAGGTAAGTTGTTTGCTATATAACATGTCCTCAGAATATTAATTGGCCTAGGCAAGGTAAAATTAAAAAATGGAGTTAGGGCATTGTGGTACTTGAACCTCATGGCTTGCTTGAATAGACAACAGCTCCTGCTCTTGTATCCTCAATCAAAATAATGCTGAAAGCATAATGAGAAAAAACTTTCAGCTCACTTGCCAGACTATGATTTCTTTTATTTCTGATGCAGACTTTTCTGGTAGGGGAGAGGAAGTTCTACTTAATTGCAGAAGTGATATTTAATTGCATCAATAATTTCCAAAAGAATAATGTGGAAAAAAAAAAAGCCAGTTCGTTCTTTATGCCACATCCCCAGTCAAGTCAATTTATTCCCCTTGGTAAATCAATTTTTTTCCACTGTAGATGTAATCATTACAACAGCAGCATTTGGATTCACTGGCCATTGAGTACAGATATTACTGCTTCACAGAGAGCTATTTGTCCATATATAGAGAGGGAAATGAGAAGGAGGATCTTTATTAAGCTGAAACCAATTATTAAATGCACATCTTTGATGTATTCCTAATTCCTTAATCACTAATTCCTTAACCCTATTGAAATCCAGGGGGGAAAGGAGCATATCCACCCTCTATTCAAAGCCCTTGTCATAAGTGAAAAACTTAAGAAATTCTACTGAAAGTCTGCAACATTTGAAAATTACCCAGGAGTTTCTTCACTGGATAACTATTGGTCTACAGAGCATTCACACAAATTCAAAGAAAACAGTGTCTTGATTAGGTTTGGAGAGATTCTGGCTTTCTATGATTATTGCTGTTTTTGCACAGTTGCTTGTAACACAGAGCTAATGATAATTTTTTCCTTTAAAGCTGGTTAATTACAAACTTTTAAAGCTAAACGGTTGATCTCTCTCTTCTTCCAACAAGCAAGAAATTAAACACAAGACAGAGCCTATATAAATTGAACCAAAAGAGTAGTTATTCAGTGCTCTTCTCTCTATCAGTCTCTTATTATATGCAGTTTAATTATGCTAGCTACCACATCACTTTGGGATCCCGTCATATTTTGTGGAGAAAGAAAATATGGAGATTCTAGTTACTCCCAATCCAATGGGGAACAAATGCATATGCCTCTCCCTTGTATCCAGTTAATAGCCAAAGGAAGTTGCCCCTTTCTGAACCTCTAGTCTCCAAGGTTTGGCCTCTTTACATCATAGTCCCTAAATCCACACTGAAACATCATCAAACCCCAAATCATTTGAGCACTTTGAGAAAGGGTCTTATTTACTATTTAACTGGAAGTTGCTGAATTTCACTGCTTCTTGCTACAAATAACACAGGCACAAATAATAATCACACAGATTAAAGATGGGATTGTGTTAAAATGAAAATTAAAACATAAGTATTTCTCTAAGTCAATTTTGCTCACTGCAAGACTGAACAATATAATTTTTCTTTCCCCTTGTTCTCTGCACTTTGATTCTTTTTTTCAGTGACCATCTTTATCATCTCAAAAGGAAGTGAAAAATAAAATAAATCTGTCTTTCCAATTAATGAACTCCTAAGCTTAGTCCTCAATAATAAAGCCAACTCACTTGTCAATAGATACTTCAGAAGGTGCCAACAACCTTGGTATAACTTCTGTAAAATTTCATACAATAGATAACACACAGATTTCACATAAGCCTGTGTGGGCCCACCAATTTTACTACATAGTCCAGTACATTAAAAAGTTGTTTTATTTATACATAGTTCTTTATAAGAATGATCGAGACAAATCCTATGAAGCAGAATCTGGCTCTACTGCCTAACAAATACCTACCCTTTCATTCAAATATCTTTCAGAGAACAGCATACTGCAAACCCACATATATCTTCTCCGTGCCAAAGGTTGTAGTTGGATATCGTCATATAATCAGAAATCTGATAAAGAAATCATAAATAGCAAAGTTATATTTTTCCCCTCAGAGTCTCTTAAATCAGCCAAAAGGGCTGTTCAAAGCTCAAATGTCCTCATATAAGCATCATCAAGGTGTTGTGAAACTATACAAACATATACACATGCTATTTTGCAGGTATTTTATCTAGTTAAAACCTTATTTAACTTTTATCATTGTATTGAGACTAATGTGTTTTATTACAAAGTTCAAGGATCTGAAGATTTGTCTATCCTACAGTTTGAAGTACTAGCCTGGCCTGCAGGAGATTCAAGATCAAGCTTCTCTGCATAATGGAGGAAGCTACTTCAAACTATTTTGGCTCAAAGCTACAAGCTCACTTGAGTCAAGCATGATTCAAACGTTTATTTCCTAAATCCCAGGCAAGTGTCTTAATGATCTATGGACACGTACAAACCTAGGTTTTGATCCCAAGTATCATCTGTCAGTTCCATGTCTTCACAATGCTCTAATGCTTTTGCTTTCATGGAAAAATAAATTCTATACAAAATTGTCATTAAATAGAGTTGACTTCTGTTCAATTTATATTCTGACAGATTATTGATTTTCTCAGGTTAAAGAGGATCTAAACATCTACAGAATAAACTGAATATATGCAAAACAGAGCTTACTTTGTATTCCTATTTTGACTGACTAATCAGTGCCAGTCAAATTTCATGCTAATCAGTAAAAGCAGCTAGCAAGCTATATGGAAATTTAATATGTCTGCTGACTGAAGCAATAAATAAATAAATAAGTGTTATCTGTGGTAATTACTCCAGATACAAATACTGCACAAAAACATGAACTTCATACAAATTTAAGTGATGACATAAACGATCACTGAGTTTGTGACACCGAGAACTATTTCCCAGTGATTTTTTTGTAGAACTCACTAGAGACCTTCATCTGGTTAGTCTGCTCAGGCTCTCTAGTTTCAGACATCGGGCATTATAAATTCAAATCAAACACACAAAATTCTATGGAAAAAGAAAAAACAAACAAGCAAAACAAAACAAAAACCCAGAACACTAATCTAAGTAAAACAAAAATAAATATACAAAATGCTATGGGAAACATAAACCCTGAAGAAAACAACAACAGCAAAACCCCAGTTGGCAGTAGAAATAATCAGAAGCAATCTAAAAAATTCCAAATGCCTGCTTGAGAAGGATCTTCATGCTAGTTAAATTTTTCTTCCATATTTTACAGAGATTCTTAATAAAATATGGTAGATACCATTTTTGCAGAAGCCTTAGCCTGCCTAACAATGCACTTTTATAGGTGTGGGCATACATATACTATGCACACAAAAATAAAAACATCTTTTTTTTTCCTATAAATCAACACTAGGAACTTACAGCCCAGCCATTTTGCACTCCCTCCTTCCCGCTTTTTTTTTTTAATTTACCATAATCAGAAAGGGGCATATGCAGCATTTTCCTTGATAGTATTTGTTGCTACTGTCAGTTATGTGTAGGGGAGTCCTATTTTCAAGTTAATACTTCTGCAAACATTGTATTAATGGCACCACTGTCTGCAATGTGACTAAGCAACCCAGGATAGGATGCTACTATGATTAGCAGATCAGAGAAAAAAGAGGTTAGAAATGGAGCTCAAAACACTTTGCAGCTACTCCCAAGCTATAGGTATCATATCAACTAAATCCTATAGTCTATAGTCTCCACATGTGTCCTTACTCCTATCACTTGAGATAAAAGATTGGAAAAGTTATCCAAAATAGGCACTATCGTTCCCTTTCCTACCTTAGTCACTCCAAACTGATGGAGACTGATTTATCTATAATATTGAGGCTATTCTAAAGTTCAAACAGGAAGGTGAACAGATGCAATACTAACAAGTATGGTACAGGCAGATAGAGTAATATTTGTGTATGGTCTACACTGTAACCTTTCCCTTTATTACAGAAAACAACTACTGCAAAAGAAAACCTGGCAACACGCATTTTAGAAGCTCATATCAGCAAACCAATTATCAATCCATCAATTGATCAGAGCTAGTCTTGGGAGTCATTTGCTCTTGGAAATGAAGGTCTATGCAGATGGTATGCCTGCTCATGACTTGCAGAGCATCTGCACAGAATAGATAATTAGACAGATAAGTAGAACACAGGAAGTCTGTAACTAAATCAAAGAAAAGTACAGTAGGTAAATGCATACAGAAATTCAATGATTTACTACTGCACTAGTACATGGACTGAAATATTAAAGTGTAGTCGGTATTTACACTATCTATATTTTTAGAGGATATTTTTTTGGTAGAAACAGTTGCCTGTTCCCTTTTGACAAATCACTACAACTTTCAAATCAATTTTAAACTAAATAGTAAATGAAGAACTGTATACTGGTACTTATTTAAATAGGCACAAAGCGGATTCTGGCTCTGAATGGAAGACATCTCTTCTGTTGACTGAAGAACAATGGCTCAGTTTTTCAATTCCTTTTCATAGGAAGATATCTTATGAAATTTAAAAGTAGGATAATCCTCCAAGAAAATTTGAGCTAAGGTATGAAAACAGACTGCTTAGATGCTGACCAGTCTTTTCTCTAAAGAAGCTGCATGCCAGAAACAAATAAGCAAAGATTAATAGTTTGAATATTTATGTGCCTTCAGTAGACTAATTTAAAAAACTGATTCTTTTTGTTTTTCTGTATTGCTATAGTCTCTTCCCTTCTGTGCATTAGAAATGTTAGAACTTTGGTTTTAAGAGTAACCAGATATCTCAGCTGTTGTCCGTGGTACAACTGTAACACCTATTTAGCTATATGTTAAAGAAATGCAAAATAAACAGGTTTGACCTGACCACTTAATTAGGTGTTTAAAGTTAAACCACCTACACACACTAAGTGCACTGCGGAGGGTTGCATTTCCAAGATGGTGCCAGAGGTGATTTTCTCATGTGTGGGGGAGATGGCATGGAGGAGAGATCATAGAATCATAAAATCATTATGGATGGAAAAGACCTTGAAGATCATCAAGTCTAACCATAAATCCATCACCACAATGCCTGCTAAAACATATTCCTAAGTGCCTCATCTACACTTTTCCTGAACACTGCCAGGGATGGTGACTTCAGCACTTGTCTGGGCAGCCTGTTCCAATGGTTCACTACTCTTTCTGTGTAGAAATTTTTCCTAATATCTAGCCTGAACCTCCCCTGGTTTCCTCTTGTCCTATCAGCAGTTATTTTGAAGAGACATCGCCCTCCTCACCTCATAAAACCTCCTTTCAGTCAGTTTTAGAGAGCAATACGATCTCCCCTGAGACTCCTCTTCTCCAGACTAAATAACCCCAGCTCCCTCAGCCGCTGCTCGTAAGGTCTCTGCTCCAGTTCCTTCACCAGCTTCATTGCCCTTCTTTGAACACACTCCAGCACCTTCATGACTTTCTGCTAGTGAGGAGTCCAAAACTGGACGCAGTATTTGACGTGCAGCCTCACCAGTGCTGAGAACCGGGACTGGTTCCAAGCTCCATGGAATTCATAAAGCCTGACGGCAAAGCCGCCCAGCACGGTGGCAGCACCACTGCAGGGCTCACAAGCCAACCAAGTGGAAGGAACTTCCACAGTCTGGGATATGTAAAGTGACCGCTCCTTTGAGATTTCAGCTTGTCCAAGTGCAAAGGACTCACTGGCTGACTACTCTTCCTCTTGTGAAAGCAGGGCAGCCCTTATCTGCTGTAGGGTATGAACAAGTTCAACCACAGTTGGTGTTATTTTGAACAGTCCCTGAATGTGCTCCAGGTCCTGCAACCTAATCATCCCGTAGCACTTGTACATCCCTGCCCGCTATTTGAGAAGGCTGACTTTCCAGCTGAGCCACAACAGAAATGTTTATTTCCAGGCCTAATGCCACAAAAGGACGTGGCCAAACACGCTGTAGGAAAGGGTAGGCTGTGAACTCTAAGTGTCCCCGGCATACGGCTGCTGGCTCTCTGCAGGCTCGCTGTCGCCAACACAAGTGGTGCCTATAAACTGTGGATTAACGCAGCAGAACAGCAGTGATCGCTCGAGTCATCCCTAGTGCCACAAAGGCCCCACTTTAGAAATAACGAAGGCATTGTTTTGACCCTTTCCATAGTCTGTATAAATCTTCACAATTAAATGCAATCTCAAATACCTTAATTAGCAATTAATGCTTTCAGTTGTGGTCTATTCACAAGATTTCAATATTAACTTCACAGAAAGTGCAGTGTCTGTTAATCCATTTAGAAAATCACTGAGGACAAAAGAGAGCCTGGCAAACATACTGGATTTCTTTAAAGAATCTGTTTTTAAATTATTTTCTACTCAGAAAAATAACAGATTTACTTACAGATTCTCAGAAAACTCATCAAGTGCCTAGAGTTAGTTTTATAAGTATTTTATGGTACGTTTCTCACAGAAGGAAGTGACTGAACTACTATTTCGTATGCAGAAATGCATACAATTTACAAGTGATTGTTCCCTCCCTGATTTAAAACTCCAAAATGACTCTAACAAACCCATTCATTAGCTAATTTCTTCCTATATTTGTATTTTCCTTTGTAACATGACATTGAAAGTGTTTTCTGATATATATACAGCATTAAAATCAAGCTAATCAAGTCTGCAGCCATTCCCTAATCAGGATTGCAATTCATCTTCTGCTAAATTTACCTCTCCCGGTGTAACGGTTTGAAAAGGTGCTTAACTCGCTTGGACATGACTGCCATTTTCATGACTACTTTACGTCCAAATTCTAACACGGACGATTACGCATGCTTGCTTACCTTTGAGCACTTCATTAGACATCTACAGCACCCTTGGGGCCCTCTTGTTGTTAAAATTAAACACATTCATGGGTCTTTTCAGGATCAAGGCCTGCATATTTATAGAACAAAGTGATTAAATTTTTTAGCACTCACAGATCATCTATACAGCTAAAGTATACGTAAAATTAAGCAGACTAATTTATTCAGTACTCTCTTTTAGTGATTCAGTTTTAACACAAAACATGCTGAATTGTGTGACTTGTTATATGAATTTGGAATCCTGAGTGATACAGCAGGCATTTTGCTTTTAATAAAGCTCTCAGACTGTATTCAGTTTAGAACTCTAGAGTAAGCTACTTATATCGGGAAACACTATAGATTATGGGATAGGTTTTCTGCAAATGTATACGTTTCTCAAGATCTCAGTGCAAGGATTTCTTTGCTGTTTTGTTTCTATGCTCAATAGCTTATTTTAAGAGAATATTATCTTATTCTTTCTAAAGGAATTGTAGATACTTGCAAAATGAATTTCCAGAGTCTTCACAAATAGAGCTGACCACTAACAATATTTATATAACATTATTTATATAGCATTTAAAATAATTATTTACTTTCTTCTATATCTCAAGTGTAATTATAAACGACATAATTATTCTCGACATGCTTAATTGATTATTCTAGACAGTGTATGTCTATATAGAATATATGCTTGATGTAATTTCAAAACATACCTTATATTCAGAAACTTGAAAAAGCAAAATAAAGGCCACTTCCCTATTAAGAACATCAATATTTATTTAAGAAGAAGAAGAATAAACCTTATCAGATAAGACCAGAAACACTGCAGTCCTAGTATACTGTGATATACATGATCATGAAAAGATGGTCATATAACTATTTATTTATTTGTTTAGTAGGGGAGGAGGGGAAAGAACCAAATCAAAGAGTACACACTAGATATTCATTTTGGAGAACCCTAGATGAAGGTGATAAAATCTGGAGCTGAATGTCAGGAGAGGCAAGTTTTCCTGTGACAGTTTTACTTACAAATTACTTCAGAAATTGGGACTACTTTGTACTATATCTGTGTAACTCACTAATAAAATAGGACCAGGTTAGCCAGTGAACCCTTACTAACTTCTTGCAAAACAGAGCAATTATTTAAATAAATACATTTTCCTTTAAAGGTAGTTTAGAATAAGGAGTTAGACACAAAATAAAATGCAAAAGACAGTGTGATACAGTAATTTAAAGATTCTAATATTCTGCACACAGAGCCATCAATGGACTAAGTTATGCTTGCTCGAGCAATTCCAATACTGATGTTTACTAAGTCCAAGGTTTAAAAGGTTAGTAAAATTTTGATGGGTAATTTCATTTAATTTCAGTGTTTGCTTAAAAAAAGCTTTTGATGCACTTTTCACTCCATATTAGTTTGTTTGAGCAAACATCTTGTAGTGTTAATTTCCCTTCAAACTTTTTAGTACTTGTTTAAGAAAAAGAAATTAATGAGATAAGTTTGCCTTTTCTTCATACCAGAGTTTATGAGCTATTATGTTAAATTCAATGTTTGATATTAAACATTGCAACATTGCAGATTCCACACTACCTGGGATTCTATTTATTAATTTAAGCGACCCTCTAAAGAGATTGCTTTCTTGTGTATGCATTTCAGTAATACTTCATAATTTTTGTCAGAGTGTCTTTCCTATGCTATGGTGTTGCCTCTTGCCTTTCACAGTAGGTTGAAACCTAGTGAATAGAAGCCTATAAGGACTCTTCAACAAAAACTTAAATTCTCACCAGATTAATTCTACAAAAAGAAGAAAACTACCTCAAAAATCACTTTAGAAAACATTGTTTGTCACACCAAAAGCACTGTTTGGCTCACATCAAGATTTCCTAGATTGTTTGGATTATTACAATTTCACCATCTTTAATTTCACCATCTGTGTAAATTGTGGCAGATTTTTTTTTAACATCCAGGCAGAACATTTCTAGAAATGTTATCCTGAAGACAATAGACATCTTTTGTTGTTTTCCATTCTTTTCCTCCTTCCTCCTCCTCTCACATCTGTCTTGCAGTTCAGCTACAGGAAAGACGTTACTTAAGCAACAACCTAACAACTTAACAACAACCAATTATTTCCATCTTCAGACTTCTTGATACCTGTGAACCTGCTTTTGTAAACTATTCAATTCAGGTTATTAGAAATAAAACTATTCCAAAACCTGGGCATCCAAAATGTCCATGCTCATCTTATACCCTCCAGAGACCCTCCATCAATATTTTCAGTCAAAAAGAATCAGATACTTTTTTTTTTCCTTAACTCAAATCTCAGTTGCTTCACTGTCAGTGGGAGATTTTTTTCGCACATGCATAAATCACATGAGTGCTTTTTCTTTAGTCTCATTAGGTTGCTCAAAGATTAGCAGTGTACCCATTTCCCAGTAACGTTATCGAATACAGAATTCATTTTACCACAAACAGGTCTATGGCAGCTCAAGTCTTTTTTTCCAGGAAATGGGCTGTTCATATGGCTACTGCCTGTATTTCCTAATTAAATTCAAGTATAAATGTGCTAATTTCTAAGTTGCCTCTTTGACAGCACTGGTACCAGTAGAGCTAAATGATCACTATCAGAGAGCAAAGACACTACTTTTTTCCTTTAATGTCTTAATGAATTTGCTTCATCTGTGCCCCATTTTGATCATGTTTGGTTTTCCATGGCTGAATTTTATTGGCATATCCCTAGGTTTATTGAGCAATTTGAACACTGCTGAAGCTGTTATGTTTTCACCAAGATGACATGCATGAATATTACCTATATGTTTGTCTAATCAGAGAGTAGAAACAGTTTGATATATTGTAACACATCCAAACCATTGTAAAAGTGGATAATTTCTATGTTGAATACTTTGGAAGCAACTAACAACTAATCAGATTTGAAAAACTGTGTGAAAAAAAAAGAAAAGCAGAAATCATGCTAAAAGTGAAAAACCTAGAAAACTACAGTGGCTAAACTATCACAAAGAGTATAATATGGTAAAGGACAGAAGTCCAGCTGCTAAATTACCCATTCTTGGATTGAGACATAGTCCTGCTGAAATGATTAAATTTCATAATCTAAAAATGAAGTCCTTCCAAGATTTCTTTTTTTCCCTCTCTTCTCCTCCCCTAGGTACTATCTACCACAAGGCATTTCAAATGCACTTACTGAAATTTCTTCCTCAGCAACCACGATATAAGTCACTCTGCACAAGGCTTGCTGATAGAAACTGACAATGGCAGTAATTTCAGGCAGAACAGACAACCATCCCACAGTATAGCATTTTCTCATTACAGTTATATGCATACAAGTTAACTACTTTAATTAGGTAAGTACATGGAAATAATGGCATGCAGTTAAGTACAATGCCTAATTACAGCTCTATAACTAATAACTATGACTCTGATTGAATAAATATGAAGTTTGGCATAAATACTTAGAAAGCAGAAGAAAAAAAGGCTCAGTCACTCATCTTGCATATGGTTTGAGCTTACATTCCTTTTCAGAAGAAACTCACCATTAATCTTGGCTATTTAAAATACTTTTTTTGCACATATTGTGCCATATGGCACAGAGAGAGCGTTTACTGTTGAAAATAGTACTTCACAGGTAGTGAGCTTTATCATTCGATCAAGGATCACCCAGACAAGAAAAATATTCCCTCTGCCCCTTTTCTGTGCCAGTGAAAACATCTAAAGCAGAGTTATTTTCTCCTCACGTGCAATTCATTAGCACAATTCCTTGTCCTTCACAAACAAGGTGCAGTCATGATCCTATCACACCGAAATAAATTTTAGCACAGGTCTTTGTTGCCGACTAGTTTCTTGAACATTTTCAATTTGGGTGTACAGACTACTCAGTCCTAGAAAATAATTCTTAATTATCACCATTATAAAAACAGATTTAAAAAGGAATGGTGATTACCCACCATCTGGAAATGTGCTCAAGCTGTCAAAAGTATCTGCAGAGAGCTCCAGTATACAGTATTCAAATTATAGCAGGAAACCAGACTTGGTCAGGGGGGAAGGATTCACTCTGATTCATACATTTTTTAAAATGCATTTGGCATACCCAATAAAGTTGAAAGTTAAGTGAAACAATCGCACTTTAAGGAGATTTAATGGGGTGCATATTGATGCGATACACAGCATACATTAACACACAAAAGGAATTAATGCTCAAGTGGCAGTCATTAAATGCCAGAACAGCGACAAGCACATGACAGGCAGGACAAAATAAGGGACAAAAAAAAAAAAAGGAAGAAAAAAAAAAAGTTAAAACCCGCCCTTTCCCCTACTTCCTAATGCACAGACGGAAATGAAAACACAGAATATCGACAATTTCTGTGCAATTAAGGATCCGCAGAGCGGCCCTGCAAACAACAAGACCTTGCGCACGCCGGTGGCGGTACCTTTGGCTCTGCGTATCCAAGCAACGGGGTCTTCAGAGACCCCTGGTGGGGACAGATCTGGTATTAAGCAGCCTTCCATGTCTAACAACCTGGCACCAATCTGCATTAGCTCAGATAAAAACGCAATTAAGCACATTTGCTTGGCCACTAATATACAGTAAGGAGTGAGAAAACGAGGCTCATCCATGCCATGGGTATTTGGTGCATGCAAGCTGTAAATAATGTGCATTCACATAACCACTGTCCTGGGGAAAGGGGAAAAATAAAAATAAAAAAAGTCCTAATCAACTGTGTAATGAGAAAAAAACATGTTGTGTGCAAAAGTGTTTTGGACAAAAAGACACAATTGCACCAGACAATTTGAGAATGGATTTTAGTAAATAGGAGTTGATATTATTGGTCCCCAAGCAGAAGCGAGGCAAGCGAACATAGACACGATGGGAAGCCATGGTGGCCACTGCGATGTGCAGAACTGCTGGTGCCAAGCTACTGAGCCAAGTCAGCCAGGGATAAGAGCTCCCTCAGGCTCAAAGTGAGTACATCTGTACATGGAAGTTTGGTTTATAAAGTGTTAAGAACTTACTCTCCACATAAACACTTTTTTCTTTGTCACACTTCCCATCATTTCCCCATAAAAAAAAAAGGAAGAATGGTTGGAAAAGACCTTCAAGATCATCAAGTCCAGCAATAAACTCATCACCACCATGCCTGCTATACCATGTCCCTAAGTGTCTGTACATGTTTCTTGAATACTGCCAGGAATGGTGATCCACCACTTTCCCTGGCAGGCTGTTCCAATGCTTGACCAACTTTCTTCTCTATCCTTCCTGGGCATATTCATTGATTTTTTTCTTCCCTAGCAGCACATTTTCTTCCTGAAAAAGCTCTCCCAAGATCTATCAAATTAAACAGGCATCCAAGAAAACCCACCTAACTTTTTAAGTAACCCTCCCTGCAATAACAGCAACAGAGCCTCGGAGTATTTGAGGCATGACTCAGAAATTAAACACTCAAACTGTACTTTCTCAGGAGGCCCCTGAGGAGGTGACCTAAAGGAACCACAGACAAGGGGTTTCAGAAGCTCTGTCTCTTACCACCACCACTCTGCTAGGAGGTGGTTGGAGCCAGCTCTCCCTCAGGTTCACTTGCATGCCTTCCACCTCACCAGTTTGTACCACAGAGGCAGGTGTTGTCCATCTATCCCAGTCTCCTGCCACAGTGTCCCACAAAACCTCTGGAGTTTCATTTTCTCATTGAAAATACTCAATTTTCAATATTTCAACTACATGTGTCCTAAATTGAAGATCCTTGAACTTTTTGAGGGACCTTCTGAATCCATTTTTAAGAGCATTTCAAATAATTGTCACCATTTGGGTTGAAAATATTCCTGTAGTCAAAAACGCATTAGGAAATAAAATATGGTGCAAAAAGGCATTAGCTATAAAGCATTTGTTAAAAAAAAAAAAAAAAAAAAAAAAAAAAAACAGTTCGAGGGACTTTGAATTGGAATCTTGAAAGTCAATCAAGAAATTTTTATTTGGTCTCCATTACCTGCAAGGCTTATTATAATGGAAGAAAACAGACACTCACATAGTATGGCCAATACTGACACAAAAGAGCTGGGCAATGAGATAGTCTGATTAATCACAGATAAAAAAATCCATCTCAGGACATTTCTTACAGCATATATCAAAGCCTTTCTCCCAACCTCCAGAGAGATTTCATTCTGTACTTATGGTTGCATTAATTTTTTTCAAGTGCAGGTAATTTAGTAAGGCACATACTACTTCATAATAGATTTTACCCTCTATCCAAGAAATTTCAAAGAGAATGAGACTAGAAGATTTGAGAAAGAAAGTATGTTTCATAATTAACAAATTAATAATTGTACATACATGTAGCTAAGCATAATGAAGCTATCAATCCAGGTCTGGGGACATTAGACATCCACTCATTATACAGCCTTCTTAAGCATGTCTTCTTCCCTTCCAGCCCCCTCCATCAAACTCTTGGAGATCAGCCACAGTTTGTCTCCAGCAAGGGCTCCAGCTGAACATAGAGGATTAAAGGGAATAAACAGACAAATTCTGGGACAGGATTACAGATCCCTCCATGTACATAGCTCTCACTGACACCCCTATCAACTTCAGTTATAGATCCTTAAATAAAAGTTAAGGGTTTCATTCTTTCTCCAACATTGGAACCAGTGCACATGTACCATTTGAAAATAAAATAATCAAAACAAGTGCATTAATTCACGTTTCCAGGAGCATAGTTACCCAAAGATAGGTACAGGGTCCTTAAATTGCACTGAAATATCTTTTTCTATAGTATGCCTACTATGATTCTCAATATTAGACAATTTGAAAAGCAATCAAATTAACTCTAGAAGAGTGAGCCTTTCTCCAGACTCAAGGAAAATTTTCACATCCTTTCCAATAGACAATATTTATAATAATTTCTCCTGTAATTTGCAGGCTTCCTTCTTGCAAGCCCAGAAAAAACAATCATGTGTGGAACTTGGGTTTTTTTTTTTTTCAAATCAGTTTTTCATTTTTTTCAATTTTAAATCGGAATTTTCAATTCTGGCAAGGCCAGCTCTAAAGCCCACAGTAAATGAAAATATCCTTTGGGATCCCCTCATTGGTCACTGTGATAGCTCCAAAATGTTCATTTTAATGTCTATTCGTTTATCATGTACTTATTGTAGCATTTGGAAAAAACAATAAAATTACACAGCATGAATATGGTAAATAACATCAATCTCACAAAGTTATTTTCAGATAAATATGGTAGACAATTGTAGATGTTTTTCTATGAGTATATACATGATGGACAATGCTGAAAACCGCATGTCATTCTTCATAACAAGCATTGTAAATGTTGCATCTCATTTACAGATGAAAGAAGCTAGTTCTCTTTTTCTGTTTAAGTTTTCCCAAGAGCTCCTTGACCATCCATCCAGGTCTTCTGTCCCCTCTGCTTGATTTATTTCTTGTAGGAATGTACCGATCTTAAGCTTGGAGAAAGTGGTACTTGAATATTAGCCAACTCCCCTGGACCCCCTTTCCTCTTAGGACCTTGACCAAGGGGATTCCTCTAAGGAGGTGAGGAGGCCAAAGTTAGCTCTCTTGAAGTCCTGGTTTGCAATCCTACTCCTTGCCCAGCTTCCTCCTCGCAGGATAATGAATTCCAACATCCCATGGTCACTGCAGCCAAGACTGCTCCCAATCCTAACATTTCCAACTAGACCATATCTGTTTGTTAGTATCAGGTCTAGCAGTGACCCTCTCTTTGTTAGCGCATCTACCACCTGCATCAAGAACTTACCTATCTGCAATGTTCTGCATATATGCAGATCTGCAGTTCAGACCATTGCAGATTTGCAATGATCTCTAAATCAGTATACTGCCATATGTTTGCCTCATTCTTATATTCTTGGCAGTGATTTAGCACCAGAAATGGGATGTTAGACAATGTGTGCCTGTAGTATGATCTAATACAATATTGCCATTGTCATGAATTTTGTTTTTTCTTTCTTAAATGATCATCATTATTTCATCATGAAATACTAAAAATTTTCTCAGGAGTACTCTTTCTTGTAGCAGATCATTTAAAAACAGTATAAAGATTTTCTTTGCATCAGTAACATACTCTTTGCAGGCACTGTTAAAATCCATTCAACTCTGTACAATGTCATGAATGCCTGATGTAATACTTCAAAGCTGGGCAGGTATGTCACCACAGCCTTTCTCATAAATGGGCATCTGGACATCAGTAGGACAATCTNCTTGACCAAGGGGATTCCTCTAAGGAGGTGAGGAGGCCAAAGTTAGCTCTCTTGAAGTCCTGGTTTGCAATCCTACTCCTTGCCCAGCTTCCTCCTCGCAGGATAATGAATTCCAACATCCCATGGTCACTGCAGCCAAGACTGCTCCCAATCCTAACATTTCCAACTAGACCATATCTGTTTGTTAGTATCAGGTCTAGCAGTGACCCTCTCTTTGTTAGCGCATCTACCACCTGCATCAAGAACTTACCTATCTGCAATGTTCTGCATATATGCAGATCTGCAGTTCAGACCATTGCAGATTTGCAATGATCTCTAAATCAGTATACTGCCATATGTTTGCCTCATTCTTATATTCTTGGCAGTGATTTAGCACCAGAAATGGGATGTTAGACAATGTGTGCCTGTAGTATGATCTAATACAATATTGCCATTGTCATGAATTTTGTTTTTTCTTTCTTAAATGATCATCATTATTTCATCATGAAATACTAAAAATTTTCTCAGGAGTACTCTTTCTTGTAGCAGATCATTTAAAAACAGTATAAAGATTTTCTTTGCATCAGTAACATACTCTTTGCAGGCACTGTTAAAATCCATTCAACTCTGTACAATGTCATGAATGCCTGATGTAATACTTCAAAGCTGGGCAGGTATGTCACCACAGCCTTTCTCATAAATGGGCATCTGGACATCAGTAGGACAATCTCATAGAAGCTTTNTTTTTTTTTTTTTTTTTTTCTGGGACCATAGGCGGGAGATCTGTTCTTATTACTATTGCTGTAAAGGAAGATGCTAAATATTGTTGGAATACAATGATAAATGCAAGAGCATAAAGAGAAGCAGAGATCAGTTGCACATTCAGAGTGCAGGCAGACAGAACCAGAGGAGTTAAGCCAGCACATGAGATAAAAAAGAGGAAGGAAAAGGTATAAAGAGAGGAAGTAGAATCCTTTGAGACAGCCTTCCTCTGGTGCACTGTAAAGATCTCAAGGCCACTTAGCAAACAACATTTGTTACTTGATGCCCAAGTCAAGACTCCATTGCCTCAGTTGGTACAGATTGTGCTGTGGAGCTAGAGAAGCTTATCTTATTGATTATCTGAATCATGTGATCATTAATAGACTTTCATATGATAAAATGTAGGAAATTCTATTTTAGTTCTGTTGTGGAAAGCTAAGGATCAAGACAAGCATTCATAAGTTAGGAAATAGTATTTCAGATTGGTCACGTTGTTGAAAGTCAACTTCTTTATAAATATACAACATAAATCAGCCTTTAATTATATAATTGCATATGAATTATAGCACAGAGTCCAAATTTCATTCAGCGCTCTAGATGCATAGTGCTCAAGGAATGCTATCTAGCCTGACACTGCTCTTTTCTCTATTGGGTCTGCAGAAGTTGGCAAATATATGCCAAAAAGCACGTAGCACTTGAAAAAAAGAGTGGGCACCTCAAATTACAATGTGAATTAGTAATTGTGTTATTTTGGCCATAGTGTTTCTGTGTCCAAGCTCCCTTTTGCAAGGTGAAGACAACTCTTTAGTTTTCACCTAAAATAGTACTGTGAGTCTAGTTTCATTAAATATTGTGAATCACTCAGATTTTATGGCGATAAATGGCACAAAAACCCCATAAGGGAAATTAATAATTCTGTATGAAGTGCACTGTTTTGATGAAATGTAATAAGTATAGCACATAACCTACCAGTAATGATGAACATAATGAAGAATCATTTAGCAGTTCCCCATTTACTGAGTGCTGTCCATCCTGTGCAGTGATGAATGTTAACACCTCATGGAAAGGCTTACCGTAAACAATTATGCAATTATAGACTATAGCAACACATGCACAAAAAGAAGACTACAAGAAAATGGAACGGCTACTTTAATTGTGACCTTTCCTTTACTTTTGAGTTTGACTTGAATCCAGAAGATTCTTTTTCCAGGATGCTAAATACGATTGCTACATAAATTACTTGAAGTATTTGGCCTAACAATAAGAACAAGCCTAGACAGCACATACATATTTTGGATTAATACAAATATTTGTAGCATAGTTGTACTGCATTCTATGTTATACAGCTGAGAGAGAAAATTGCTTAGAACTGAGCCTAAGAGGCAAAATTATGCATTAAGGATTTTACTTACACTCATACACTTTTCAGTCAGTAAATGACTGCTAAGTGTTTTTTTTTTTTTTTTTTTTTTTTCTTTGAGAGACAAATTTAAGCTGGCATAATCACGTCTTGAATAAGAACCTGTAATAGCTGCATTTTCTTCTTGTTGCATGAATCCCCATTGGGCTCCGAAATAAAGTTTATATAAAGATCATAAACAGGTCCTTCTGATGCAGTCGATGGACCATAAATGCATTTGGGTTTGATGGGAAAAAACATTGGTGAAAATAGACTAAGGGCATGGGACTGTACCACATGAAAAGGCCAGGAAGACTGTGAGATATAAGGTAAGCAGTCAGACATCCAGGTGAGGACCTACTACCATTGTGTGCTGTAAAACATGCATTTTTAAGACCACAGGCTTTTCTTCTACAATAAAACTCCCTATCCACATGCGGATCAAAACTATAGACGATCCATAAATTGAAGTGACAGGGTTACTACCTTTTACAGTGTTCCTCTCTGTTTTTTTTTCAGGGTGCTGTGGGCACAGACACATAAGAAGTGCCATTACCAAAAGGCTTTTACACAGAGCACCCATTAGACTAACTTAGTGCATCTTGTACAGCAAAACAATTCAATGAAATCACAACATTTGGAGGTCACTTTCTGACTGAAGCTCTTATATACATATATATATATATATATATATATAAAATATCGTTTTATACATTCATTTCCACTCTTTCTCCTTTCCTTGGCCTACCAGGAAAGACAAAAGAAAAAAAAATATTAAACTTCACTACTTGCTTTTTTTTTTTTTTCTACTTAAAATGGATTTTTGACTAGTTTTTCTCTCATTTTCAGCTTTTCTTTTTCAGTTTCCAGAACTTCCTGATACAATTTAAGATTTCTCTTTTTTGGCTGTTGCAGTTCCACTTAAGATCTATCAACTCCAGCTCAGTCCACCTTCACGGGCACATAGTGCTTACCAGTATTACAGCAGTACCCAACCTTCCTGAGGCTGTTGTTAGTACAATGCCAGAATTTTTCTAAGCATAGGAAAAAAATATAGTACAGAATATTTGTACCATGCAGAGGTGGGGACATTGGTTTCATGTTATTACTTCTTTTCACATTTGTGTCACAGCTTGAGCCTGGGCATGCAAGCCATGCACATTGTTAAAACTTCTGGCTTTCTGGTTGGGAATACTTCCAGAGTAAAACTCATTCCAAATTCTTAATTCTACTCTACATTCATTCTAAAGAACATTTGAGCATTTCATCTAATTATAAGTTATCTGGGCTAAGGCTACTTCTTAGCTTTTGTGCACGCACAGGCAGCAAACTTTGGATAAGAGAGTAAAATGTGAGCCTTCCAGGCTCACTTCCCAGGTCCAAATCTAACAGTGTAATAACTTCACAAAGGTAAAACGGGTTTTCAATTGCTGATACTGACAGATATAGCAATAAAACTCTTTAAGATTCTTGACTATAACAGCCCAGGGTAATTAGTAGACCAACTACCCAGCTACTTCTACTTTCTCTCTCTTCTTTTTTTTTTAATAGGAAAAAAAACCAACCCACCACACTAATGTCCTATTGCCACTATTTAGGGAATCCATTCTCTTTTCTCTCTCTTCTCCCTCCCTCTATCCTAAGATTTTTTACATTTCCAAATTAAAATACCTTCTTCGCTTTGAATCATTTGAGTGGATACAGTTTTCTGAAAAGCTAACCCACACATTGCTAAGAAAGAGTTACAGCTGAGGACTACTTGTTGCTGCACTACTTAGAGACACAGCTTCTTTTCCTGTCCTAGACTACATTTCAATTTCTTGCTAAGCTGCTGAAGTATCATAACTTCACTCAGGATTTATGGAGGAAATAACACAATGATACAATAATCATTTATGAAATGCAATTTTTGGAGTGTCCTGTGGTATAAAATGGAAAAGAAAAAGAGAGAGAGAGAGAAAAGCAAAATTTGTTTATGTAAATAATCTTTTTATTAAGTAACAGTCAGATGCAAGATTTTTTTTCAGCTGTCACTGATCATCTGCCTATTAAGACTGTCATTCTTTGACCTCCTTAGAAGATATGCTATTTCATCAAGCAAGTGAATTCACCCTATTTCATTTATTTTTTCCTTCTTAAATAATACAAGATTTGTTCTAAATGAGATAATTTTCCCCAAAGATACCATTGCTAATGAACTTGTAGAAGATGAGATTTTTTTGGTACACTGTACATTTCATAGAGTTAAACCATATGAAATACATCAGCATGGTGAACTCAAATCAGCTGTATGAATTTAAACATCCATATTGGTACTTTCACAGATTGATAGCTACGTATGTTGGTACAACATGGCTAGAGTATGACAACAAATCTGATCAGATAGATCAGTAATAGAACATCCATCAAAGGAATGACAACTTAAAGATGAAAAATTCACATCAACCCAAAAGTATGCAGGGGTGCCATAAGGAAGGCTAAGGTACTTTTGGAATTAAAGCTGGCAAGGATGCCAAGGAGAACAAGAAAGGCTTCTTCAAATACATCAGTATTTGAAAACTAGGGAAAATGTGGGTCTGCTGCTGAATAGGGTGGGTGTAATTGTTACCAAAGACATGCCCCAGTGCAAGCTGGAGGTTAACCTTCAGGAGAGCACCTATGCAGAGAAGGACCTGGTGTCCTGGCGGACAACAAGCTGACAATGAGGCACCAATGTGCCCTTGGTGCATTAGGAAGAGTGTTGACAGCAGATCAAGGAAGATGATCCTCTCCCTCTACTCAGTCCTGGTGAGACCACATCTAGAGTTCTGAGTTCCCCTGTATTAGCGGGCCATTGAGCTACCGAAGAGTCCACCATAGAGCTATGAAGATGATCAGGGGGATGGAACATCTGTCCTAATAGGGGAAGCTGAGAGAGCTAGATCTGTTCAGCCTAAAGAAGAGAAGGTTCAATAATATACACATCTTATGAATGCGTATAAATACCTTAAGGAAGGCTGTCAAGGGGATAGGGCCAGATTCTTTTTAGTGGTGGTCAGTGATAGGACAAGAGGCAATAGCCACAAACTGAAGCACAAGAAGTTCTGCCTATACCTGAGGAAAAAACTTGAATATGAGGGCAACAGAGCACTGCAACAGATTGCCCAGAGAGGTAATGGAGTCTCCTTCTGTGGAGATATCCAAAACTAGCCTGGATAAGATCATGTGCAACATATTCTAGGTGATCCTGCTTGTGCAGGGTGATTGGACTAGATGAACTTCCAATCTTAATCATTCTGTGATTAGTCAACCAGTCACTTAAACACAGGTTTCATTTGTGTTCCATAGATCTACAGATTTTCCTTTATTTTTGCTGTCTCCTTTATCCAAATAAAAGTTTGTGATACAAGGGCATTTTCACCATCTTCCCTCAACTATGCGTGTTTTTTTTTTACCCCATGAAACATTTTTTTTAATAAGAATTAGCTCCTCTAGTACTGACCTGTCACTATGGAGACACTTGATTAATGCTTAACAACTTAAGCTGCTCTGGTTTGGCTGAGTTCTCTGGATCTAAATTTAGCATTGAGATCCCTTGCCAATTTTCCACATCCCTGCAGTGTGCTAAACACTGCATGCTGTTACATACCTGTACCAAATATCAGGTGCACTGACCTACGTGTTCCAAGTACAAATGTCACTCATAAAAATGTTTTAAGGCTAACTAACAGGCTTCAAAAATCCATCTTTAAGTATGAGTTTTATTTCAAAACTGCACTAAAGCGGAACTTCCTTCTTTCTTAATACTGGAAAGATGAATTACATACAGACACAGAACTCACTACTACAGGTTAAAAATGAAATATATAAGAACCTTGCAAAAAATTCATAATGATACTATTTCTTCTGGAATAATAGCTTGAACATGAACTGATATTCTTATCACAGATTTTTGATGATTAGTAAGAATTCTGCCTTTTAATATTGTAGTAATGAAGACTTAGAAATACCTTAAATTGATACATTTAATGTAGAAAATTAGGAAATACTGCATATAACAATCACTTTTCACTTAGCAGCAGCAGATTTTTTTTTCTAGTCCCTTTTTTCTAGTCTCTGAACAGCTTGTTCTTAATAACATTCCAGATTATTGTAATGTGTAGTATTAATTTGTGTTTACAGAGGTATTAAAAAGCTATTAAAATATTCCACTATAAAATGAGAATCCAGAGTTAATGAGTAACTAGAGCTTCTAAATTTCTTAAAACACGAAAGATTTATTGGTAGAGTTTAATGACAGATTTACTGTCCTCTATGGCTAAGGCTGTGATGTGTTTTAAGGATGAAAATATAAACCAAAACATTGGTCTGAAAGTGGAAGAGTAGAAAAATCTTGTCTGTAGATGCATAACTATCCAGAAATTATTCAAATTTGAGTATTTCTGTTGAAAAGAAAAATGTATTTTTGAGATATGTTTTCATGTAAATGAATTGCTTGATAATGGGATTGTAGTAAAGAAAGAGAGAGGAGGAGAAGAGCTGAACATCAGTTCTCAAGGTATGTTAAAAGTGTTGTAAGAAACTGCCTTAGGCTACATCTGCCATGTATAATATTATTCCTGTTTGCCAACCCCTTTTCCATATAGTGGACGTATAACAGAATTAGTAGTATATAATCTCAACGGTGTCCAATGTGTGCTCAATTAGTATTCATCACATTTTACTTCCTTCTGAATTTAATAGTGAAAAGGTTTTGAAGTCAGATAATTTTTTTTCCTGGTTCCTCTGGATGCATTTCTACACTCCAGACTAGAGATCAATCATTAAACTATGCTTTGGCCACCATTTTCCCCACAAGATTTTTTTTCTATTAAGATAAAGATAATTATTACTATTTTTGAAAATTGTCTTCAAATAGGAAAACTAGTGCACCACTGTTCAACCTAACTTCTTCCTGCTGCCACCCACTTTTACCTGTCCACACTTAGAAAACTGAACCAGGAGAAATATCAAATTAAGAAACAAAAAAACTTTCAGTTTTCATTTAGCAATTAGGATTGTTAGAAATCTTATTTATTTACTTATTTAGAAATTCTTCAGATTAAGCTTGTGGAAGTGACAACCCCTCCCTCCCGCCCCCCCCAAAAAAATCTGTAAGCAAATTTAATTGTTAATGCTTACTGAATTATTTTAACCTTTGTCTTGCAGAGATATTGGTCTGGAGAAATTCAGTTATTGACCTGGAATACATTCAAAATGAAGGATGACAAATGACTGACTTTCCATGACAAATCAAAATAATTGCAGAAGAATATGGAGCAGATTTAGTTAATCTTAGTTTCTCATGAAATAAGTGGGTCCTATGAATGGGGACTGCATATTTAAATTTCATGTATTAGAAGAAGAAAAAAGAAGGAAAAATTATATTCCATTTCTGCTCTACTGAATGGAACATAACATGGGAAAATGGGTGCTCAAAATCTTCTTTTAATATGATGAAAATTAGAGTTTAGATGTAAAGGAAGCAAATAACTCAGAACAGGCTGGGCAAGTATCTATATGAAATTTTACTGTTCAGATTTCTGACAGCAATTTTAAAGAAGAAAGTATTGTGTCAACACACAAAGTAATTTGTTGCAATGCATTAGGTCAGAAAATAAAAAAAAAAACTCAAAAGTTTAAACAAAGTAAGAACATTCTTTATACTTGGAGTTATTAAGCACTGACAAAATACGAAGTTTCCTAGAAGCAGAGAGGAAACAAAATGCGGAAATAAATCCACCTTACTATTCAAATATCTGATCTTATAAAGCAGCCTTGGGTGGACACCTACAGAGTTGAGCTTGTTTATTAGTTAATTTGCAATCTGTGGCAACTACCTATGCTATTAAAATGCCTTACATTAGCTGAAGTAGTAACAATTTTTAACATAAGCAGATTCATGTAAGTAAAAGACTTAAAGACCTTTCTGACTTGGTGGCTAGCCTCTGTGTCCAATTCACAGAGCTCGTAAGACGACATTTTCAAAAAAAATCCCTAAACTTCCATCCAAATGCACTAACTTGCTCAGCAATTTATTATCACTAAAGATGAAATAATTGCTGTGGATATCTGCCTTGCCTCTTTTGTGCTGCATAGTGGTTGCTGTACAGCAAGAACTGTACAAAAGAATCTGCAGTGTCTCCATTATCAAACTGCTATCACCTTAAAAAAAAAAAGAAACTATCAGTAATTTCATAATCTGTAGCAAGTATCTATGCAGGTCTGAAGACATTCATACTGTGAAAAATATTCACACAACAAAAGATAGATGGACAAGAAGATAAGTAATTGGTTACATGCCCAGGACTGCCCACAGGGTTTTGTTTTGTTTAAAAAGAAAAGCCTCTTTTTCTAGTCTCTTGAATAATATTACTGGCAGTCATGGTTTTAAATTGCAGTTGCTCTTCCAGTTCCCCTCTTGGCGAAAGGGCATGCAGATACCAAGATCTTAAAGCTTCAATAGATAACTGATGTGTAACTAACTCTGTAGCAGCTCTTTTCTCATCTCCACAGAAATAATGGCAGTGGAACTGGCACGGTACAGTGACATTATGATAAAGGTTTTGTGTAAATGTTTTGTGGAATTGTCTAATCAGATAGCATATAAGTTTCTGCTTGGGGGTAGCTAGTGAAAAACAAAAAGACCTGAAGAGCAACCAGACGGGCTCAACCTATATGTACAAGTAGCCTCTAACAGCTGGCAGATAATTAGGGAATGTATAAAAAACAAGGCTTTCCCCAGTATGGCCCAGGTTTGCCTCAGTTTCCAGTCAGGAAAAAAAAAAAAAAGACAGAAAACAAACAAGAAACTAAGCCTAATGTGAAGATTTAGTTGAAGATGATAATCTCATTATGTGATTGAGCTGACCCACTTGTTCATATCATTGACAAGAGATGATTTGCAAAGGATTTTTTTTTAAACAAGAAAAGACAAATCAACTTTCTGTTAAAGATTTGGAATTACGTACATTTAAATATATTTGCATGCATGTATTTTACCAGTATGTTCATGTGGGTAACAAGTAGCGGATTCAACGTTCTGAGCAATCTTCTTAAAATGAATACCTTTGCATAATAAACCACCCAAAACTGAAAGATTAAATTCTGAATAATCACTGGAGAAGGAGAGGGGAAATAAATAAAAAAAGTAAAATCGTTAAAAAGTCCTTTCATCTTATATATGTAGAGTCTGTGCATAAAAATGTGATCTCAAGCTCCACTAGTAGCACAGGAATCAGGAATCTCTTCTTCCATTGGTTACAGAACTCAATGGAAGAAGAGAAAGTACAGTCCTGATGTTCTCTGGTAGCACTGTACAGTTACATACCAGTGACATTGTTCAATGAGTTCAATCATTGTTCAATCAAGTTCAAATGAGTTTTGACCAAAGTAGTTCTTTTATTGCATAATGATTAATCCATGCAAAGCAAGCTCTTCCCACTTTATGGTCATTTGCTGATGAACTTAAAACAGCAGTAGAGACAGATATCACTTCATGAAACTGTCACTAATAAAAACCACAGTAGCAGTATGAAGGCATTGAGGAAGAATAATCTGGCAAGTCTGTATCATTAGTTCCTGTTCGAGACCGAAAATATCCTAATGACGTTGGTAAAGCCTGAGACCTTCCATTTTTAAATACCAATAAATATATCCTCTACTTTGAATAGAACATGAGGCCATCTGACCTAGATTCTTCAAGAAGAACAACCTCCCTCTACCATTTATAACCAACATTCACAATAGGAAAATACTTTGAGGTCCATACCCAGTGAACAATGCAGCATCATTTAAAGATTATACTATGCTTAAAGCAGCATTGTCAGAGATCATAGTGAGCTTATATTCTTGGAAAACTCTATCTCTGTGTCTATCCTCATCATCTTGTTTCTCAAGTTCAGATTTCTTAGCACAGTGCCATATGCTGTGCTGTTCCCATACTGATAAACTCAAGGAAATGCAGTTCTGGTCTGTTCTGACTCTAGAGCAAAACTGACATCGATTTCAGCTGTAACATTAATGTGTCTATTGCTCCTCTTTCGTGAGATTTTCATGGCAGAGATAGTTTAAAATGTACAGATGTGCCTGAAAGAAACATTACTGCAGAAAATTAACACATGCAAATTATGAATGACACTATCACATGTAGCAATTGTTTGTTCCTTATTTTTTTTAAATGTAAAGCCATGATGTTAATTGATCTGTTTCATATCTATATCTATCTATAAAAAATATGCTGCTCCTGATGTCTGATACCCTTGTATGAACTGACATGCTCAACTAACCTTATCAACTAATAGGGAAAAAAGGCAATATACCCTAATCAGTAAAGAGTTTTTAAAGTCTTTTTTTTTTTAAATTGTCTTTCAATGTTGCCACAAACAGTGCTAATAGAAAAAAAAATAGAAACTACACATTTCCATTCAGAAACAACTAAATTCTTTAGATTAAGTAGTATCTCTATACATGCTATATTTTGTGCACATACTCTACTCCACCACTAAGGAAATTCCCTTCATCTCCCCAACAAATATGAGGCTCTGTCTGTTCAGGCTCTGTCCTCTCAGAGTAAGGTTCTCCCCCTGATATCTCGTTGACCTCAGGGCTCAGTCATGTTATTCTTCCAATACAGCAGACACAGATATAAGCAGCCCTTCACAACACCAGGGTAGAAAAAAAAAAAAAAAGAATTAAAAAAGAACTCTGCAATTTGGTGAATGAATTTTGAATGAAAACAATGCACTAAACACACAGGTTCACTTTTTTGATTCTTTCATTTTAATGTGATTCTTTCTGATTTTTATTTCAAACTTTAATGTAAATTACATTCCAGTGATCATGCACTCAAATCAAGAAACAGACTTGGGTCAAACTCTCCCCAAATCTAGCTTTCAAAACATACACAGACTTAAATACATACACACAAACACACATATATACATATATATTATATATATAAATAAATAAATATATATAAATATATATATATAAATATATTATATATTTTTTTTTATATGTATATATACAAAATATATAAATATATATATAAATTGGTGTCATCTTCAAAGATAACCTGTTTTTGCCTGTTAACATAAGCAGATTCCTGTTTGGATAAGCTAATTATTGAGTCTGGCCTAGTACTTTTACACTCTAGTACTTATTATGCAACAGTATTTGTACATAAAAGTGGAGTAGAAAATATGAGCAATGCTGTATGTTTCCTTGTTAAGATATAATTAGTCAGGGATAATAAGAAAGGCTGGAAATTTTAGAGGAGGTAACTAGAGTTAAGGGAAAGGGTGTAATTCCTTTAGGTAATCTTGAATTATCAGCCTAAAATCTTATTGAGTAATTGAAAAATATTACTATACTTTTATTGCAAAATTGCAAATAAAAAGAAAAGTTTCTGGTATGACAAAGTGAGTAACACTGGCATTAGGAATGCACAACCACCCTGGGGTCCACCGGGCTTTGAATGAGCAAAGAGTTTGACTGAATCCTTTGCAAAAGAAGACTTAAGCATCCACAATTATAGTATAAGGTTAAGGATGACTTCCCTTCTAATGTTCCCTTTCTAACAAGCCTGTAATATATACAACAGCTGACATGCCCTGTAGCAAAGTAAAGCTAACTCAGCGGCAAAAGCAAGACAGAATACTAGCTGTAATTATAAAAATAGTGTAATCTATTGTGAAATAATGTAATATTGAAACACAATTGAAGAAACAATGGAGACAGTGGAAAAACAAACCAAGAAACAAACAAGTAAACAAAAACACCCAACACCTTTCTTCTAAATATGCCTTCTCAGAATCTGGAAGCTAATACTAAAGCGGCTCTACCCACCCCTTCTCTGTGGTGCTGATTGATAGTGCCTCTAGCAGCACGTTTCCATAATATGGGCTCGATCAATACTGCTTCAGAGGGAAAATGCCACCTAATGAATCCCCCAGGGCACTTTCCTTAGTACCAGAGGGTTTTTTGCTGTGGGTGTACCATTTGGGAATGGATCAAGTCTACCTGGGTAACCTATGAAGTCCAACATGCCCCAAGCTGTGCAGCTTTAGGCATGACAAATTTAGCTGCAATAATGAGCTATGCATTCACCTTGGAAGAGCCTTTGATGTCACTACCATGTTAGACAGTAAGACTGGTGAAAGGCATTACAAGTAGTTCTATTTTTAAATACATTCGCACAGAAATTAAATGACAGTGAATGGCCTCTTTTATAAGAGCTCATCTGATTAGGAAATGCTTATCAAACTGCAGTTATCATAGATCTGTCTACACATTCAGGATGGCCATTTCCACAGCTGGTAGACTTATTTTGTGGATCAATATTCTTTCCTAACTTTATGAAGCAAGTTTTACAAGTATATTTCAGCTAAGCATAACAGACCCATAGAAGAGATCTGTTTCAATTACAGCAGAAAAAAAAAATAAATATAATAAAAATAAAAATAAAAAAAAAAATAAAAATAATAAAAATAAAAATAAAAAAAAAAATAAAAATAATAAAAATAAAAATAAAAATAAACCTAAGTAAGAGGAAGAACACAACACAAACACACATTTTGCTTGTACTTTTGCCAATTTTTATGTCCATCTTTCTCTAAACTAGTAAGTTTGCCTTGAATGCAGAGCTATCACTATATCAGCTAACAGAAGACAGTTACCAAGGTATAATGCTAGAGGCACCTGCACAATGGAGGAGGCACCAATATATACCAGTAACAGCAGAGGACTAGCATCTCCACTAGCACTGACCAAATTTTTTACTGATACAACATGATTTAGCTGCCGAGAAATCAGCAGCATATCTCAAGTTTTTCATTAGAATTTGTTTTAAAGAACAAAAAATTCCATAAGAGGAAGTGCTTTTAGGTTGTAATTTCCAATGATAGCTGCATCTCCCCAAATATTTCATTGCATTGTAGGTGAAGAACTGCTTCAATTTCCCTCCACCTCTGCCTTGAAGTGAAAGCACTATAGAGCATGGCTGAATTCTGCACCTAAGCTCTCCTGGGGAAGCACTCATAGTTCCAATTAGCAGAGTATAGAGCTTCACAGATCGACAACTATATGAATATATCTATCTACTACAATTAATCACAAATTATATTAAATTATATATCTATTATATGCTCAGTTCACATACACCTTCATCAACCAATAAGGATTCGGCCTCTTTAATAAAAGCTTCCTTCACTTTCAAATCCTCTTTTAAATCCACCTTGTACTTTGGTATTTTAGAACTGTATTTACTTACTAGGAGCATGGGGTATACAATGAGGGAGAACGAAAGAGGGTCCCTATGCATTTGTAAAGTAATGATTAAGCCATTCTCAAACACAAACGAAAACCATGCCTGACTGACATTTGGAAGACTTAATCTGTCTGATTGCTTCTTTGGAAAGATGACAGTTTATAATAGAGGAAGATCTGCACCTTAACCTTTTAGTTTTTTTTTTTTTTTTAAGGTTTAGTTTATAGCTTTGAAAGCTTAAAACTTAATATTTTATAACAAAAATATTAAGGTCAGAAGCAGCTCTTTTTCACAATATTAAACCATAAGACCAGTACCACTTTCCTAGGACTGTGAAGAATCAGAATGATAAACTATATTGTGGCCTTCTCTTAGCAAGGGATTTTCTCTCCCCCTGCCATTCCCACTACCTCTTGGTGATAGGCTATCATCTGGTGAACTGGGAGGCATAGAAACTTCTGTATAACAGCACAGTTATAACTGTTGTAATATACAATAATACTACAACACTAACTTGTGCTTTTACTTTCACTGAGCAGTTTAAAAAACAAATCCACTATTAAACTACTTTTATTGTAATCAATATACTTCTACAACATAAAATAAGTTCTTTTTAAAATTCGATATAGCATTTTAATTCCCTATTTGGAAGGCTTTAGAAATCTATTTTAAATGTCATTATGGGACAATCACGTTGTTACCAGGTTCTTACTGTTTTGCTCCTTTTAGCCTTTCTCATTTTCTGTTCCTTCTGTGGGAGACTACATACTGATTTATTATCTCTTGTGCAACTTTCTTCTTCCACCAATCTCTCTTAATAGAGAAAACAGCATGTTTTAGAACTTTCTGCTGAAGTTTCTTCCATTCTCTTATTCTGTTTAGCATAAAGGGCACATTTTGGGCAGAAAATAAGTAACTGATATAAAAAAAAAAAAAAAAAAAAAAAAAACAATAAAAAAGCACAGTAGTGGAAACATTCATGACTTGATTATGTTTATTGCTGTAAACATAATGTATTTTGGTGTTTCAGAAGACAGTTTTGACAGAAGTTAGCATTCTCTGAATTAACTTGCAGTAACATTTTTCACACAAAAAAAATCTTCAAAATAATCAACAAATATAAAGAAAAGTTTGTGGAGTGTTCCAGGTTCCTTACAATCCTACAAGCAGAGGAAAAAAAAGGCTTTCTGAAATATTAGCTTTCTGAAAAAAGTACATGACATTGGGAAATCACTGATAAAAGATACTGAAAGTGGAGGAATTCTGCTTTGGTCAGCAGAGTGTAACTACAGTGATGACACAAAGAAGTCACAGTACAGGAAATACAGAAGTATTTGCAAATAAAAATTTTATTTCAATTACTATTCCTGTTCCACATTTGGGGGAAAATATATTATATATGGAAGAGTTACTCTTGGCAGTCATGTAACTAAGAAGAAAATCAATGGACCTGTATAGCTTGGAGCCCTGCCAGGTAACAGGAAAGCTACTGTTCTGTTAATATTTCAATGGTAAACAGGATGATCCAGGTAAGAAGAAAACTTGGCATCCTGACATAAATCACAGGCAAATCCAGAATAAGGATATAGGAATAAATTAACAGAGCATTGAAGAGTGTTGTTATAATTAATGCCAATAAGCACGTACACATGGAACACAGACTTGAGTAAAGAAAAATTAGATGATATTTGATGAGATTATAAGATTGTGTGTATGCTTTTTTTTAAGAAAAAAGAACTGATGAAATTGAGTTAGACATCAACAATACATTTACCTTGCCACTTCGTATCTTGGATGGCACACCAGGATATGGTAACACATATTAAAGTAAACCAAAAGCAGGCAGACAGATTTCATACATACATAAGAAAGGTGAGCTTCACGCAGCAGTCACGCTATTAGAAGTATCACTACAAGAACTGGTTCTAGACCTTTTGTAAATGACTGGGAAAGTAAAAGAATAGAATCTAGCCTAACAAGTTTCACAAATCATACAAAAACTGGGACTCAGGCAGGTAAATACCAAGAGGAACAAGCCAATGTGTCCTGCCTTCCTAGGCAATCTATTTACGTGAAAAGCTCTATATGTCAAGATGAGTAAGAGGGGCAGAATGGCATTCCTAAGTAATGGGCATCTATATTCTTTGTTTTAAAAAAAAAAATAGTAACAGAGATCAACCACTGGATCATAATCTGCTTTCCAGATTGATGCAAAAGAGAGGGATCACAGAAATTATAATGTGATTGTTAAAATCTTTTGGTATTGTTACCCAAAGTTAACCTTCTCACAAAGCTCTCCCAGCTCTGAGACCAGATCATTGCCTATCTGTCAAAAGAGAGATTTATTCAACAGGGCATACATGAGGTCTGGGTGGCAAAATATCAGAAGTTTTATCCATAAAACAGCTTCTTTGCCTCAAGGTTAATCAAGATTACAGAAGAAGTCCTTGCAGTTCCAACAAATCCAGAGGAGTTAGATTGTGCATCTACCTATAATCTGTATTACACAGAAAGATTTGGGTTAACCTTCCTTAGGTATTACTCACTTTTCTGGACCAAAAGTCATGCATATAGTTGTAAAGGGTAACAGCATAAACATCACACCCCAGCAAAACAAGAAAAGATACATTGTTCCATTTCTTATTTCACACCAACACACACACACAAAAAAACCATTATTTATGCTGCACACATAAAAATAGCTGACACAAATGTTTGCACCAGTAAGATTAAGGACATTCACCATGTCCTTGGCACTAGGAAACCCACTAGAAATCTGATGGAAAGTGTTTCCTTTAGTTCAACTTATTACTAAGTTTTATTTATTTGCTTTGAAGATGATATAAACAATCATGCCAATTTTTGTTCTCTAGGTCAATTACAGTTTTACAGATCACAGCTATAAATACAAAAAGCAGGAGCCTTCAGTTTCCTCTTTTCCAAGCTGAAGACTTGTCCTATTATTTGTCTGTACCTCAAAATGTACACTCTTCCTTCTACATCCTTTGTTCATCCTTCTTGCCCCGTGTGTATTTTTGTCAGGTTCTGTTTTAAAATTCTGTTATTTTATAATATTTTTATGCAGGATTTTAATATTCATAGAGATATCAGAGAAATTTACAACAAGAATCAGTCACTGGAAGTTGAAACTAAACAGAGGCTTAAAATAATTCACATATAAGTGACATAATTGCATAATTGACAAAAATCTTAATGGAGGCTTATTATTGGAAATCAAAAAAAAAAGGATGATTCTTTTTTTAAATATGCATATTACTTCAAACACGCTCAAAACACATGAATTAGACATATGCACATAAACAGTCGTGGTATGTCTTGCCTGGGGAGTAAACACAAATTAAAAAAAAAAAAAAAAAAAAGAGGAAAGAAAGAAAGAAAAAAAATGTATTGAAAAACACAGAGAGGGAAGAACTGTTAAAGATTCATTGGCTTGCCACAGGCTGGGGACTAAAGGGTTGCAGAACTCATCTGGGGAAGAGGATTTTGTTCTCGGCAAGCAGTAAGAAGAGCGGGAGCCATCTGCCTGCCCAAACAGGTTCAGCTGCGTCCTGGGCTGGGCGAACCGACAGCAGATTGAGTGAAAGGTTAGCATCTCCCGCCTCCACTTGGCACTTGTTAGATGCCATCCGAACACTGCATTCAGTTCTGAGACCTTATGTACAATGACATGGATAAACTCGTGCAAACTCAGCAGACGGTCACTAGGATAGTCAGGGCTGGAGCACAGGGCCTGAGGCTTGTACAGCCTGCAGTGGAGATGGCCTCAAAGAGGACCTGACATCTCCTCTGCCTACAACATGCAGCAGTTGAAACAAGATAAAAATCAGACAGCATAGAAGGACCAACTCCTTCCCCACGGGGAGAGTCAGGCAGTGGAGCAGGCTGTCCACGTTGTGCAGTCTCCCTTTTCAAAACCCATCTGGACAAAGATCCTAGCAACCTGTTCCGACCTTGTAGCTGACCCTGCTTGAGCTGGAGGTTGGACCAGAGACTTCCTGAGGTTCCCTCCAGCCTGAACTATCCTGTAATTCAGTAGATAATTGGTAAACTATTCAGAAACAAGGCACCAATCCTCGGTTAATCAGGTGTCTGTAATAGTACAGTCATAAGGAACATGCATTTACACATAGCCCCTTGTGGGCTTTATCACCAGCAAGCAGCATATTTCTCCCATGTAACCCAGCAGACTTGAAATTGCCATAGTTCAGAGATAATCAAGAAGCGGAATTTCAGTTCTGTAGGAACAGCTGAACATTGAGACCAGCCTGTTTCAAAAGCAACAAAACAAATCAGCCTTGCCCAAATGTCTCCACAAAATAGAAAAAAAAAAAAAAAAAAGTGAATGCCAGAGATGATCAAAAAAGCCTTCTTCACATAAACTTTTCATTTTGACATACATACATATTTAATATAATACAGGATTCTGACTGTGATGCTTGATTTTAAAAATGTCATTGAAGCTGACATGAGGCTTATTTTGTTCTCTTTCCCCAGAGGTTTTCTTGATATGAAGGAGAGCACACTGAGTGAATGCAGACCATGCCCAAGATAACTGCATGGGTCCTGCAGCAGCAGCAGCGAGTACAGGCAATTGGGCAGAGGTGCCCAAAATGGAGGAAGCGGAGCAGCAAAAAGCAAGGTCTTGCTATCCCAGCAGCAGAAAAAGTAAAAAACAAAACCCATAACTCTCTTCCCTCGAGTTTCTGTGGAGCACCCAGACAAATATCAGTGGGCAAACAGAGTACGCAATTTCAACTGCCCTGATATTACTATACAACCTGTCACACACACAGTATCTATGATGTTCAGTTATTAGGGTATGACAACAGTCATGAGCCAAACGGTTACACAATCATCAGTACATAAAGGATATCTCATTCCTATTTATAGATAGATGCCAAGATGCTGCTTATATGTTTCACTGGAATGGCAGAGTAGTGTAACATATTGATTTAACACATACTCCTCTAGAATTGAGAAGTTTGAACAGTATTATTTTGTTTAAGGGGGTTGGAAAACTGTGCTTTTTAAAAAATAGATGTTTTAAAAATGGAAGTAGATTTTTTTCAGGCTTAGGGTTAGTTCTAGAGTTAGGGCTAAGAGAGAGTGCAAGACTAGAGGTCCATAGGAACCATACTATAATGACAGAATCATAAAGTCATCGAGCCTAACCATAAACCCTTCTTGAACATTGCCAGGGGCAGTGACTCCACCACTTCCTTGGGTCGCCTGTTCCAATGCCTGGCTACTCTGTCTGTGTAGAAATTTTTCCCAGTGCCTAACCTGAACCTCCCCTGGTGCAGCTTGAAGGCCATTTCCTCTTGTCCGATCAGTAGTTATTCTGGAGAAGAAATCGACCTCCACCTCACTACCAGCTCCTTCCCTTGCCCTGTTGGCTACACTGTTTCTTATACAAGCCAGGAGGCCATTGGCTTTCTTGGTCACCTGGGCAAACTGCTGGCTCATGTTCAACTGGCTGTCGACCAGCACCCCCATATCTTTTTCTGCCACGCAGCTGCCTAGCCACTCTGCCCCAAGCCGGTAACACTGCATGGGGTTGTTGTGACCGAAGTGCAGCATCCAGCACTTGGCCTTGTTGACACTTGTATAGCTGGTCTCCATCCGTGGATCCAGCCTGTCCTCATCACTCTATAGAGCCTTCCTACCCTCATGCAGATAAACTCTTCTTCCCAGCTTGGCATCATCTGCAAATTTGCTGAGGGTGCACTCAATTCCCTCATCCAGATCCTTGATAAAGCTATTAAGGAGGACCTGACCAAACACTAAATCATGAGAAACACCACTCATGACTGGTCACCAACTGGATTTAACTCCAATCACCATGACTCTCTGGGTCTGGCCAGACAGCCAGTTCTTCACCCAGCAAAGAGCACATCTGTCTAAACCATGCCAGCTTCGCCAGGAAAAGGCAATGGGACACTGTGTCAAAGGCCTTACTGAAGTCTAAGCAGACCATGCCCATAGCCATTTCCTCATCCACTAAATGGGTCATCTGGTCGTAAAAAGAGATCAAGTTGGTGACTGGCCTTTCATGAACCCATGTTGTCTGGGCCAATACCCTGGTTGTCACACACATGTTGTGTGATCACCCTTAAGTTGATATGCTCTGTAACTTTCCCAATACTGAGGTCAGGCTGACAGGCCTGTAGTTCCCTGGATCTTCCATCTGACCCTTCTTGTAGATGGGCATCACATTGGGCAATCTCAGTCATTTGGGATTTCCCTTGTTGATCAGGACCACTGACAGATAATGGAGAGTGCCTTGGGAAGCATTTCTGCCAACTCCTTCAGAATCCTTGAGTGGATCCCATCAGGCCCCATAGACTTTTGGGTGTCCAAGTGGATTAACAGTTCACTGACTCATGGATTATGGAGGGTTTATGGGCACTCTATAGGTGTCTTCCAGCTCTGGGGGGCAACTGTCTTGAGGATAACTTATCTGACTGTTAAAGACTGAGGTAAAGAACATCACAGGCATTTGTAGTAAGAAACAGAAACCTTTAGAAGATTTCAGCAGTGGTCCCATTCCTTTTTTTTTTTTAAAAAAAAAAAAAAAAAAAAAAGGAAACACTTTTTAAATCATTTACCTGAAGGGGAGCAGAAAGTTCAGTTACCAACCAATTTTGAAAATCTTGTTTTTAGCTGAAGAAACATGTGGTACATAATTTAATACAAAAAATATCAGGTAAGACAATGTCAATAATAACAAAAAATGTTCCACTAACAATGAATAAAGACAACTCTCAGAGAGTTGGCCACTTAAAGGTTGACTTTTTTTCTCCATTTTGTTAAGCCTAAAAGTAGAAGTCACTCATCAAGAAGCCTTATCAAGGAGAATGTTTCAGGCATGAGTGAAAGTAATTATGCAGCACTGCTGGTAGAGCAAGGCTCCATTTAAAGTAATTATCACCCCAATTAGAAATCAAAGAGAATTAATATCAGGCTTTTATTCTCATCAGGTAGTCTGTTAAGCTGTCCGGATCTCATTATAAGTTTTAGTTTATAAGGCAACATTTCTGCCCAATTGTACAATATTTGTATATCAGGAAAACAAACAAATAAACAACAACAAAAAAGACATACACACACACAACAACACTGCTGCAGGACCTAAAGGTAAACATAACTAGTTGTCCCTTTCCCACTCATAATTTATAATTACTCCTCTTATACAAGATCCATATAAGAAATTAACAAAAATCAGTGTACATGAGGTTCCTGAATCACCCTAACCTCTGAAAGATTTGCCAATTCACCAAAAAAATTTTATCTGTCAAGGAGATTATTTGTCTCTTCTGCTTCTAATCCTATTGAAGCAACTATTACAACACAAGGATTTTTTCAGCCCCAAAGTCTGAAAAGAGGACTTATTATTTTAGCCAAGACAACCTCTTTTCTGATTGATATCTCTGGATAGTTTTCTACTCTGGTATTTTGCTACTTGTAACCCCCCATTTTATCTGAGCAGTAGCCAGTAGTGATTAATATGTTTTTACAATAATATTACTTTCACATACAGAATGTCAGCCAAATTCAGCCAGCCGATTCACCTTGAATACTTGCCAGATATCGCCTAAACTAACCCTTATTCTAACTAACTAACCAACCTTATTTCTATGTCTACAAAAAAAAGCTGTCCCTGTTAGAGGGACTGAACTAAGAGATGTGCCTTTAGTTGGTAAGATTAGTTGTTTATAATAAAGCACCACCTGCTTTCAGACTATTACCATCTTCCACTATTTACGATAGAAAGAATAATGGGCTAAAAGATAATGTCTCTCCCATAATGTTAAGAGAGATAATTGTTAGTTGCTTTTTTGGTTGTGTGCTGGAGTTTTTTTCAGTTCTCTTCAAAAGATGTGAAGGGATATTCTCTGCTGGCCCTTTCATCACATTTCTGATTCCTCAGTAATGCTTTTTTAATTAGAGTTTATTCTTGCCTTGCATTGTTTTCCAGAAATATGTATTTTGACATGCTCTAAACTGCTCTTTTAATTTGGCTCAGTCTTTAGTCTAAATCAAAACATTTTTGTGCCTCTATAGCCAGAATAAGTGATGACTTAATATTGTTCATCTTCATATATCTAACGGTATACAGGAAGAGTAGTTCTATTAGGAATGGCTACAACTAAAGTTTATCTATAATTTCTTAAGTTGCTTGTAATTTTGCCAAACTATTATTTAAAATAAACATTCTAACTTTGCTGCATGCTTTAGGGCTTCCCTCGCTAGAGAAATTTAGTAAAAATAAAGTTCACCTATCAGAGAGTAAATAAGGTAGCTTTAACAGTAGCAAACCAAAATTGTATTTATTTTGGAGATCAAATATGCAAATATCTCTGTTGCCTTCCATATCTTTTTTTTTTCCATTTAGTATAGTATTTAGAGGAAGAACTTTACTCTTTCCCAACCACATCAAAGCTAAATAAGTTAATCATTATTTGCATAATCTGAAAATGGCTTTCCCCAGGCTTCTATATGAAGTATCTAGGCCTCCAGACCTCCACATACATTGTTAAATTCTTTAGAAGCTACTGATTTTTTTCCTCCACTCTTGCCTATCATCATATTCATCTAGATACGTAGTGTGAAGAAAATCCTACTTTATAGGGCAATGAATATGATAAAGCATGTGAATAAAGAGAAACAAGAGTCCACAACATTTTTATTACAATTTGTGTAGTCTGAACTGATGATGCTCTCGCATCATCAAACCAACTAGCTCCACTGGCAAGTTTCTTACTCTCCATTCCATAGGCAAAAACCTACAGATTTTGTAAGCAAGAAAAACGGAACTATTCTAAGCACAAGGAGGATCTCAAAAGTGGTAGGAAAAAAAAAAATAAACATACTGAGATTTTAAGATGCCTCCTCTGCACATTTCCTTCAGCAGATACTTCAGAGGATACCATCTCCGGTTGACTCAGGTTGATACATGTTTTCATGTTATGTGTATAGATAAAAAATTTATTTGCAAAAAAGTATATAAATATATATATATATTTACCCTCAGGAGATCAGAGAAAAAAAACCCAGGCAGTTTTGATTTACTATTTAAAAAAATCCCATTTATAATTCCACTGGCATTAAATAGTTCAAACAATAATAATCTTAAATAGCATATACTCTTACCTGTAGGAATGTGCTGCATGTACTCATTACAGATTCTTCTAAATCTATTTCAACATTTATTTCCTTGTCAGAAATCTGTATTGGTAAACGTAATGTAAAAACAACACCTACAGGGTGCACAACTACACAAATCTTTAACATGTAGATCTACATAAAGCTCTTATTTATTTTTTTAATCAAGTTATCTATTTTTCAGACATGAAAAACTTCCTGTATTTATGGGAATGATTCTTAAATTGGAAAGGAGAAATAAACATGTTGTAATATGACACATAGACAACATACATAATATATGGAATAAAAGACAGCATTACACTTTTCACAGTATCTTTCAAACAGAATGGAGTATATTTCATTGCCCTTCACTAAATTATTGTTTTCAATAGTGTACAAGCTTCCAACTAATAGTAAAATTTATTGCTATATATAGCACCAAAGACAGATACAAGTATTTTACTCAGAATAATGCCTTAAATCAAAAGCTCAGAAAGCAGCCTTAGAATATTAATGAAAAGAGAAGAGAGTTACACCAAAGCCTTATCTGTAAAATAGAACTTTAGGACATATTTTAGGTCTTCTCATAATTACCTAGAAAATTAAAAGTGACTATGCTTATTTCCCTTGTCACAACATAGCTGTCAAGATTGTCTGTCCTGTAATACACAAATGCCACTCTGCTAAACATGTTCATGAAATGAAATCTATATAAACTGAGTAGAACTGAAATAATTAGAATATGACATCAAAATAATTTACCAAAATGCTGTTGGAAATTAAAACTCATTTACTCTCACTAAAGTCTATTGGTACTCTGGGATAGATGCCATTTCCTTAAAGCTAATACTGCTAACAGCTACCTTCCAGATCACAGGAAACATAAGAAAGGGTGTAAATTTTGTTACAAGTTAGATTAAAATGCCAGAATCTTTTCCTTATACAATGCTACTTTTCAGAGATTCTTTCTGCCTTTGGTCTTTCCATACCAGGCATGATGGATAAAAGCTTAACTTTACAAGGGTCAAAGAGTACCAGGATATATAATATATACAGATATATATATATATGTATGCATGTATGTATAGGATAGAGAGAGAGAGATATATATATATACATACATATATACATATATATATATGTATGCATGTATGTATAGGATAGATATATATATAGTAGCATTTTTAGTACATAAAAATGGATGAATATTTTTAGTGTTCTTTTTTAAACAGTTCCTGCTCACCAGGCAGTGTGGTCATGGGAGCAAGAAGCCAGAATGTGCAAAACCAGTGACAGCACAAATATTCTCCTTTTGGCTATAGAAGGCCTGTTCTGCTTTGAAAACAAGTGAGGATGAGATGAACAAGCCAAGCCTACAAACACAAATGCAGACTATGCTAAGGTGAACCAAGTGCCTGGATGAGTGGCCATTACCACCAATTACAGTGGGCAATCACTTTAGAAGCCTTAACTAATCCTTAAAAAATCATATTCTCCTCAGCCTTAAATACATTTATTTTCTTCCCACCTTTGTACTTTTTAAGTCGCAGCATTATTATTTGCTGCTTTTTTAATATCAGCTTCTCAAGTGCTCCAGAGCCCTGTTTATCTTGCTAGTAAGGTAGAAGAAAGGTATGGTTCCTTCCAGGAAGGTTCCTTCCAGCCTGTTTTATTTTGACAAAATGGAGACAAATAGCCCTTTCAGTAACTTTGAGGATTAACACAGAGCAGTTTAGGGAACAGGTGAGGTGAGGCGCTGTAACTGCTCTAAATGTTGATCTGTGGCTCCACTGTAAACAGACTACCTTGGTTTTAATCGATTCAGTGTGAGTACTCAAACTCCGTGGTTGTGACCTTTGGATTCTTGTTTAGTTTTTTTTTTTTTTTTTTTTTTTTTAATCAACTTAGCAACTTCCAGATTTGAGAAAAGTCAAGAGATATCCTTTCTTGAGTCACATTAATATTTAAATAAATGACAAAAAATGATTCCTATCTATCTGAAGCAGAATAGTTAGCACTATTTTGTGGAAGAAATGCACATTGAGTTCTCCAGAACAGAAGACAAAAGTGAACTGGAACTCTTCTTAACTTTTCAGAACAGTACTGTTATCTGTTGAAGTGTTATTCATGCACACTGCCATTCTTTACTATATGTGGCAGAAAACGAGATATTCGTAAGATATGGATAAAGGAAGGGTCCTTTTTTTTTTTTGTGCCTTTAACTCAGAAAAAAAAAATATTTTGGATCCATTTTATCTGAGTTTATTTTTAAGCTCAGCAGCTCAACCAAAAAAAATCAATTATTCACACAGTCCTAGAAAAACAGGCACCCCAAATCAGTTCCAGTAAAAAACAGAGAATATAATATTAAAAGGTTTATATATAAAAAAAAAAAAAAAAAAAAAAAACTTAAGCCCAAACATGTATTTGCTCTTCAGAAATTTCATAGGTATTCATACCTGTGCTCTACAGTTTTTCTCAGGACTTGCCAAAGGATTATATGAACTAGTAGAATGGCTATAAATATTACGTTACTTTTAGAAGTGTAGTATTTTACTACATAAGTATATATTTTTAAAAGATCTGATATTTTAGGATTTGAAAACAGATTTCAGCTATTCTTCTTTATGTCAGTTGACAATTTAGTTAATTACACCCATAAGAGTCTGATAAATGGGAGCTGATATTTCTGAGAGGAGAACTACATCTAACCACATCAAATAAGAAAACAGACACATGAAAAACCTACGGCAAATGAATTGAGCTTGAAGCTAAATTGCACACTTCTTAGAAATCTTGCTTTATAGCTACAGAGCAAGATCCTAACTATTGTGGAAGGGATACCATGCTTTTTAGTCCTAGATTTTCTACATGCATTCAGAACTATATATTTTTCAGAACTGAGGATCAGTCATAGCAGAGACTGACAGAAAGAAGTATTATCATGAATTCTTATGATATGAGAGATAAATCTTTTCTATCAGTATAGTGTCACTTTGGGAACAAAAGACTTTAAAATAGCAGTGAAATATTTAAATAAAACACACACCGATATATCCTTTCTTGCACATCCATGAAGTAAGCCCAGAAGTAGAATTAAAACAGTTTTCCTCATCAGATATGACTAGACCATTGATCTCTCCAATACATTATCCTCATTCTCTACAGTGCACTAAATTCCCATTTCGTGGCCTTTTCCTGGATGTTTGTTCTGTATTTGTTTCATGAGGTAATTTAATATCTCAGTCATTCTACATTTAACAAACTACGCCTGTCAGATTATTTGTAGCATCAGGAGTTGTTTTAGTAGAAGATAAAGCATTTTTTTCTAAATTACTCTTTTTGCATATAATTTAGAGAACATAATAATGGCAGATATTAAATTCCACATCCAATTATTTATGGCACTTTTCCTGGGCCTGTTTTTTGATTAGACTAAATTAATATTTCCTTTAACTTTAATATCAGCATATGTGAGCTGAAGATCCGGTGCACATTCCATTTAGGTGTTTACATAGACCTTCTCTAATAGACATAATTGTTCCTACAAATAGCTGAAGGTGAAAAATTGTGTTCATGTACATTCTGCACAGATAATTGCAGGTTTAAAAGGTAGTCCTGTTTAAGCACAGGTGTTAAACAAAGCTCTAAATTATCAATATTAAAGAGCCACACAGAAAGATTAATTATGGATTTGGGAGCACAATCAAAATTCAAATAAAATCTCTCCTTTGAACTCTTGATTTCCCCTTAGTGTAATTGCAGTAGGGTTAGATCTCACTCATTCAAGCACATCTTATTTTATATATATATATTTATAATATCTATTTATGATCTATATCTATAGATATAAATCTATATCTATTTATAAAATCCCTTTGTTGAGAAACACAGAACAGGAAGTGATACCATGCACCACTTCTTTATACTTTTTACTCAATTTTGTAAATATATTCAATATAGCAGTAGGAAGATACAGGAAAAATGTTTTCATTTCACAGCTGTTTTTGTTTGTTTGTTTCATTTTGATCTGATTAGGAATGAAAACTCCCCCCATACTTTAAAGACACCTGAAAAAGAATACAGACCTGACTATGAGGCAGTCTGCTCCGGAAGATCTTGTGTCCAAAGCTGGAAACACAGAAAGTTCAGTCTTATGAACTGAACTTCAGTTTCTGAAGCACTTTGTGAAATCCTACCCCGAGTGTATATTAAAAGATAATAAAATATTAAATCAAAGTCTATTCATTATGAGTACTATGATACACAGGTCTTTGCACTCTTCTTTTCATGTCTTTCTAGGTCCTCAATAATACATATAACATTGTGAACTCTGGTTCACTATCAGAAAAACCTACAGTTCGCTGTAGATCTTTCAGCTTTCAGAGATCAAATACAAGCCTGTAAACTGCAGGCAACATTGCTAATAACGCTGTGAATAGCAGCACATGCTGAACCTGAGCACCTGTGCTTTCCACAGAACTGAAGACCTTGCCATGGCAGTGTTTAAAATCCAACTCAAACTGGAAAAAAAAGTATATGATTTTGCTAAAGGACATCCTTGTACCTATATTTTTCTATCTGTATGTATAATATACATATATGTATATATGCTTAGAGAAACTGTCTTGTAAGAAAAGGAACAGCTCTATTTCTAATAGACTGCTTCTAACCTGCAGATCAAGGTGAAAACCTCAGCCAAGCATCAGACACATCCCCAAACCCCAAGCGCAGCTACTAGAGCAATTGCAAAGAAAACCAGGATGCATGTATTACAGTTTACACAACATGAAATCATAAGAAGGAAACTTTAGTAACTGGTACCACAGAAAGTGAATTCAGAAGTTGAGATGAGCATTGGCAATTATGGCTACAGAGGTTTCCTCTGATTTCTCTCAAAGTAAAAGGTAACCCAAATGTTTCTCTTAGGCCATCAAGGTGCTTGTTAAGATTACCAGGTGGCTGCATATGCTTTAGGTCTCAACTCTAATTTAATCAGGGGAGCATGGTGTTTTGCTGTATTTCTGTCTTCTGAAATTGCTGTGGCCAGCTCCTTTTATCCGTCCAACAGAATACCCCCGTTAAATTTAAATCAAGATCTCCTATTTCAGTCATTTTGTAGTCTAGTTCAGCATGGTGGCTTCCATTTATTTTCACAAAATTTTATAGCCTCCTTCTCACCATCATATTAAACTAATTCTTTCCATCCATTACATGCTGACTGCTTGGCTTCTGCTTCTATTGTTCAAATTTTGTGTCTTTGATCTTTTTATTACAATTCATCCTATGCTTTATTACCTTGTTTTACCTTTCCTGCATATGGCTTTATTTCAATTGATTCACTCATAACATTTCCCTCCTGCCAATAAATCTCAGTTTGCTTTATTTCAGACTACATTTTGACCATTTTGGCAAGTTCCTTTTTCCTCTTAATAGGCTGGAAAAAAAAAAAAAAAAAAAAAAAAAAAGCTGCAAAGCAAACAAATTCTTTAGGGCACATAAAAATAAATAGCAGTAAAAATTGTTCACCATTTCCTTTTGTGGACCTAACTGAAAATCTTTTGTGACATTTAAAGCAACTTATTTTACTCCAATTTTCCCCTGAAAATTTGGGTTAACCAAAAGACCGCAGCAAGGGTATGAGATTCAAGGAGGATGACATCCCAAACAGATGGCGGGAGAGGAAATTTGCTGATCAAATGTCACTCTGGTGACCATCCTATATTTGTAGATGGCAAAAGTTTTTATCCCTTTAAGGGCTTCTAATGCTCACATGGTGCTCTCTGTCAAGGGCACTCTTGGTCTTGCCATTTTTATTGTCCAATGCCTGGAGCATGTTCTCCATTAGCCTTGAGCTTCACTTTCACTTGCTGCAGGCCAGAAGCCCTGAAAGAATTAAGCCATTAAGTTGCATTCATGGACATGTCCCTTGAGAAGCAAATGGAATTTTCTCCTCTTTACATTTCAGTTTGATGTACAGGGGCTTTAGGGTCACCGAAAGGCATCCAGCATCTGTACCACCCGAACAACATCTGTGGGCCTGCTTTCACCATTGGCTCCTTAACAGCCATATAGTCCCTAGTCTACAGTACCTGTGATTGGGTTAGTTCCCGTCAGAGACAGGACAGCCTTTGGCGTATACAGTGAAAGCCAGAACATTTTGCAAACGTAACTGAGCTCATGAATCATGTTCTTTGCTTGAATAATGCGGAAAAGGGAATAAGGCTGCCAGGAAGAAGAATCAAAGGTTGGTGGTTAAAACAAACAAGTACCCACTGACTGCTGAAGAATGCCCATAACAGGTCACTACCCCTGTCACTCTAATAAGGAATTCCAGCGTAATCTTTCTTAGCCTCATGCACACATCTGGAGAAGTTATACACTGTCCTCCCATAAATATGAAGAAATTACCCTCTTGTTTGTACTCTGAGAGCACTGTTTAAGGTAATGTAAATGGCAGCTATAAACTACATCCTTATTAAATTGTGTATGCACGTGCACCTGCATGTATGTTCCATTTCCCCTGCTTGCTAGACTGAAGAAGTACCAAAAATATGAATAGCAAAGTTTTTCTCATAATGTTTTAAAGCTCTGGTCAGCATACCATGTAAAAAAGCCTCAATATAATCACTACTACCTAGATAGAGACCATGACTTTCCCTTCAACAATCTTCCGGAATTTGCCAGGTAGTGAAAGTCACAATAGTCATGGATTATTCGGAGCGCATATGATGTAATGCAGCAGTGGAATTTCATTTATTCAAGAGATTTCCATTAATTTTCATAACTGCATTATACTACGGAAATAAAAAGAATTGTTTTAAATGCTTTCAGGTTGGATTTCTTAGTTTATTGCTTTAAATGAATGATCTCTCTATTATCCAAAATTGAAGTAATGTGTTAAATATAGTGAAAAAAATAGTATTTCTTTTAACAGCTCCCTGTAAATCATTTAAAGGATAGATCAATTGCTTTAGCACAGAAAAAATAGAATAGCTCCATAATGATTTGTTTTCATACCCATTTTAAGAAGGATCATGCAATTAAACAAAAAGTCAAAAAAAATCAGAGTTCATACATAAAAAGTGAAATCAGATTTCTATCATTAACTAGTTACAATTAGCTTTCACAATTCCTCTGCAGCTCTCATTTCCAAATTAATTCTAAAGAATGTATTTGAGAAAGTTTAGAAATAGAATCAAAATAATTATTTTAAGTCATGCTTTCAATTATTTTGGTGCATCTCCTTTACCTGCTTTGCTCTCCAGTACTTCTTACAGAGGGAGTAGCAGTTTATTTTGTATTATTTGGGTTGCCAGTTTTGAAGGATGGGATTGTATACTGGGAATGGGGATGAGGAAGACTTGGAACTGGGGAGCTTGTTAAGGCCTATCTCGGAATCAGGTTTAACCCAGTGCATTTAACAGCTCTTGGGCTATCAGTGGAAAGCTATTTACACAGTGTAGAGACACTCAAGACTCAACACAGAGAAATCACCATCCCAGCAAGATTTCTGGACTACAGACATAGAGGATTATGATGTGTAGGTAAATTACAGTAATAAAGTATATAAGTAAAAGTATGGGGAGAAAATGACAAAAGTCTATGCATGCTTGTGGGTTCTGTTTACAATCAGGTTGTTTGCAGAATAATCTTTGCTTGTGTTTACTTGCTTAAAACATGGCAATATTCCATTTCTAAAAGAGCACAAAATCAAAAGTTAGGGTCATATGTGCTTTCAGAAATTTTTGAGTTCCATTTTTGCTATCACTTTTTAAACAAGATAAAATAGTTCATAACTCGTTGCATCTGTACTCTAAATGAAATATTACCACATGGCTTGCTCTGTGAACCACGTCAACACTTATTTCTTAATCAAAGGAATCATACCCTTCTCATCTTATTTACCTTTGTATAATCCCTGGCAATAAAAAATATTCAAAAAAATGTAGAAGAAACATTCAACACTATTGATTTAAGTTACCTACTAAGATAAAGAAAGACAAACCAATGCCATGAAACTAAAAGTCTTTGCAACACACCAGTTGCTTCTACACAGAAAAAAAATTACCCATATAAGTCAGTGTTTCAGATAAAATATATTGCTGCAAATGGTATTACAGATCAGATTATATCTATATTCCTCTCTTAAACCTATTCAACCCCTGAAGTAGCTTTAAATTATCTCAAAAGAGCAACCAGAACAGACAAGAGCTGACGTGATTTATCTGTGCTGTTCTTTTATTACAGTGTCCTTATTACGTGGACAATTGTTTCACAAGAAGAATGAAAGTAACAGGAAAAACAATTTATCCAACATCAGCAGTGGCATTGAAGACATCCATTATATAAAAATCTGTTCTTAAAATAATTGATATTGTGAATGTAAACTTCTGATTCTAACAAATAATGTCTATGCTGAAAAGAAAAATTCTTAAGCGCAATAACTTAACTTCCACCACAGTAAGAAGATGTGAGTGTATCGATGAGCTTCATTATTATTTTCATGCACTCCCTTTCAGAAGTGAGTGAATGTAGTTCTGAGAAACTTTATTCTGCAGTTCAAAAAAAAAAAGACTATAATGTTACCCTTTGTCATGTTTTAACCACGATGTTTGCAGTATTTATTGTCTGAACTAAGGAGAAAGTCATCCTTACTTTGCAGAGCCCACATCGTCAGTACAATTACAGAAATATTGATTGGCTTGAAGTACACTAGTCATAAACCATTGCCCAAGGGTTACATTTGTTATGGAGATTGTATCGTAATATTTACAGTTTTGTAATTCAAGGCTGGTAATTAATATGCCCATTTAAATAAAAGCTGAGCAACTCTTACAGTTGCATCCTAAGTGTGTCTTAACAGTGATACCAGTAGCAGAAGGTAAGATGTAAAAAGATTATTTGATTTTCATTCTCTCTTACTAAAAAAAACCCTCCTAAAACTATATATTTTTCTTAAAAAAAAAACAGAAACAGAACAAACAAAAAAGATCCACGTCTCTCATGTTCTGACTTGCTGGTACTTCTATGCTGCTTTTCATATCAAAGCTTTCCAATAGATAGACCTCGCCTCCTTTCACCTGTAACACAGATGTAATGACACACACGACAAGTATATGCAGTAGAATCTACTGAGTTTTCTCATACTCAGGTGTCCAAAAATTGTCCTAAATTAGTCTGACCAAAAAAAAAAAGTATCAAAACCCATCTCCCTGAGAAATCCTTTTAGCCTGAAGCATTTTCACTTTGATGTGATTTAATTATTTCACTCTGCATTTGCTATAGATCTCCAGCTGGTAGACCAGAGTATGCAATATCTTCTGTTGCCACAGCCAGCACTGGGCTGCAGAGAGCTGCTCCAGCACCCTCTGCATTCACTGGCAGATAAGCGTTCCTTGCACAAAAGACTCTTTAATTATTGCAGCCATTAAAGAAGTTAGACTTAGGTGCAGTACTCAGAAACCAGGATTGCCCTGAGACTATATATAAGGTATAAAGCATTTTATATCATTTTTGCTTATGACATTATTGACAAACTGTTTATAAAACATTTGCTAACCTATGCAACTGGCACGAGAACATTTCTATAAGGCTGTCAATGGACAAGTTTTCCTTATGCCAGATATCACCTTTACCACATTTAAAAGAGACAGGTTATCAGAGGTTCAAGAAGCATCTACCTTTCAGCTTTGGAAAAGTGGACAAAAACATATAGCTTCAAAGTTATTGTTATGAGAACTGGGTTGCTGGGTGTTTTCATTTCTTGTTTAAGCTTGGAAACTCTTTGTATTGATAAGCCTTTAGAAATTAGGGATTTTATATATGGCACAACACATTGTGGAGCAGAGAGGTCTATGCCACCATCACTCAGTAGCAATGCAACTCTGTGCATGTAGTACTTTGCCGAGAGTAATTGGCCAGCTCAATTTCCCATGCACTTCTGGCCAGACTATTTGCTCCTGTAGTGTGCAACTCCTATAATGAGCCATTATATTTAATTAGACAGAATACTACACTATGTCACAAGAAAAGAGCTTGCCCTAGGAAATCTCCCAAAGAAAAGGAACCCAGAACAACCAAGTAGCTTGCATGTTAACAGCACAGTAGTTTATCATTGACCTAATACTAAAATAAGGCAGTTCCTTTGTATTTGCCTGAAAAGTTAGACTTGGCAAACCAATCTGCAAAATTTGTATTTTGCAGAAAGCTTCTGTTTAGCACAAACATTTGTTCAGTAATAAGTCATTACAGTAAAGTTTTGGACATTAGTAAGCAGAAAACTTTAGGTAATAACATGCATTCAGTCTATCTCTTATTTTGACTGTTGCAGTAATGATCTCCAGAGCCACTTCCTAGTGTTTAGAGTTTACACTCTAGATATAAAGTTTTATAATTCAAGTAATAGATCTAAATACAGAGTCTATGTGCATTTCCTCATCTGAACTAGATTCAGCACAGTGCAGCGTCTCTGAGTTCCCCAGCAATTAGTGATTTGCCTATGCGGTATTGGAGGCCTCAGATTTGTGAGTTACTGTTTTTCAGACACACTTGCGATACTGCAACAATCTTTCTTTATTACAAGTCTGTACAAGTTTAATCTCTGCACAACTGTGGAGAAAGAACACTTTTAAAGAGATTTTGATCATCTTAAACAGAAAAAAAAAGAGCTAAATCTGGTTTAAAGACTAAAAAGAGGAAGGCATAGGCCAGATCGTAGCCCTACGCTAGGATCTGTACAGTTAATTTTTCCTTAACTTAAACTGGATTAAATCGTGAGGCCAGAAATTTTACTGTAGAATATTCTGTAATGCAGACAGCCTGGAAAAAAAAATACCAGCCACATGCATTGACCTCCTTCCTGTAAGCTTCTCCCCTTCCAGAAAAATTCAACTCTTTGCAAAAGTTAATACAATCAGGAACTGAAATCTGTGCTTCTTCCCCATAGCTCTAAGGTGAATAGAAAAAAAAATAATTGAAAATTGTTTATTATAGCTCAGCAACGAATAGTAAAAGATGTTCTCCATCCAGTTCATTTTGTACTGAAGATGAACATGGAAGAACTTAGACTGAGGCTAAATTATAAACAATAAAAAGACTAAATTCTTATTTAATAAAAATAACTGTTCTTACTTTGTGTACCTTACCATATAGTAGAAATACTTTCCTTCACCCATGACTGGAATCAAAGAAAGAAGATGAATGGAATTCCTTGCAAAACCTGGAGTGTCTAGTTTCCACTCTTTGTATAGCAAGACCATCACTACTCTCCTTTATGATCTGTAAACATGCAGCAGAGGTATTACAAACCATCTATTCTTCTGTTCTGATTTGTTCCTAAACCTAAACTGGCTCTTTACTTCTAGAATTTAACCTCAGAGCTCCTGAGCATAAGAAAAATAAATAAATAAATAAAATCACATCTCCTTTTTAGGTCTCCAGTTTCTGTCCCAACTGGGAGACCCAACAGATGTAGAATTTTACTTTTTAATGCATTCTCTAATGACTCATTTTTAAAGTGACTGAAACACTATGTCTAATTATAGCTGCAATATGTTCCTTAGTGAATTTCACATCCCAAGCATCACATTATGTTCTTCCAATAATTATAGCCTTTCCTCCATCCCTTTTACTTTTATTTCAAGCCAGTCAAAACTTAAACTCGGTCTTTAACTTCATTACATCAAGTTTCTCCCACATACTATATGTTCTTTGGATATTCAAAAGTAGCTGCTGTTTAAGACCACCTGACAAACATTTCAGTATGCCATTCTTTCCCTGGTGGATACATGATTTACTTCACAGCCCAAACTTCCCAAACCCAAATTTTAACTTGATATTAAAAACCATGCTCATGAGGGCTCTAATTTCAGTGCTGATGAGTGAGAAAAAAAAAGGTGTATTTTAAGTCCTAAATAGACAGAAGCTGTAAATCCAATATAGCCCTTTGTTGTAATTTCCCTTTCCCTTTGCGGGGAATTGAGTCAAGAGAGACACAGATCACATTTATTAGAACATCTTCTATGACTTACTTAAGCTGATGCTATTTAATAGCAGTTAACTTACATACAGTGCATTCACTTATTGCCTTGTACTTGCACACATGCTCTCTCATGTGTACTGGTGGCTCTACATAGATTCATCCAGCTCTTTGTCTCATAAAGTTATTAGTTCCTGTGGATCCAAGACCATTAGCTTTCAAAATTCCTCAGTTTCTGGAAGATTTTCATATGTTTCCTAGCAATATATCCTTTCCAGTCTTGCTACATCAGTTTTCCTATGTTACTCCACTGTGGTAGGATCCCATCTAAAGATGTATCTAAAATGATGTTGCAGTGCACGTATTTAAAATAGTTATATTTATTTTGCAGATCAAAACTGTCAGAGAAACAGCTTCCATGACTGCACATCTAGGTGTTCACTAAATCAGAAAAATAAACCTGAAACATAGATTAAAACTATTTTCCACCTTCCTGAGAGAAATGCAGCAATGCGTCTCACCTCATAAAGAGCCAGATTCACTCTCAGTTGCTCTGTAGAAGTCAGAGTGTTGGTCTGGTCGTTGGCCCAGAATCCGTGTGTTTCCCACAAGTGAGCTTCCTACCGACACTACAGGAAGGGGCCTACAACTCTGTGGCACCAGAGAGCAGTTGACCGTGCTGCACATTTGGACCACCAAAACCGAGAGCAGGGCAGTGGGTCTAGCAATATCAGAAAAAGTCCTGCACTCACGCTTACCCTAGACACACTGTTCAACATTTCACATGCCGATCTTCCTGCTTTTGGGGTTAAGCAATCCTAACTCAGCAGGCACAGTGAGGCCTCACAGTGCTCTGTAGGTATCTCATCACCTTCTATACAGCAAATAAAGAGAACATGCTGGATATCCATATTTAAAATTGTTAGATTTTGTTGTAATTCAGTAGTTTATACCAATATGAATTTAACTATCAATCTATCTCAGACATCCTAAGTCTTTTCCAATAATATTCTTTTATTGGGGTTTTGGTTAAGTTCAGCAGTTTTCGGGAAATATACAAAAATGTTGTCATACTTCCAAAATCATTTATACACATTTTAATGCAACCACCTTAGGGCAAAAGGAACACAGGTGTGATCAAATTTCTACCTGGACTTAACTAATTCATCAATAAATAAGAATATCTCTTTCTCAGTATAAAAACAAAGCAGCCAGTCTCAGATGTGTGTACTTGTTCCTATTTCACATGACTGAACTATTGCTCTTCCAGCTCTTTGGCAGCTATTTATCCAGGATCTCGGTTTGTCCTTGTGACAGCATGTCAGATGCCAGATGCTGGAAGGATGTCATGCTGATTTAGTGCAACTATCATGCATCCTCTTGCTTGCATCCTTTAATATGAGCTAGTTAAAAGCTGTCTGATAAAAGCTAAAATTTATTCTTGAGCTGTAAAGTCACAATGAAAAATATGAGTGGAATCAATTAAGTCAGATAACAGTTTAAATGGACATACTCAGTTTATCAGGAGAAACTTTACAGTGCTCATAAAGATGGCATAAAAATGTAGCAATCTGGCTGTCAATGCCATCATGCAAATATTTCCTTTGACAAAAGAAACAGGCAGCAAGTAGGTGTTGTGGCAGCTGCCAGACTCCATTACAGGGAGTGAGCAGAGGGAAAGGAAGAGAAGACTTTTGTTGGAAATAGGAGATAGTATGGTGAAATATAGCTTAAACTGCAGAAGTTAAGGCAACTTGCACATACAACAGACTGCATCACAGATCCCTATATTACAGTCATCAAACTGGCCGTGTAGAAAATTTGTCCTGGCACAGCCGTACTTATTTTAAGACCTGAATTGCCATGTCTATGCTGTGATGCTCTGTACCATGGCAATAGACTTAGAATTAGCTCATGAATCTCTCCACATAAATCAGACTTTTTTTTTTTTTTTTGTAAATTTTATACTGGGAGAAAGGATGGCTTTCTGAATGACAGATATACAGGCCTTGTATCTGACTCCTGTACTTCAATAACAATACACTTTGACTTGGAATTTGGATAGGAAAAAACTCAGTTATGAAGAAAATATTTTTAATATGAAGTTCTGATGTACATGTTCAGAAAAGGACAGGAAAAATAACACATTTTTATCATAGGTAGAATTTAAAGAAAGAAAATTGTCTCCACTTACAGACATAACTTAGGTGTTAGTATTCCACGTATGTGCACAGTCAAGACAGCTTTTGTGCATTTGTTCTATGAACCTATAGAAATGATTATACCTTTGGTTGTAGTATTATTCAGGGGGACTAGACAGCTTGATGTAATAGGCAATAGATAGAAACCCTAGGCTGCCATGTCAGGTGGCAGTAAAAATCAATAGGAATTGATAAACACTAACATCTGTGAAGCTAAGTGTTTTTGACTTAAATGCATGTATAACAAGATCGTGGCTGGTTAAGTTCCAGACAGTCAGAATCAACAACATTTAAACAACTAGGAAACGTGCTGTACTCTCGAACCTTTGCAGTCCTCAAGGCTGGATGGGCAAACAGGTCTTTTCACTCCAGAATGGATGCAAATTCCACACTGCCACTTCCTACCGAGTCCGTGGCTAGCACAAGGCTAATGTACGTGTGTGTGTGCAGGTATGCGTATTGGTAATGCTACTAACGAGATCCTGGGAAAGAGACATATGAAGAAACAAGCAGGGGCAAAGACATAGCAGAGCTTTCATAATTACTAATCTTTAGGCTTCTCCTTGAAGACTCAGCTGATGCTCTATAACTGCATTTCACATGACATTTCCCTGGCATGTATCGTGTTGCCAAATTAATTTTTTGGGTGAGTGGGTGGGTGGGTGTCCTAATCCACTGTCGGAGAAGGTTTAGATACGATCCCAAGAGCAAGATTAAGACACAAACACCACACAATGACATACAACCTTATAATCTTATCTAATCAGTGTCTATAAGTACCTCAAGGGAGGCAGGGAGGAGGATGGTGCTGGCCTTTTTTCACTGGTGGCCACCAACAGAACTAGAGGAAATGACCACAAACTGAAGCATCAGAAGTTCCACGGGAACTTAAGAAAAAATTTCTTGACAGTGAGGATGACAGAGCACTGGCACAGGCTGCCCAGAGAGGTTGTGGAGTCTCCTTCTCTTGAGATCTTCAAAACCCGCTTGGATGTGTGAGGTCCTGTGCCATGAGCTCTAGGTGACCCTGCATATGCAGGGGGCTTGGACTAGATGACCTCTAGAGGTCCCTTCCAACCTTAGGCATTCTGTGATTCTATGACAAGCTCTATGCTCATAAACGTGATGGGGCAGAGAGAAGAAGAAGTGAAAAAGAAGAAAGATAAGTGGAAGAGATACAGGAAGATTAGTTACTACCACCACCAGTCCAGCTAGGTTTCATTGGCTCACCTTCGGTACAGGTGATGATATCTTGAAGGGGAGTTCAGCGGAAGGAACCGTGCACACCAGGAGGGAATACGCAGTCCTTCTATTGTCCCAGTTCTTGAAGAGTCCGCCCACTTTCTTGAAGTTTTTTGGTACGCATTGTTCATGTTGTATGTGCCGTGTGCCATGGTGCTCCTCTTCACCCGACTCGAGTGCAAGCACAGCTTGGTAGGCACTGCTGAGAATGCCATTGTTCGGATCTCGAGCTGATATCACTTTCTTCCCAGAGACAGGATGCTGGGTAAATAGTGCAGCAACAATGTCGAGACAAACACAATCCACCACAGTCTCTTACAGTGGGGGAAGCTACCAGACAATCTAAATGTAGTCAATAGGTAAAGATGAAGTAACTCCTAATTTGTAAAATAAAATCATTCTTTTCAAGCTCTTGTTTCTATTTCCTCTTAAAAATGTCTACAAAGAATGTATATTTTAATTTGATATGTATAATCAATCTAGTTACAGCAGGCAGATTCACTTTTAAGATGTTTATGAAGGTGCGGTCTCTCCCTTCTAAATGTCTTCCACTTACGCTTCATGACTGCAAACAGAAAAAAAAGAAAAAAAACAAAAGAAAAAGCACATCATTTCATGTACCTTCACTAGTGGAAGCTGGAGCTAATCTGCACATACACAACTTTTGCAAAAATTTAACTTTTTCAATGGGTTACTGATCTGAATATAAAAGAAATTGTGTTATAGAGGACTAAAATGAAGAAAAAAGGGTGGAAGACAAAAAAAATCCATGTGCTGAAGTGACGCAACAACAGGATCTCAGAAGGGAAATTGAAGTACTTAAATCTCTTCATACCAGTAAATTTGACAGAATTGCAGAAGACATACAGATGTTATCAAGCGATGATTGTGCCATTAAACAATGACTGGAAAATATTGAGAATGAGTCAGATGGAGCCCAGATTGAGATGGCAAAGTTGAAAGAGGAAAATGAGACACTTAAAACAAGACCAGAAGATAAACAGGGCAGAAAATGGAATAACCTATCAAAATGATTATTCAATAATGGTAATTATACTTGCAGTGAGACGAGACCACGCCACTGAATTAGGATCATAGCAGCAGCTAATAAATTCCAAACTCTGTGCTGCCAGAGTAGCTGAGTTATTTGATACATTTATCTGCAGTGGCAATTAGAATTATTGCAGCTCGCAGCATAATCATATATATATAAATATATATATATATATAAAAAACCCTGAGAGCCAACCTCATACACGACCAGAACATAGACACTTTATTTCAAGGTGTAGAAATTGCATATTCTGGGTGATGTTAGGCCACATTTTCATCTGGTTGAAGAGAAATACAGTGCCATGTAAGTTACTGAAAGCAAACTTATTCGCAGGCAGCTGACCACTACCCCAGGGAGGACATAGTCATAAACACAGACACAGACACACAGACACACACACATACAAATAAATAAATAAAAAAGGTAAAAATACAAATAATACTTCTATGAATTATGAAATCTAAAATCAGTGGAAGTAAATGAAAATTGCACAATCTTAACATTTACTGTGGCAGCTTTTAAAGATAAGAGACTAATACAATGGCAAATTACACACAAGTATTGTATCTTAATGAACTTTTTGTGATATAATGGTCAATAGTCAAGAGTTTTTGACGTGGACTTTCACCGAGGAAAATTCTGGTAAATCAGGCCTTCTTATGGGACCATATCAATTCTGGGAGAGAGACCTCTGAGAAAGGATCTGTAGCTCCAGGGAGGAATTTACATCAAAAACAGAAATACAAACTTATAAACATAAGTAAGTCTGATAGTTTGGATAACTGCCTTGATAACTGCCTTCATAACTAGAAGCACTATTCTCAGGAGTCAATACTTGCACTCCCTCTCCACCATCAATGCAAATTTTGGAACACTTCTCAGTTTCATGTACATATATATTAGTTATTAGTTATTATTTTACATAATATATTCATCAACTTTAGATTTTTCCCTGCTTCTGACACCTCCGCAACCCCTCCTTTTTTGTTATATATTTTTTAATAGGAGAGGGAGGGAAAAGAAAGAAGTGCAAAAAATACTTCATCTTTTTAACTCCTATTGGAGAGATATTTAAAGAAGGCCCAATGCCAGAATAGCTATTTGTAAATAGATTAAATATTTATGACACACAGAATGGATTCTGAAGACCTTAACTGAGATAGAAGACCCTGCCTGGATGCAACCCTGTGCCACATGCCATAGGTGTCCCTGCTGGAGCAGAGGAGTTGGACTAGATCTCTAGAGGTCCCTCCCAACCTCAACCATTCTGTGATTCTGTGATTCCTAGCCCAGTGTAGGATATTCTAAAACCCATAACCTCCATCTGACTGGAATAACATTGCAGAAAAAAAAATCCTGTAAACCTACTGGGAAGAGTGTATAAGAGTGTTTTCCTGTGCCATCAATACCTTAGTTATCTAAAAGACACTGTAGCTTGCAGTGCAAACTGCTGCAACTAGTACCTCTGGTTTCAGCAATTCCTTGGCCATGGGAGAACACATACCATTTCTAAATAAAAACAAGCTATCAGATAGGGCTAGGGGGTCATAACTAGCATCCATCAGAATTTAGTTCTACTCACTGATAATCTGAGGTCTGTAGGCTTTGCAGTTCTACCATTTATCCATATTCTAACATAAATGCTCATCCCACTATACATTAAAGTGATTTGATTCATTATCTTTGCTTCTTTGAAGTTGGAGATTATGACACATCACATGGTATTCCAGCCTGCTAATAACATTTATTTTGATCTTAGGTATTTCATGTCATGTGGACATGGCAGGACATAGCCTATTTTATTTTCTGATGCCAATACTTAGCTCAAATGGAGAACAATTTTATATCTCTCTTATAAGCTTGAAAGTGTTTTTTTTTCTCATGAATTTCTGTGTCATTTATTAAACTCTTCAATAATCTCTGGAAAACAGAAACCATCTAGCAAATGAAGTAGGTAGTGTATAGTACTTGTTCCCAATAATGCACACATTACTACCCAGCTACCCCATAGGATTAAGTAGCTGTTCTGTTTCAACAAAAATTAACCTGGCTGGGAAAGAACCATGAGGATTTTTAAATGTTTTAAATTGTTTGAAACAATAACAATCCTGGTGGAATCAAAAACAGCATACTCCTAACTACTTTTTTTTTTTTTTTTAACCTCTTTAAATCAGTTTATTTAAACCAGTTTCTTCTCTTCTTAAATTGTAACTAAACAAGGATTGTCAATGTTACTCATCTCTTCTGTAGATGGGTAACTCATCAGAGTATACACTCTCCCCATCCTGCAGAGATCATTTTCTCCCTGGCTGCACTTGAATACACTAAAGCAAGTTGGGTTCAATATTATACTCATCAAGCCTTCAAAAAAAAAAAAAAAAGAAAAGCAACTACATTTCCAAACTATGTCTCACATAAAGTACAAGACTAAATTTTCCAAAATACCTGTACTTTATTTTGCACTTTCACATGTGGGATCTATATCAACAAGGAGTAATCACTCTGAGCTTTCATTTTTGGTGGAAATACCTGACCTCTAGTAACCTACAACACTTTAGTCTTCAATCAAAACTAGCAGGGAGCAGTCAGGATCTTACCCTGCTCCTCTTGTTGTTAACAGCTCTCTCTTTCTCCTACCCTCACCGTAATTTCCTAAGTGGCTGCTGCTGTGACAGTTCTGCTAGAGCATCCCTGGGGCAGTATCACATTACAGTAACATTAACCTGTCTTATACCAGATTCGCAGCTTTGGACCACTCAATAAATCCTCACTCTTAGCAGGGCAGTTTCGTCCCTTTTCATATCACAGGTTACACATATCTTTACTGTTTTTGTGAAGTGTGCTGCTCATGGAGCCAGATCACAGTGAAGCCAATCTTGACTCCAAACACTGCTGATCTCTCTACCTCTTTCTAAATAAATGAAGAGATACATACATTATAATAAGCATACTAATTCTTGGAACCAAGATTAATTCAAGCATTTATTTTACCATTGTATTATCATTGTTTTTAACTTCAGTAGAGAAATTTTGACTAAATCTTGCCTCAGGTGAGAATACATAGCTCTGTTTGTCATGTTATCCTACACTAGAAAATCATTTAATGACAGAGGAGTGCTTTATGTGGATGGAACGTAGAGTAATCATCACACTGGAGCTGTGCAAGCACAATGATTTTTCCTACAGTTCTTCACCTTGACTGTAAAAGTGATTAAAATAAAAACCCTCACATAGCCTATAGTGGTAGACTTTTTTGAACCAAAAAAAGCCTATATATAAGTGGAATTCAATTTTGCATATTAGTGTTACATGCTAACAATGAGCTGAATTTATGAAAGGACAATCTTGTGCACCTTACTACTCTTCCAGGTGATCAAATACCTATGGAGGATGTGAGAATAGGATATAGAAAGGACACACATGGAACTATATTAAGCCCTAATAACACTCCATTAACACTGCCTGCTTCTTCATGGCATTCACCAACAAAGATGAATTTCCTCAGTTTGGACCCTTTGTTCATATTAGCAGATTTTATGTGCCAGAAATTTAGTAGACATTTTTTTTTTGTATCTCTGCACCTTCCCCTTCTCTCTCTCCTCCCCTTTACACCAACTGTTCTCTCTATATTCTGCTTTGAAGAACAAACTAACCCGTGCTCTATTAAGAGCAGATGTACAAGCAGATGTGCTTTTACAGATGTAAAAAGCTGATGCCATTTCAGTTCCTCTTGGAACTGACCATGGCCTTTCACATTTCAGAGATCCATTTTATGAGCTCGCTCTTCATGGTAAATTTTTAGCAACTCTAGTGCATAAGGTGCTTCTGGAAAATAGATTTCAGTATGCCAAATTCTCGGTCTATGGGATAAGTTCAACTGTTGTTCCTATGAGAAATACTCAATCACCTGTAATTATATATTCAGAAATAATATTCAGGCAATTAAGGAAAAAAGGGGTTTCATTTGAACAGTTCACCTTAAAATGATTATGAAAGAAGATTGCTCCTAATTAAAATGACAGTCCGAAATTAAGCTAGCTTCCTGGTAAGAGTCTGAGCCACTGTCCCACCAAATGATAACTGTCATGTAGGTATGATGTTCTCAAACAAATTAAGTACTATATTCAGCAGATGTGAGGAAGACTACATATGCTTTATAGTATGTCCACTGAAATGAGAGAGTTTGTTAGCACTTTCTGTAGAATAATACAAATTCTTATACTGCAGAGAAGCTGCAGCATAAGGACAGAGGTCCCAAGTTGGACTCCCCTGCTGTAGAAGCAGCATATAGCAACACATCTAGATGATAAGGCATATTCTGAGCTCACCACAGGGAAAGGCACGTGCAAAGATCTCAATGTATCCCAGTTCTTACTAAATGGAAAAGGACAAAATCAATAGCAAGAGAGACTGCATTATCTAGCTTCCAAGAGCTGCAAGTAAAGCAGCAGAGAAAAAAACACACACAAAACTATTGAAAGTAAAGTATCCAGCAGTGTCCTTCCCACACAAAACTTACTTTTGTTTAGTATTTACATTTACATTAGTATTTACATTTCTGTTGGTGTGGACTAAATTATGAATATTTTAGTGAACGAAGCATTTTAGCAAGTCGTAATGACCTCATAAGTCAGTGCTTAAGAAAAGACATTTTTTTTTAATTAATGTTTTCTTCACTTCTCACAATATATTCCTACTGGAATCAGAAAACACCAGGGAACCACTTAGAAACCTACTTTAACGTTTGCATTTTGATATGTTCTACTTACTTACAACTATGATTTTGTTATTTGTAATGAACAGAAACACTACTAACATCCTATATAATATTTCAGATTTCTATCTCCTACAGGTTGCTTAGCACTTTTAACATTGGTATCAGGTAAGCAGATACAATTTTTGATGAACTTCTATTTAGAAAGCATTTAGTAGAAGTGTTTAAAATCCACATTAGAAAAAAAAAGACGAAAAGCATCACATCAAGACAGATGCACCTCTCATTTTATATGGGCCTAGAAGATAGACTTTGCTTTTATTTGATTTTCCATCAGCTTTATATGATGTAATATGCATCTCTGACCGCCCCCTCAAAAAAGTCATTAGGATATTCTTTCTGATAGTACGATGTTATAAACCCTAGTGAATTTTTCATGGAAAACAAAAAGGAAGGGTTGTCTGATGCAAATTTCTTTTGGATTACTCTTCAGTTTATTGGCAGTCAACATGTTCAGTTTTCTTTTATTTTGATACTTTCCTAGTTTTAAAACTTTAAGGGAGTGTATATTCTTTGGCTCTGACATGAGGATACATTTATACATTCATGAGCTTACTCTGCCTTCTTCCTTCCCTCTGAGTTTGATGGAAGCATTTCTTCATAAACCTGTTTTCATTCTGACACCAGTGTTTCCACTAAGCACAAAATGAACAAAGTTAGTGGTGAACTACAGGCAAACTCCATGTCTTAACAACTGCACGCCCTCTGAAACTCTGGCTCAAGAATCTTCCTTCCTTTCCAAGTAGTGCAAAAGGAAAATTAAGTTCTGAGGATCAACACTAATTTCTTAAGAAAATGCAATAGTCCTTTGGTAAATCATACGCTATTGCTTCAGCTCTGTGAAAGCTGTGCTCAGACAAAGTTCCTCTTGCCTAAAGCAATACTTTTCGCCTTGGTAGTGACTTAGCATATCTCTGATGCCACCACTACTGCAGTAACCAAAGCTCACACCTGAAACTTTGATCTTACATTTTACTTTCCTTGTGTCTTCCACAGGCTGTTAGCCCCGGGCTAAAAATAGGTGGGGAATGCCAAAGGAAATTAAATGCTCTGAAGTAGCAAGTGTTAGCAGAAAAAAAAAAGTATCTGTGTAAAGCATTTTGATAAATCCAGTTACACAAACACACTAATCTTAGTTAGGAGTGGATTTCCTCAGGGTAGTTCAGGTAAATTGGAAATATATTTAAAGTGATCAAAATAAGGATTTACTTACACTAGTCTATATTTTGGGAAAGAATGATTTTACCTAAAACCAAAAATAGTAAAACTAATGAGATCCATGTATGGCTAAAAGTGTATTGTCAGTTATACTGACATAGCACATAATCACATTGGAAAGGTCCAAAGTTATGTCATTTTTAAACAGCTATTATTGTATCACTGTGTTCTGGGAGAAAAACATGAAAGGTTACTACATCAGTTTCACTGTGTTAGGAGGATTAATCTGGGTTTAGTTCAGAACTTCAATTGATTTAAGATACAGCAAGCAAATATTTTAGTCCTCAACTAAATGAGAGATGTTTGCTAAGGAGGTTTGCTGATAATGAAGAAACTTTTCTCAGTAGAATTACATGTTTTTTTTTCAATTTCTACCCAACCTAGGAGATCATGCTTGCTCTGAAATAAATTCATTGAAAGCAAGCTTAAAGGAGAGAATGCCCTTTGAAAAGAAGTCTAACAGTATTTCAATTGGAAACCAGTGCATTTATCTCAGTAGTCATTTGTTTAACACAGCATAAAACTAGTTCATGCTTTAGAATGGAAGGATATGAAGTTGAACAGATACTTTAGAAGCCATATATCTGTTGACAAGCTGAGGAATTTGAACATCAGAATAAGGTTCACCTAAAGGGGAATATTCACTGAGTACTCATTTGAAAAAAAAAAAAAAAAAATTCAATGGTCTGGCAACTTTTTACCATTATTGTGTACATGTTAATGTTACTATCATGCAATACTTGCATTAAATTCTTATGGTAGAACAAATAGATAGTATATGCAGATCATATTTTACAAGTGATGATGCTTTGGGTCCTTTTTAAAATCATATAGAAATATCCTACCATGCATGTACAAGTACCACTGCAAAGTACCACTGAACTACATTATATATAATAGTCAAGATGTGTTCAATTGAAAAAGTTGTAGAATAGCAAATCTTCAGTAGATTTTTCCAAGCTTGCCTTTATAAACAGAAATATCTAAAATATTAACAAACAAAACCCTCCTTTCACAATTACAAAAAAAAAAAAGAAAAAAAAAAAAAAGAAAGTCCATTCTAAACCAAATTCAGGCTTGAAAAACTTGGAGTGAAGGAGATGATAAAAAAAAATTCAAGATCATCATTGTCCAGATTTCTGATAGAGTCCAATATTGTGTTAAATGATCCAATCAACTGTATGATTCAACCAAACCAGTGCTGACTTCTTTGAGACTTAGCATTGACTGATATAGAGTTTCCGCTCTTCTTTCCAAATATTTTTAGAATATAAATACTGCAATATTACACTGACAGGATACAGTTTTTCAGGGCAAAAGGTAATAGGAGTAATCTTCTGGGATTGTATTATACTGTCTGTAAATTAGAGACATTTCCCCTCTAAATAAGAGTAAGAAAGTTCAATCCCACATTTTCATAAGCAGATTTGTGAACTTACTTTTGCAACCTGCATGTTAGCAAAGTTTCAAAACTTTCTTGTTTGCAATCATATTCACATATTATATAAAATGAATAGAGTATACACAGGAAATATGTTGGTTATGCTTTGTGGTGAATTTCAACTAAAACTTCTTGCCTTTGAGATTTGCAGATGAAATATTTGTCACTCAATGTGACAAATAGTTTTGGGCTGTCATCATCCAGTATGGTGACAAATATCTTTATAAAAGAAAAGAAAGTCTTTGAGACAACTGAAGTGCCCAAGAGCTACACAAATTTCTGAAGTCAAGGGAAGGAAAAAAAAATATATGTTTGCCAGGTATGTTCGCCCTTGTTAGAGGCAGCTCATATTCACAACTTCAAATAAGAATGTAATCTATAGTAAAGTCCTTCCCTTAAAGGTGCATTTTGGGGCAATTATCTTTAAGACACTGCTAACTTCACCTCTACTTGGTTTTCCGTGACTAGATTTTTAAACATCTTCCTTTGTTGCAGAGGGATATATCAAATATATGTATTTCTCTTTAAAAAAAAAAAAAGAATCCATCTCCCTCAGGTTGCATTCCCCCCAAAAAAAGAAAAAACAAAAAACAAAATGAAACAACAACAACAAAAAACTCTTTTCAAACAAAAACAATTGGATTTTTCAGTTAGAACACTGAAATGCAAGAATGTCACAATGAGATTTGTCAGAAAAAGATCTCCCATGAAATGGAGATGTGGATCTTCTGGGGAATGTAGGAAAAAAAGCTATTACTGGGCCACATCATGAGTGGGAAATATTTCTACAATATAGGGAATTAAGAGTATTTCCCCAAAAAGTTTCATAAAAATTACTTTTGCAGGAACAATATTTTCTACATTGTTCTCTCAGAGACTTTAAAGGCAAGTTGAGCTTATTTTCTTCCCGAATAGGGTGATTTAAATAAATAAATAAATAAATAAATAGATAAATAAATAAATAAAAGCTATATTGTCCCCTACAAATATCTTCATTTGATATTAAACAGTTGGAAATCACCTCAAAATACATGACCATCTTTTTTAAGAGGTGAGAAGCATTCCACAATTCAAAAAAAAGATTGATTATTCATTCAAGTCATCGAAATTATGGATATATATTTTGCTTTGGAGGATGAAGTTGTGGAATTTTGTCATTTGAATCGTGATCCACATCTGTTGCACAATCAGAAAGCACGGAAACACAGAGCTGAATTTATGTGCAGCTCTCTTATGCCTAGAGAGAGTTGCATCAACTAAATTAATGAAACAATATACCTTTATTTGTTCTTCCTGTGATTTTAAATGTTGGTAGCCTATACTGGTTTTATTACAGAATATAACAGTCTAATTTGCCCCTGTGCTTCAATTTTAGCCATCAAAGCAGTTAAATATTTCCATCTCTCCTGTACTTTGAAATCCCTGGGTCCTACAGCATGGTAGGATGGAGGGTTCAACAGGAGAGGGACCAAACAAGACAACTTCGATATTTAAAGGCAATTTCGGTAGTATTTTGATTTTTTTTTTAAGTTGTTGTAGTTTGTTTTCATTAATTATTAATTTACATTAGACTTACCTGCTTTTCACCTCAATTAAGAACCTAATTTTCTCTAGGACATCATTTTGCGCCTGCTGAGGAGCTGAAGCATGGCAAAGGGGGCAGTATGCGGAATTGAGAACAAGCTCTGCCACTGAGCCATTCTTAGGTAATTAAAGAAAATTATGTCATCCTCTTCTCAGTATCAATGGCAGTATTTCAATTCCCAGTTTGGCCAGCACTGCAGACTCCACAGAAAGGAAAAGCTAACAATGTCATAAGCAGGTAATGATGAAGCAAGAGAAGACTGTTTTACTTTCCAGCTTCACCTTATGTGACAGAGGAAGTAGTAGAAGCTGCGAAATATGAGAAGAAAGAGCGAGAGTCCCAATCAGGAGGAATTATCGCCCTAGTTATGAGCCAACCATTGTTATTAGGATTGCTAGGCTCAGTATATAAGAATAAATGATTATTTCCCTGAGCTTCACCCTGTACTTAATTACTTTGTGTTCATTAGACATTAAATTTCCATTAGACATTGAACTTGCCACAAAAAAAAAAAAAAAAAAGTGCAAGGAAACAAAAGTTTAGGAAGATTGCAATGATGCAATGCAGTGCCCTCACGACTTTTTTTTCCATTTCTTTGTTAGTCTATTTATTTCATCTTCTTCCTGTCAACACAATGGGTCTCCTCATCTTCTGATAATAGGAAATTATACTTCAGATTTCCAGTTTTGGAGACTTTCAGAGAATAGACATTTCTGAAAGATGGGGAAATTTCAATGTGGCTGCTGCTGCAGAGCAGAATTTCCTCAGCTTGATGCATATACACCTAAGGTCAGTTTAATTAGATGCTTGCAGTCTTTCAGGTAAACTAATTTGGATCTCAGAAAAAAAGAAAATTTGATGTCATTTTTAAGGGAATATAGTTAGAATGTGGGTAGTCTGTATGAGTACAGAATTTCATTTAAGTCTTCAAAATGGGATAGAGAAAGGTTTCATACTTTTTATTTTGGCTTTTTTTCCCCTCAATTAAGCCTTAGACAAAGTATATTAATGTACTGAACAATGCTGTTATTCAGTAAAATTTGCATTTATTAGAGAGAAGTAAAAAGTTTAATGAAATATAGAACTTCATCTCATTTTCAAAATAATTTACAGAAAACACATCTGAAAAGTGATTACAGTAATGTATTCTAGATCCCTCAAAAACATAGCTTTTTGTCACAGTACAACACGTAAGCTAAACATCAAATTAGTAAAGGGAGCGGCTGATTCTCCTATTGGCTGTGTGCATAACTTTGGGCGTCTTCTCAGTTCACCAGACAGAGAAGGAAACCCTTAAGGTGATTGCAGCAAAGACAGCAACAATTTACAACTTTAAGTTATCTTGAAACCAGATACCTTACACTTGTCAGTTTTGACAAAAGTTTTGAATTCTTATTGGCTTTGACCTTATACCATTATTTACAAATCCCATTATTCTAATCTGTTTGTAGTAGTGCTATCTCACTTGAACACTTTTTTTTTTCTCTCGTACTGCTGGTAGATATGGCAAGTACCTTCTTGTGTATTACTTGATTCCTTAACACAGTTGGAGGAAAAAAAAAAGATAAGAACAGGCCCCTATTTACATTCCTAACATGATCCCAGACAAGTTGGAATTTTTGCTAACTTTATTCTCTGCCAGGAGGTTTTTTTCCCCTCAAGAATATCATAAAATAGGTTAATGAAAACACTAAAACTGCATTTTCACAGTGCATTTTTTGACATTATGTTGAGTAGGTTTGTCCATTTAAGGCAACTAAAATGTCTTGAGGGATTGTAATAAACTTCAGATACCCCAAATTCTTCTTTATTCTCTGTCCTTTTTTTCTAAACTGTGTTTAGAAACCAGATAATAGATGTATGATTTTACCTCATAACAGACTAATACTGAGAGGGTTAGAGTCTGGACTAATACAGTATTTCTTAAAATGAATAAATAAAGGATAAGCTATTATTACCAATCCAAATTATACACACAGATATGGCACAGCTAGTCCTGTAAGATATACTGCAGAAAAAAAAGGTTAAACAGTTATATATCCTTTTTACATACAGATTCAGGAGGAGTCTAGGCAACAAATTATTATTTTAAGTTTATATGGAAAAAGCTGTTTGAGATGTTTTAAGAATATCTATATTTTATTTATTTAGAACTTGAAAATCCTTAAGGCTTCACAATTACAGAAAACTAAATAACTGTATTTGAAATAAAATGCCTTAGAATTTCCACAAAGGAAAATAGCAGGTACCTTATAATAAATCAATTTGTACAACAGTATGCTATTTTTTGAGGAGAGTAGAATATTAAAAAGATGACCAACAATTTTAAATAATACATTCAAAAACAATAGAGCAGTGTGCTTTAGTTAACCATTTGGTTTTTGACTTTTAAAATACAGGTTGCCCCTTCTTCCTTGTAAAAGGGGGGGGTGAAACTTTGTGCTAATAGTAAATCTCATTAAATAGACTGAGTTAGAACCCACCTGTTGAAATTAAAATTAGTTCATCTGAAATTCTTACACTACACATTTTACGGCCCACAGCTATTAGAGAAGTAAAATTTCTATTCAGTACAACAGGGTCACAGCTCCACTCCACACAAATGATGGTATATGGTGCTGTTTACTTTTCAAAATCCATGTGCAGAATATTGCCACTGTCTTGGGTGACTACCATTTGCAGTATGGATGTAAGGTTGCAAGCACCATCTTATTTTCGAACATGATTAGGATTTGATACCATGCAGAACCTTTAAGAGTCTCATATGGTAGCATTTACAGGAATGAAAACACCCAGGAAGAAGCAGTCACCATGCTACTTTCGATCAGCACTCCTGAAAGGATTCCAAGGACCTATTATTTCTCTTCCAACATTTGACTTGGCCTCCTAGTTTCCTTTATTCATTTACTTTGATGCTGGAAAACAGATATAACTGATGCACTGAGCAATACTTATGTACCATATGATGGGCTCTCAGGTACAGGGGAGTTTGGACCTGGATAGAGAGGTAACACACTGTGCTCACTCCTTCCTTCCTGGGGGCATGCACAGAGGACACCTCCTTCAGACCTTACCTTTTAGTGGCACCTGCTGGCATTTGTTACCTCCCACACTATCAGAGAAGGGAAGCCTCAAATGGGCCTCCCTATAATGGCATAAATTCCGCTATCCTGAGTTCTCCAAGAGAGTCTTTTATGAGGGATGCAGTTTCACTGCTCTCTCTCTGGCTTCCCGCAGAAAGCCGATACATTACAAGCTGGATAGGCTTTCTAAAGACTCTAATGAGTCTATTTAGGGTGTCCTAAGCTAATTTGGGAACATTACATTAGCCACGAACAGTGTGTTGCACGTGCCATATGGAAAAGGCAAGATGTACATAGTTTTGTAGCAACGTCTTCACTGAGACCTGATTTGAAACCTTCAACATATACCTATGCAATACAAGTCAGCAACTGGTACTCACTCAGCATTTTTTTGCCTTTTTTTTTTCTTTTTTTTTTCTTAATACTGTCCACATTATAGCAGTCTGTGTTACAGGGAGACAAAACTATTACAGTAGCACTGCTAGACACTGACTCCAGCAGTCTCTCACACACAACTCCTATTTCTTACAGTTCAGCTGAGCCAGGAAGATGGAAGTAGTAAGGCTTAGGCTTATTTGGGCCTCCTATTGCTCACTCAGAAAGGAGAACTTAGGAGAGAGTCCTGCTTTAGTATCACAATATTTTCCTGAAAAAGGGCATGCAAAAATTGTCTCTCAAAGTTCATTACCCCTCTAGCTGCAAGTACAATGCAGTTGATTATCTGACTATTTTAGCTTAATACAGTAGCACTCACAGATACTGGCATTTATCTTTAAGGGCACACAAGGAAGTCATTTTCGGCAATAATACAAAGAAATAGTACCTGACAGGTAATTTACATACAACAGGCTAGCCAAAACATAAACAACTGGTTGCCTCTAATTAACATAATCTTGAATTTATGATTAAGTAAGAATATCTTCATGTTATTATGGCAACACTCATTTCTCACAATTTTGATAGATTTACATCACTATATTTAGACGGCTTTCATGAAACTACCATACTCCATCAGATTCAAGGTGAACTGTTGAGAATTTTATGTAAAACAACATCCTAGGCAACTATTTACTCAATGGCATATTCAAACTCCAAAGCGACCCTTACTTTAGACTCACACACCGGTATCTTCCAGTACTGCTAAATTCTGTACCTGTTCAGCTCCCCCTTATTACTCATACTCTAACAGCAGATAGAATAGGGTAAACACTGAATATGACATAGCACAACTGACATCAGCTCCCTTCCTCCAGCCTGGGAATATTTCATCTTTGTATAAGTCATCTTACCCTCTTCCTCAGAACAAGGACCTTCGCTTACATGTGATAGTCCAGCCATCCTAAAGGTATAAGTAACGTAAGAGGATAAAAATAAAAAAAACCTCCAATGTTTTCATAGATTCAATGTATTCCTCTCAGAGCTACCTCAAGGCTCCCTGACATAATTCAAGTACAAATTAAACAGAGTTGTTTCAGTTGTCTTTGCTTTAATTGGCTCTGACTTGTAAAACTCTTCAAGATGTCTGCAGGAGAGGTGCTATATAAATCTTAATAACTGACTAAAACGACGCAACAGTTTAGGATAAAGCATGTAGCCAGATATGAGATGTGTATATATAGATCTAATTTGATACAGAGAGCAGGTCTTTACCTGGCAGATCATGATCCTACTAATTTAAAGGAAGCCCTGAAAATTATCTCCAGGTTTAGATCCATTCAAAAAAAAAAAAAAAAAAAAAAAAAAAAAAAGAAAGAGATGTTAGGAGATCTGAGATAAGGGATTTAACTTCTGACAATAATAATGCCTAAACTATCTGCTTGACTGCTATATGTGAAGACCAGGTGAATCTAAATACTAATATGTACATATTTAACTTGGTCTACTGCCTTCCTCAAGAAACATTATTCAGTCTTAAAGATTCTCATAATTCGTACTTGATTTTGCCTTTTAAGGAGTATTCTTTTAATACAGAAAACACAAAATAAAGTTGGGCTGGGGTGTCCTTCTTCTAAACTAGTACATACTTGCAAACGAACTAAAAAAAAATACATCAAAACAAAATGAAAACAAACAAACAAAAAAGCCACAACACACTTGAGCACAAACTTTCATACCAGAGTCATACAGTAAAATGCTTTCTACCTTGGGTTACAGGAAAAACATTCTGGGTATGAATACAGCAGCAATGGAGAGCCTACAAAAATCAAGGTAGCTTTTAAAATTCATTGGACAGAGACTGAAATAAAGATGGATTGGAAAAACTAAGATGTGACAGCATGATAAATAAGATCCAATACTATTTGAAAGGATAATAATTAACAGGGTGAAAACAAAAGAAAACACTTCTCACACACCTAGAGCATTTAAAGCAAGCAGCTGAGAATTAGGTTAGTTGAGATGTCTATTGGACCATAGAATAACGCTCACAGATACATGACTTAAACGTGATATTTCTATTCCAAATCACATGGCAAAATTAGGAATTTTATAGAAAACAATCCTAAAAGTGGACAACAAAACAAAACACACAACCACATGACCAGCTAAGTCTTTTTAGATCTGTCATTCTATCTATTCTAATCATTCTGTTAACTTTGGACTGAAAGACTAATTAGATTCTGAGATGAACTGATATGGACAGCATACTTTTTTTTTCTACTATGTAGGCATAGCATTTTTAAATGGAAGTTATCTGATAATAAATTGTAAATGGCTACATTACACACGAAATCTGACAATCTGGAATTCCATGATAGATTATTGATGAGTGCAGTTAAGAATTTAAGATTTTTGTTAACTGCTTTATTTTCACCATTACCAATATCATGTAAAATCTCATCCATTGTCAACATACACAGCTGAACCAACATTTATTCATAACTCCAGTACCACACATTAAGCAGTGTATACCCTAATTTTGTTTCACTACAACAGCAAAACTCAGGCAATTTGATGGACAATCAACTGCAAAACCCTGCACGTTCATTTTAGTTAATTGTAAAATCCATTGTAACATGGAAATAACAAGAAAAACACCATTTTCTCAGATGCTAGTCCTATTTAGGTGCTTTACAGCACCTAATTAGACAGTCCTATTTAGCGCCATCACAGCATTGTAAATATTTTTTTATTACACATAACCCAAGTTAAACAAACAATCATGTCTTGTACTCCAATAAAGAAAGTGGAGAGGATTTTTTTTTAATACATTTTATAATATTTTAAAACATTAATATTTTTATTAACTTTATTAATTTTAAATTGATTTTAATGATTTTAAAACAATATTTTTAAATTCAATATGAAAAGAAGCTATATCACCAATTTAAACATAGCAATTTTTAGAGTAGTTTTATATAATTACAGACTTCTTTAAAAATAAGAGTTGAGTAGCATTTTCGCATGATTTATGTAGGTTTTCACTGGTGGGCAAGATGAAGAATTGGTAATTAATTTTTTAAAGATTGAATAAAGGGCAAAAATAGTTAGTGAAATAATTCAGGGATTAAAATGATAACACTGTAGGAAACATCCTATCTCAAGTAGGAAACAAGAATAAGGTACACAGTTCCAAAGGGAAGGGTTTATATTAACTGTTGTGGCCATTTCACTGTCAAGTGCTTGGGTTGTCCACTCTGCTTTAGAGCCCTCAAGCCTGTTTCAAAGGCATAAAATAAAATACAGGATGGGGTAACATGGAAAAACTGATTTAATTTGATATTGAGAGAAAGTCTGGTGGATCGTAAGATCCCAAGCACGGATTTGACTAGATTTCAATTATTCAATTACTCTACATGAAAATAAAAATAAAATAAAACTAGTGTTTCAACTTTGCTGTTCTCCTTCTCCTTTTGTCTCTCAATCTTCAAAAGTTTTAAGTTTTCTCCTCACATCCAAGCTATCAGCGACATGTTTTAAAATGAGTAGCTCGGAGTGTTTGGCTACCTGGGGCCATAAACCCAGTAGGTCAACAGCAGACACTGCTGGGGAACTGTCCATGATTTTTTGCTGGAATTAAAACAAACCAATCAGGAGGAAAGCATCTTGAGCATGGCAGTAACTTATTAGTTCTAACACACATATCCCTGCAGACCAGAGCAACCTCAATCTGTTTAAAAAATGGCTTCCTTGGTCTAGCCAATCTTTCTATTAAATAGGTCGGCCTTCCCTGGAGCCAAGATCTGCCTCCTTCTGCATGGATCATTATAACAGTAAAGGTAGTATTTTGTGCTCTGACAATTTCCAAATAAAAATCAGACCTGTAAAGGCTGAGATGGTTTATTTTTCCTTAGGGCATTCAGTTGTTCTGATTAGGGACAGAGCAGAAGAGAAGTCGGATATTAAAAACAGTGAAGCTGTTGTGAACCTGAGATGTTATGTTTAGTTTAATTAACAATAGAGGAAGGCACATAAATGAAAATAAATCATACAACATTTAAGACATGCAGAGGAGGCTACACTATGTGACCTGCCAGGGAAGATCACTGGAAGAAAACACAAGGAGGTATTAAGAAAGACAAGCTGCATGGCTCAAGAGCACTAAAATGGGAAGAAATAGTCTATCAGAATTTATGGCATTGCTTTCCAATTTACTAACTGTGAAACATTATTAGAAAGAGACATTTGGAGATATGTCCAATCAGTTAATCTGCTCATAGGGAAAACAAAGACACTCACTGGTCATATCCCATAATTAGAGAAATACTGAATCAGTGAAGATGTCAAAAAAATGCACATTCAACATGTTTCATATTTCCCTTCCCCATCTGAACCAATGAGTAGTTGAAGAAAAAAAAAAAAAAAACACTCAGTCTATTTACATATTCTAACTTGCTGGGAATCCACAAAAAGAAAAGTTTTTTTCCTACCCTATCTGTTGCTTGCTAACAGATTTATTGCACAACACCTGAACCATCACATCATCCTGCAACATCACTTCATCCCTACCATCCCACCACATCAACTACTAAATAAAAGCCTTTAGATTCTTCTCAACACTTGGGTGATCTCATAGGTACCTGGAGTCAACCACAGCACCTACTTCTATGACTCAGTAATAATAACTTTGCATCTTTATGCCGAATTCAAGCACCTGATATCCAGATGACTCAAGAGAGGAGTCCTGTATCCCTGTGCAGGGTCTTCAAAACTGCCCTGTTACAAACAGCTAATGCATATTATCAAGTTTCCCATTAGATCCAAATCTTTTGGGCTGGATTAGATAAATGTCAGAATGTTGTTCTTTTGCTTATGAATTATTCAGAATGTCTTACAGTAAAGCTATTATTGGCACCACAGTGACCTGAAAGTAGTTTAATTTTTGAAAGACTGTAAGTGAATTTTCCTCTATATGGATGCATACTGCTGTGATTTTCAAAAATATCACCACTCCATTTCATGAAAATGTTAAACACTACAGACAGCAAACAAATCTTCATTCTGCAGGGATCCATGAAACCATAGATTCACTAAACACTATGAATTTCAAAATTGTGTATCTAAACCTCATTCAGAAAGATGCACATAACCAGAAATAATGTATAACCTCATGCATACTCTAATTCTGTTCCTTCTCTTTTGCTGTTATTCTTTCTGTCCTGACACAGCTACCGAGTTTTTTTTTTTTTTTTTTTTTCTCTTTCTGGGAAACTATGAACATTTAGATCTCCATTTTACAGACATGTTTGTGATATTAAGAATAATTTTATGAAGTGTTGAGATATGTGTGCAGGAGTCAACTGAATCCTTGCAAACCTTTCACTTTCACTAATCCCTAACACTGTTTGTAATTGTTGTGTCTAATCCCAGGTAGTTACCTGGGTTTGTTTCTGCTTCCTAACTGAGTGACGGCTGAACATTGAAATACTCTCAACTCACATGACATCAATAGCAGCAAAATTGTTTAGGGCCATGATAGACCTAAATTCACGAAGCTCAGTGAAACTTGTGGTGAATATTACTTCAGAAATTAAGCTTTGGATCATATTAGCAGTTTGCTAAAAACACGGGGGGAACAAAAAAGAACAGTAGTTGCAGTTTTCATGAGCCTAGTCCACAAGACCCCAAGAAAACCTAAAAAATAGTAGGAATTAAGTATCTTTTTAACCTTAGTACAGAGAAGTCCAGGTGAGAGTGGAAAAGTATTAGACACAGAGGAACAATGCTCAATAAAGGCTTATTTCTCAGCAGAAAAATACTGAGACCACCCTGAAACTGAAACTCAGTAAAAAAAAAATTAGGAAGACCAACTTGAAATGAAATGTATTAGCAAAGGAACAACACTTAGAACATTTCCAGTCAGTTGCATGTAATGGTAAACTAAAAAGCTATAAAATGAAGTGGCAGCTGTCACCTTCGTTGTTGTCAAGTACCAGCCAGTCCTCTACCCCAAAACAAAGCACTGTAGGTTTTTTTAATGCTTTTAATAGGCTTCCCCCGGCCACCCGGTCGCCCCGCCCCGTTATTAGTAGCTACTGACTGGAACACTAAAACAATTTATCAAGCTGAACAACAACAACAACAACAAAAGATTAATAGACTAGCCTGCCTCTCTTTGCCTTAACCACTTTTTCTAGCACATTAGAAATATTTATCTCTGGAAGATTAAACTTACTCTAGTTATTCCTAGAAATAAGGAATTATCCTTCTCATCAATGTCATAGATGTTTGCATAGTGATTTCATATTTCTAAAAAACAAACAAATGAGCAAATAAAACCACTGCAAGCCCCAACAGCCTTACAGCCTGGAAAATAATTTGAAAACATGACTATAACACACACACACACACAAAAGTACATTTCCTGTTTAAGGTAGCTTGTATCTGTACTTACAGGAGAGGCTTAATTTTAATACTACTGGAACTCTTTCTGGATCCAAAATAGATTTAATGGTAAACCCTGCTATTTCAGAAAGGGGTATAATTTCAGTGGTCTAAATTTTGAGCTAAGGATAGTCCTGCAACTGCAGATGGTTCTGCAAATTAGCTAAGGATAATTCAGGAAACCATTTTTGTATGAATTTTTGTGGGTTTAATAAAACTGACAAAACAGACTTACATTTACAAAAAAAAAAAAAAAAAAAGTCATATACAAAGGAATCTCACTAACAGTAAATAAGGAACAATAGCTTGAAAACTTTGAAGAGAATCCCTGAAAGCTTCAATTTTCTCCAAAGTGCTACTTATGATTTGGGCAGGAAACGGGGAGAGAGAAATCGAGAGTGACTACTATGAATCATCTTTACTGTGGTTTAGAGGCTATGCAATGCAACTGGCAGGCAAGGAAACAGGAATTTTATGAGGGTGACAGAAAAATACAAAAGCAATGTGAAGCCAATAGACAGATCATTTAATAAACTCATATTGTGAAATAATAGAAAACCACTTTGAACCCGGGCCTCTCCTTCAGTATACTGCTCATATGCCACAGTTTTACTGCAGAGGAAGAGCTGGGGGACAGCTACGTACCCTACAGTAATGTATTTATTCCTGATGTGTTACCACAGCAGTTGCGTTTTCACGTAGACGATTCACATACAGGCAACAACAACAATGATAGATTGGTGTAGATGCATCCGCAGTACTTACTGAACCATGCAAGGGAGGAAGGACCCCTCTTAACCTCTGGACTAGCAAAGCAAAGAAGCAAGGAGGGAGATAGAGGCTGTCATCCTGATATAGCTCTTCTGCAGAAAATGAGGGTGGAAGAAGTGAAACAAAAACAAGAAATGGGTGACAACCTGTCTCCATCATTAGCTGTTGCCAGATGCTTTGGAGGAAAGTAAGAAAACTCCTATTGTTAAAAAATAATGGTTGAATTTAAGCTGCACAAATAAGAATCTCCTAAAGATTGTTTTTCATTCCAGAACATGGTTTGACTTTGGGTCCATAAACGGGTACAGCAAATTCCTACTAACTTGTGCAATATACAACCACAAATCTGAAAGATGATAGGGAGTGAACTCAGTAACCCAGCAGACTTTTTTTTTTCTCTACAAGGAATGAAACAGGAAGATACTGTTACATTTCTTTAAGGAGAATGATTGATTTTACACTTTTTACATTCCAGGTTTAATATTGGTTGGGTTCACTGTTACAGCGGCAGTGAACAGATTTGCTCAGAACAGCTGCTAATATGCAGTATAAAATATATACAGTAAATCAAGCATTCCAGTTTGATAAAAGAACAAAACAAAGCGCAGAGAACAGTTGGGCAGCTTTTGAACAAACAGAGAAAAGAAATCTATGAACAAAAGAGAATATGACAGCATAGCAGGATAAATGAATGAACCCACTCAAAATGAACCTGTTAAAAAATCTGCATTTCTTGCCTGAATATTTCAAAAGTTTTGATCAGTTTTAGTAAAAGAAGATTCTTCTAACACGCAGTTCTAGTGACTGCTTGAGCAACTAATCCAGGATAGCTTGCACAGGTAAATCTACTTGGCTACAAAAGAAACACTCTCTTCTTCCTCTTGATTTGTATAGCATTACTTAGATGAATCATTTGCCTTCTAAACTATACATAAATGAGGGATATTGTACACAGTATTACATTTTTGATGTCCTCTTCAGTCAGCTTCTTGGTTTTTCTAACTGTAAGCATCTTCAGTTGTGGAAGGATGGGAAGTGAGTCTGGAAGGTATCTTAGATTTAAAAACTACTTAAAATATTTTTTTTTAGATAAAAATAGTTATCTGTGATAGGAACAGCAATCACAACCAATAAGAGAAAGACAGACTCTTTCAGCACAAGTGTTTGAGACAAGTTATGAGTTAAATGGCTAGAAACCGAAGATAGGTGGTTATTTGTTTTTGAATAGAGACAGAGAACCATCTGTGTGTCTTTTCATTCAAATACCAAAAATGATAGACATAGTTATTTCCAAAGCAAAGGGCCTTAGCCATACAAAGACTGCAGTTTTAAATGGGATCACCAATAGATTTCCTAGTAGGGCTCAGCTTCTAATTTAGACTCAAGGTGGAGGGAAGTCCACCACATGGTATAGTCTGTGAAGATGAGCAACACTAGCACCCATTCAAGCCAGTCTTTTGCCTACACTCAGCAAAGTACTGGAACATCTAAGTTATCCTACCAAAATATCTCAACTACAAGTGCTGAAAATTAATCTCATACTTTAGTAGTTATTTCATGAGTTTCAAGTTTAGTGTAAATGTAAGTATTGTAAGTGATTAAAAATACTGAGCATGAATGAAAAACAAATACACACAATGATCTTTAGAGAACTCAGTTTCATGTACATGTAAATGTTTAATGCAAAGAGATGATTAAAATGGAAAAGACAACTTGAGTATAAATATATATGGTAGCTACATGGCAGTGATGGACAATAGTGTATCTATTTTACAGAACCAAGATACAGTATTTAAATAAGTCCTTACGACAAAACACAGCTTGAAAGTTCCGCAGAAGAATAATAGCAGCTAGGGTATACTTTAAAGACAGTAATTGGACTTTATTCTAGGAAAGACTAAATAAATTGAAATATGTTTTATGTCATTCTGCCTATTCTTGTGTGATAAAAATAGCTTTATATTTCATAGCATTTCAAAAAGCTTGTGCAACAGAGGAATAATAATGAAAGAAAAGAAGCAATCAAAATAAGAAAGGGGGGAGAATCCTTGTATCCCTCTGAAATAGAAATAATGAATGAATTCTGTGAATAATTTCAAAGACTTCAATAAGTTGAATGCATCTTCCAGACACATAGGAAAAAAAGAAAGAAGTGTCTCTAGCATGTGTAGAAAAAGCATAAGACAATTTTCTTTTTTTTTTAATCTGAAACATATAAATGTGAGAACCACTATATTTACTGAACATGGTTTAATCACATAGTCCTCTAAGTAAAATCGGAAATAGCATAATATCAAAAGTCTGTAGTCCATGAAATTTCTTCAGGAAACTCAGCATCCTCCCCAACACTTAAATTTCTTCATACAGTGTTCAATAAGAAAATATCTTAACAAGTTTTCAAGGATTTTGAGCAGAACAAGTTTCAAACCTCCGAAAAATGTATAATCCACAAATTATGTCCACGTTCCCCTGTTCCAAAGTTACTTACAAAAAGAACCAGTCATTACTTTAAGAGACTGGCACACTCTCTTCCTAGTTAGCAAAAGAAAAAAAAAGCAAATCTTTCACATCATACCAAACATACACTAACAAATTAAAATTTTTCACTTGAGCATTTATCTCTCAAAAGGAAGAGAAAAAAGTAGGTATGTATACATAAAATGTATGTTTTACCTACGTACAGTTAGATGCTTTATAAACATTTATGAGTGTTTCATAAAGCAGGTATGGATGTGTTTTATACGCATACAAAAAACATCCATATATTTTTTCAGTGCCTTTCTGGTGGGGATAGATGAAAGTATTATTATTTTCTTATGATATTTTGCAGAAAAGAGATACTTATTTCAGGATAGAAAAAAGTCTTTTACCGAAAGGCCACTGGAACAGGATTTCCATATTCAAATCAGAATGGAAGTCACTTTTAAAACTGTTTCTAAACAGATGACCTCTTAAGGCAGGAGGCAGACTGCTATATTAGGATCAGACCAGAGCTGACATTTATATACTTGAAATGTTTCTTAGGTAAGGAGGCTGAATTTTTTTAATTGGTCGATAAGATATTGATCACCTGGGGGTTGAGGAAGTCTCATGGGTCCAGGCATCATGCATGAAAGGGACGGAAAGTGGCACCAAGGAGGATGGGAGGATTATCAATTTTGAAGTATTTTTGTTGGCTTGCTATGCTGACTAAGCAACTGTTTTTTTGTCTGGGCTCTTACATGTCAAAGATGTAATGACAAGTATCTGCATCAGGAGCTTTTCTAAACCTACAGGTATAATAACACAATCCTACTTTTCCATGTGTCTTTCCTCTCTTCCCTCCTCATTCCTTCCTTTCTTTTCCTCAAAACAGAAACATGACAAAACAAAACATTCATATATATAGCACACACAAATGCACTTGGGTATTCATTCATGACTCACACTGCCTCATATTTTCTCACCTCAATAGGAGACATAATAGTAAGGTAGCTTTCACCATCTCTTTTTTTTGTCCCCCCTCCTATATATGTGCATCCATATATGAAAGAACGACAAAGCTGCAAATATTTGACTTTCCATTGCATATCACTATAAATAAAATCTATGTTAAATAACGTGCTGAGTGTTATCCCAGGGAGGACATATTTTTACAACTACCATGATCTTGAACCCTTCCACTCCAGCATTACAGTGAAACAGTGTTTCTCCTGGGAAAGTCACCGCTTCTTCTTTTCTAAAATGTCCATTTTTACAGGACATACTATATGACATTAGTTTACTCAAGGGGTTAATAAGCCTCAGAATCACTTCACTTACCTACAGTAGAGTGGCATAATGACTTCACTGCTGAGTTCTTTTCCTGTAAAGGGGTACATTAGAAAGCACACAGAAGAGAAATGAATGCATGCCCCAAGCCCCGAAACAGCACTTTCAATGTCTTTATAGTGTACCTGAGAGTATATTAGGAAAATAAAGAGGAATCTTCAATTTACTGACTTACTTACAATTATTTTTTTTCCTTTCTCTACTGACTTTAAGACAGAATCTTCAGAACTTTAAATTCTAGTTTATATGCAAGACTTAAAAGCTAATTCACCATTTCCTATTAGCCAACAGAAAAAGTCTACAGACCAGCAGTAGGTAGCAGTTTCCAAGGGCAATACCCATACTCATGCTTTCCAAAGGAAAAAACATGGACAATATAATAACGAAGGTGATATACATCAGGCAGGCTGTCCCCGGACCCTTTTCTTTCAGCCTCAGGCCAGCTCCGTATCTGATAAAACTGAAATCCTGTCATCCCTCTGCAAGTGTCATATACTCTAACATATATGGATTGCTGCAGCCTGTTCTCTGTGCCAGTCCTGCAGTTATCTCAGTTCAGGGACTCTGAAAGAATCACAGAGGAGACAGATAACTGTATTTAAGCTTTAGGGATTGCCATCTTTGTAAGGGGTAGCCTCACTTTCCCATCGGAGATAAAAGAAACATGGCAACTTCTTATGAAACAAACAAAACTGCAAGGATCAGAAGGTAAAAGCTACTATAGCATGAAAAATATCTACAGAAAAGTCTTATAAAAATACAATAGTATCAAGAACATTGATAAATCCCTAAAGCTGGCTACATTGGTTCAATGAAGTCATGCCAGCTTACTTCATCTGAGCATCAGGCCTGTGCACTGTGCAAACAGCAACAAACATTTTATTAAATCAAACCTCTTCCTTGCTGTGGCACTACATCTAAGAGTTTCTTTCAGTAGGTAGCATCCTGCTAATGCTGAATATACAGTTTTACGGACATGTCACTTGTGTACTTTTTGCTGAGAGGTGTCTCTTCTCTCTCCATTCTCTTGTCACTCTAAGCACCTTTTTTCACTATAACAAATACAAAATTCTAATATTTCTGTATTTCCTGAGGTATCATTTCTGTTACCTCCACCACTAGTTTCTGCCTCTAATATTTTCTCAACAGTTCAGTAATCAAACTTTTATATATATATATACAGATATATATGTATGTATGTATGACCCCCATACCCATCTTTTCAAGAGTTGCATGACAGCAAATGACTGGCCTTATTCATTTTAGTTTTAAAGGTGGTCAACCTCTTTCTTAAATTTTTCTTGTAGCCCATATATACTCTCTGTCATGCTTTGATCTATCATAAAAAGTATGACAGTTGGTAAGACAGGATGTCCCTCTGTACCTCAGCTGTAATTGCTTAGGTTTTGTTTAATCAGGTAATCTTCTGTCCCTGTCAGGCTGCAGTCAGGACAGGATGCGGTACCAGGTGACAAGGGTCTGCTCCTTCTCTCTGACTGCTTGAGTATTAACACAGGAGACACACTCATATACTACAAGTGTTGAATTTGCAGAGAGATAATATAGCTTCCTATATACTCTAGAATTCCCTTTGGGTTTCAAGCAACAAGCATGACAAAAGCTGTTCATCTTATTTTTAAATATTTTATAGCTGCATAAACAGTGCCAGGTGCTGTTTAGAAACTGGACTTATGGCTAACTATTCAATCAGAAAAAAAAGTCTTTTATTTAGCAGCTGCCATTAAAAAGAAAAAAGAAATAAACAAAACACCTATGCATATGATATAATTTGAGTATAGAGCCTCTGCTACAATGACATACTCAGACCATTTTCCATTCAATTTGAGATGGCAGGTATTGTATTTTACATACAAGAGACTTATTTTCCAGTCAAGACAGCTTTTTCCTTGTGTCAGTGGAAAAGATGCTTGACCACCTGTTCTCAAAATTGAAATGTTTCATTAAAGAAACCTGCTCATTATCTATCATGCAGAAGACATCCCATAGTAAATCTTTGAAGAGGAAGAGAGTGCAAAGAGAGACAGTAAAATAATTGGTGACAAAGGAAAGCCAGTAAATGGCTGGACTAAAACATTTGATATGGTGCCACACAAAAATTTACTTGGGGAAAAAAAAAAAAAAAGGAACTCAAAATTAGCTCAGATAAAGCCCTGCCACGTGAATAGGAAGCTGCCTAAATTGTCCTGAAAAGGGTAATGATAAATGACAGCCTATTGATCAAGTTAGAGGATAGATATCTTCTGAGTATTATTGGCTTTGGTGTTTGCTTTCATTCATCGATAAGATGTTAGCTTCAGTAAATTATATAATCTTATATTCAAAAAGATACTCCACTGCAAAAGTGAAAGGGTAGGGAAGAAAGACAAGAGGAAGGCTCCAAACCTGCTGCTGAAAGGAAAGATAAAAGATCCCATAAAAACATTTTTTAAAGATGCTCTAGGACTGGATCTATATAACCATATTTATTTCTGAGTACCTCCATTCCAAAGTAAAAAAAAAAAAAAAAAGGACCAGGATATTATCTTTAGAAGGAGGCTTAGTGTACCAGAAAACAAACAAACAAAAACGATGACAAAAAAGGCGGCAGGGGATGAGTAGCCATCTGCATTCACCGTAGGTATCATAAAGCCTAAAGAAAAATAAACCAATGAAAGATATAACAATAACACCAGAAATTACATCATTTGCAATGAGATATATTGCAACCAAAACTAAACTAAACCGCAACAGGTGAAGAAATCTCCTCGCTAAGAACTTCTTATTCAGGGTGAGCAGGTATGTACAGTGTAACCCCACACACATAATAGTTCTACTGGGACTAGCTGTCTATGCCACAGGTAAGGAACATTAAAATATTCTCTTGGTAGCTACATTTTAGCTAGGAATAACCAGGGAGGGAGAAACAGTGCATTTACAAATATACTGGAAACACGAAGAACAAACTACAGTAACTTAACTAGTTTATTTCAAACTCCCGAGGAACGTATAATTGGATGAGTAACAATCTAAGATATTTGTATGATACGAGGCTATATGAAGTGGAGAAGACTCTTCAAAAAAATTCAGAAAGCATCTAGATGAACAGAAATTTGCTTTGACTGAGTCATAAAGTCTACAGTCACACAGTGACATACTGCTCCACCTTTTTTTTGAAAGACACAAACAGGGTAATTTTTTGCCACTGTTCTTGTCCAAAACCATATCAAGGCTATGACAGTTTAGTGACAGTGGTTCTATGGACATGAAAAAAATGCACCTCAAAAAAAGTTTGTGATATATTTATAATCAGATTTATATACCTTCCTTCCAAATTTTCCAGATTAACTCCCCCACACTACTCCTATCACTTCTTGACACAGAACATGCCTAATTCAGATAATGGATTTGATATGAACACCGGCTCTGACATAGGTTGCATGTTTTGATATGTCTTCAGTTCTACAGGCATTAATTCAGAATCCTCAAATTTGCTGAATATCTTTCAGTGAAGTAAACAGTAGCTGAAACCCATGAAGAAAAATATAGTTCATCTCTACCAACACCACACTCAGTTTACCATAACCTTAACTATACTCAGTTAAATGTCTAGCAATGACTTCAGCTGACATAGTAGTGGTGCTCAGTGTATGCACTGTGTGGTTGTATACAGTGAAATATATATATAATATTACATATATCCTGTGGCAAGGATACAATAGAAAATAGTAATAGTAACTTATGTTTAATAAATTCAAATGTGTACATATTTTAGGCTGTAATCACTATCTACAAGTCCACACAAGTCCTGAATATGTGTATATATCAAACTTAAGGTCAGAGCAAGGAAAATTAAGCACTCCATTTCTCACATGTGCAGGTATAAAAGAAAGTTATTTGCCAGATTGTTAATACTGAAAAAATGGCTAGTGGCACCAACATCAAATGAACTGGCAACAATCCCCAGAAACTGTCAGTGTTATGATAAGGTTTACAATTGCCAATATACCTATACAAATCCATCTGACCCAATCCTTTTAAGTGTTATAAATAGAAATGTTATTAAATTATAGATTCCTTTCCACATTGCTTAGTTAAAATTATCAGAAAATATCAATACAGTTAATTAATACCGGAAAAAAAAATGTAATTTACAACTATTTACCTTGATACTCTGCCAGGGAGAATGAGCTTGTTTTCTTCAAAGATTGTGATGACTCACCTCCAAAAAACTCTTCTTTAGGTCTTCTATTTGCAGATGAGGGGTAACACCTCATTCCTGAGCCCTGTTAGCCATATTGTAGCTTAATGAGTGGCTAACTTCCATCCATGCACCTGGCAAGGCTGAAGATTGTATGACGCTTCCTGGAAGCTGTGTATTCGGAGATGGCATAAGAAAGCACTTATGAGGAGTTAAATTCCAAAGACAAAATAACTTCCATGAAATCTCTATTTTCTATTATCATTTGGACTTTAGGAGCCTAACCCTGGGATAAGCCACTTCTTTAAACCTCTTAGTCACTCAAGTGTACTGTCAACAGAGTCACTGTCAACACAAGTGCAAAGGTCAAATACAACTCCCTAAATGATTTTAAAATCACTAATGGAGAGAAAATGTAATTTTTTAAAAACTATTTTGTGGGAGACGGGCTTGCGGAAGCATGAGACGACTCAATGTGAGTTAGCATCAAGCTCCGTTTATTTAGCCTGAATAGCGTGCTTATATACACAAGCAGAAGCAAGCTCTTTAGCCACACGTACGCATACACTACGATTGGTTACATGCTACTGTCCACGCATCTTCTACTGCACTTGGTTGGCTGTGGATAACGGGCATGCAGTCACACCATTGGTCTGTGCACAAGTCCTTCTTTCTCACTTAAAAGCTTAATTACAGCTCCATCTCGCCCAACTTTCTCATGCTTGCAGTTCAGGGACTTTCCAGGATCACATTCCTTCAGATCAGGGAGTATCTACCATCTTCTTTAGCTCAGCAATTAGTCACTTCCCATGGGAAGGCCTCCATCCTTAGATATTTTTTTCACACTATTTCTTCATTTCTTGCTTTTTCCAGTTTGGCAATTGCACCCATCTGTGGCTTCACAGGTACATTCACATCCTAGCAACTGCAGTGGGACGTTCACACAAATATCCAAGGCCATAACTTAATACAAATTTTACTTTGTTTTAGTATACAATAACATTCTATAATATATACAATAGCATTCTATAAACTTCCCTTTCAATAACTTGGTAGAGATCTAGTGTCAGTATGGTAGGGCAACTTTATAGTGATAGTTTTTAAGTAACAGGATCAAAATCCATCTACCTCCCTGGCTTGACAACAGCTTTCAAATGATTGCCTTCTAGACAATTTATCCAGAGAACTGCTGATACATTGTCCTGGTGGAGAAGAAACCAGCAGTTGGTCTTTGTAGCAAAGAAAACCCTTTAAGCTCCTGCTAGCAATGCTGTGCAGGAGAAACGATGAAGGAAAAACCACCTCCAAGCATGAAAAATATCCCCACAATAAGCCAGATGGGATAAAATTAGAATCTGTTATCAAGTCTGAAAAACTCAATGATAATGTTGTAATCGCAGCACAGAGGACTGCCACAGAAAGAATTAATAAAGCTGCTTTGAATTAAAGATGGACAGTGTGTAAAGCACTTCCTATCACTTGGAAATGGAAGAGTTTCAGAAAATTGGTGTCTCCATATGAGAAAACAAACTGCAGTGTTTCAACTGACATAATGCACAGCTTCACTAATATACACAGGCATTAAACTAATAAAGTAAAAAAGTGAGTCCAGAGAAGATCAGCACAATGGCTCCATCATTGATCTAACTTCTGCCTTGCAGCAGGGGCAGAACTAAATTCTGCCTTCAAAACTATGCATCTCAGAGACAAAACTGGTATGAAGGCCTGACTGCTGCCAGAATTTAGAGATCATAATAGGAGTGCTAAATACTAGATTACCACTTCACATTATAGAAACAGGAGAAGAATGCATCAGTCAGGGTCATAGGGACATTTGCCAAAAAGGCCGAGAACGTGAAGGCTAACACAGTGACTCTCAACAAATGGGATTATCAGAAGATGCTCAGAAGTGACATGTATCATGGAAAAGGTCATTTCTCTCCTTCTGGGGTAGCAAGCCTGTGATATTGTGCTGGGATGGGCACTTAGCATGGAGGTAGCATGCCAGAAGCAGACTATTTAAGGAACTTTGCAAAACACAGAGGTTTCACTCTGTGGGGGTTTCCAGCATACATTCTGGAAATGTATGTCAGTCTGCGCACAGCAAATGCACTTTACACAGAAAACAATGCAGCTGAAAAGAGGGATCTTTCAATGTTCCACTAAAGCCAGTCACTATCAAGCATTGCAGTGTTCCATGAGTAAAACACCTCAGATGGACATGGAATTGCTCTGAGATCTTGTGAACCTGAGCTACCATTCCATGAACTTAATCCTAGCAACACAATCTGCAACTAAGTGAACTTGCAGATAACAACACTGAGCATGAGTTTATTTTGTTGTTGCTGTTCAGGATGCTCTGTAGGGTTAGGAGTCTTTTGAACTCTATTCAAGATTGACCATGGTAATCTGAGAGAAAGATATTTTGACTGACATTATTCCAAGTAATATTCTTCTTCCATTAATGGAATTTAACAGGGCATGACCTGGCCCTATGGTTCTAGTTCATCAAAACAGAAATTACATGTTATTTAAAGAGAAAAGGTCAGTTGTTTTACAGAAGATTTTGAGACTGAGAAGAAATAATCTTGCAAAGATCAATAGACTATGAAACATCTCTATAGAGAAAGGTATTATTCTCTTCAAGCTGATGTGAGCATAGTTGTTATCCATCTATATTCTACAGAGACTCTTTGTTTTTTTCAGGTATCTATCTATCTAGTGTGTGAGCTACATATGAGTTTCAAAGTTAGTAAAGAGGTAATATTCTGTGGTCTCTGTTACACTGCTCTTGGCTATCATTGCAGATCTAATATATACATATATATATATGTATATACATATATATATATGTATATATACACACAAATAAATAAAAATAAAATCACACATGCTACTTTCAGGATGGAGGTGACTTGAAACTCACGTCTGAAGATACCTGCTTAATCTTTTGGATCATCCCTTAGGAAAGATCAATTTTCTATTGACAGGAACATTCACTACGGGAAACCTCCCTGCTGGAATAAAAAGCTGAGGCCATCTATTAAAAAGAATGCAGTGAATAGCAGGGCTGATCCCTTTATTTATTGGGTAAAAGTATGAATATATTAAGAAAAAAATCTACTTAATGAAAGATTGCAAATGTATGTTAAAATAGTCTAGCTTTGTGTCAGAGGTACTGACAAGTCATCAGATGCTCAAGGTCAGTAGATATTTTACATATCTTAATTATTCTAGTGGGTTTAAATTTTAAGTTCTCTTATGAACTTCAGATAGTTTTGGCAGATATAGTTTACCTTGAAGCTGTGAGTTTGATTGTTTTGTCAGTAAAAACTAGGTGTCAGTATGTTGATATAGAGTTTTATTGTCATGCTTTTACTTCCAATGACTCATCTTAATGCTAGAAACAGATATCACAGAGATTGTAGTGACTCCCACATTAAAAAAATCTGTTAAATTAACTTGCAAAAGGGGGAAATCTGCATAACAGGGAACATTATTTCATAATTCAACATATATTTTCACAAACAATACTCCCTGTCTTGTGGACACTCATGAGATCTCTATTAAATAGTGAGCCAGATTAAACAAATGAATAAAAAATGATTCAACTATACTTCAGTTCAGGGAAGGATCACTTTGTATGGACTGCAATATAAAAAAGAGAGCATGCTTTCAAATTAAAGTATTTAATTATTGGGTGCCATGTCAAGGCTGGGAACTACAGGCCCCTCCTTGTAATGGGCTATGTGGATATGGATCTTTCCTCAGGCAGCTGCTAGTGACTTTGTCCTCCCAGGCAACCGCTAAAATTCAGTTTTCATCAACCTCAGCTGCTGAAACCACCTGTTCAAGCTTCAGAACAAGTGACAGTTAAAAAAAAATCAGTCTCTGTGCAAAGCCTGTGAGTCTTAGGCTAACCTGAAGCCTTGCTGTGCTCCATCTTCCCTGCCCTTGAGCTCCTAACCCTACCTAAGGGACTCTCAGCTTTCCCTCTACTCGCTCTGTCAGGTACTTGCTCCCAAAAACATTAGTTGCACCTTACTCCAGTCCTGCCTTCTCTAAATATGTTGTTATCAGAAGAGTAAAATATTATCTCAATAATGAGTTAATGAAGGAAAATTTTCTACTATTCTATTATTCTTCTTTTAATGCCTTATACCAGACTAGGATGGTAGCGTACAAGGAGGAGGTAGTTACTACTAGAAGACATCAAAAAAACACAAAAGAAAATTACTCCTTACAAAACTGTGAACCATATAGAAAATACAAATGAAAACAGGCTCATTTGTTGAGCAGTCACAATGCCTAATACCCAACATCTATCTCAAAAATTCTTTTCATATCATGCATTGGACTGCAAATTACTGTAAGCAAGCATTGAGAATCATATGAAAAGATCCTGGAGAAATAAATCATGCCAGAGCTGTTAAGAAAGACAAGCAGGTATAAGAATCACAACAACTGAGGGTTAAAATATATTTTTACAGTAATTCATATAGTTGAGCACTTCTCAGAATAATTCCTTTAAAATGATTGATGAGGATTGACATTCTATCAGCACCTAAAATTCTAAAAATGTGTAATGAATCAATCAATCCGGAGTGTGAAAAGGACTTGTGCCTGATATCTGCATATCTGTGTTTTTGCTGTTCCCCTTCATTGCTCTGGAAATTATCTACTTGAAGTCCTATTTATTCATTTTTACACACAGAATATTGCATTTTGCATTGTGTATTAGTAGTCTAATTCCTGCTGCAGAAGGCCAGCAGTCTTCTCCAGCAAAAACGTGACACTAGGATCTGTCTAGGTAGATCAGCATTTCAGAACACTTTTTGTCAGGGATTTTTTATATTAATAAATGCTACAGTCTTTCCTATGTCCTAATTTTTCTAGAGCACATTTTGAAGTGTTCTATTTAGTCTAAGATCTGCTGCCATCAGAACACTGAACTAGAAATGCACTTTATCATTTTTTTTCTTGTTACTCACTGCTAACAGCTCCAAGAGTTGAGACAAAAAAGGCTGCACCTTCACTTCTCCTCCCTCCATCCCTCTGCATGAGGGGAGTCACCAGCCTCATTTGATGAAAGGCAAGTGCATGTCTTTCATCAGCAGCCCTTAGAGTTCAAGGTCCAGAAGAAACAAGATCCCCAACTGCTAAATCTTTTCTCTGCTTTGCGACTCCACTTCGCAAAGTGTTCCACTGTGGCACAACCACATCATCACCTCCTCACCATACACTGTGCCCCCAAGGCATGGCACCTGCCCCCGAGTGTGCTGAGCTGACACTACAGCAGAGAGATGCAGGGTGGGAGGTGGGCAACTGAGTTTCATGCGCAAAGCTGACTCATCCCTCCAAACACCTTCTTGATCACAGGTTGGCCTGCAAATCAATGGAAGCACACAGAGCTGCTTGGGAAACTGCCAAGAGTTATTTGTGGCTATCTGCGTTATAACCAGCTGATCAACAATGGCTACAGAGCCTTGTCCAGATCCATATTCAGCGCAGACAGTGTTTGAAGGCTGAGCAACCTGCTCCATGCATGACACAGATTGTTCTGCCAGAGTGTTCAGCTCTATAAAATTGCACAAGTGAAGAAAACTTTTGAGAATCCTTGTTTCGGAGACAGGGACAGTCAGGTTTAAAACTGCTTCTATTGAGAACAGGGGATGTTAGTAATCTGACACAGGTAGACATCCAGATCTCTGTTTCCTTCCAAGCTCACCCCCCACCTCTCTACAATAATTTCCCCCTCTTGTTGCAATGTTCATATTAAGTACAAAGTCCAGTTCAAAGTTCTCCTCACCATCACCATATGCACTGGCACAGCTGTCTCATTTGCTCACAGTAAATCCTGCAGGGCCTGGAACAGAAATAAATGAGTTCCAGAAGAGCTACAGAGGAAATGCTAATGACTGTAGAGTTGGTGGGTCAGGACCTGCACACCACATTTACAAATGTACTGAGACATTGAGGGTGCAGCTAGGCACGCTCTGGGACTTACCCAAATGCCTAACCAGGCCCTGGCTAACTGCCACTGTCTTTAAAAGTCAGTTAAATGTCTCATCTGCTCATGCATCTTTGTTATTCCCACTATATTCCTGCCTGCCTTTTTGGATAGTTCAATTTCTTTGTCAAGCTGTCCTGGGGTTATTATCTTATAAACCCGTACTTTGATACATATCACAAAGTAATTAACATTAAGTATACAGCGTTTCTGATGGTGGGGCCATTTTGGTGGCTTCTTGTTTTCAATGGTGATTACTAATAGCTTTTGCATTCCTATAGCTGTGCCATCTGACAACTGAAAAAGAAAACTCAAAATATTAATTAACTGAGCCACACAATGCACCTGTGAACTAGATTTTTATCATTCATTGACAGATGGGGAAACAAAGACATAGAAAGGTTGAATGCTTTACCGAGGAGCCCAGAGGAGGTCCATGGCAGAGCTGGAAAATGAAAAATGAGAAGGCAGCTACACCAACATTTGGCCCTGCACATTATTAGTCTGCATTACATTTCAAACGTTCCTTCTGAGGCTCACTCCACCTTGCCTTAATAACATGAAACTCCTCTACTAGTTTTTCCTTCCTCAGAGCCTTTTCATTCTCTTCTTTCTGTTGACAATATCCAACCTGTCACTCAAGCACAGCTGAAATTTTTGATTCTCTGGATTCTCATGTTCTGCTGAAGACTCACAGATATTTCTTTACAGGCTTTCTAAGACACAGCTTTCCTATCTTGCCCTCAGAGATAAAGCTCTTGTCTAAAGCCTCATCATATATCAATAGCTGCAACCCTCTTTTTTGGCCTTGACAAATATAATTTCATCCAATCAACATTCCTCCAGAAAACACTGCTGAAGAGATCATCTCTGAAAGTCCTTTGCTTTGTCTTTGTCGTCTATTTTATAAACATAAGCTCTTGTCTTCATTTTTCTAAGTCCTGATTTTGCATTACCTGTATTTGTCAATCAGAGTAAAAAGTTTAAGTTCTGCTGCTAAAAAACCTCTGTAAAGTTGGTGAAACACTGAAAAGTCCTAACCAGAGAGACAAAGATGGGGCTGGCCCTCTGAACAGAACTCAGCTTCATTCTCTGATTAGCAAACTGTGTTAACAAGTAATTGGCCTAACACCTGAAATCAGCAAGAAATAAAGAAAACAATTTATATTCAATTAATGGGAGAATAGGAAGAAAAAGGTTCTTTATTCCTTTTCAGCAAATGGATTTAGCAGTAAGTACTTTGACTGAAAAGAGTCCCTACTGAATCCAATAGAATTTTGGTATGCATTTTTGTACCTTATTTTGAAAAGCTAATGAGAATATACTGAGGATATACAGAGGATGACTTTTAAAGACAAGTCCCTTTTACTTTATTTTAGAGTGATTGGGTTAAAATAAGTGCAACAAACAATTCCTAGTTGTGTTTGTCATAAAAAATGGTGCTGGAGTACTAATGTTCAGATGACTATCATGGTGTCTTCTGGAGAATCTTTGGTAAAGTACTGTGTACCTACCTAAAGACCACAAGAGAAGAGGAAGATCAGCACTACACACGAATATATCATGGAGTGCTGTTGTGTGAAACACACATTTCAGAATATGAAATAAATAATTCCAATAAAAATAATTAGGTAAGCAAATACAGTCAGAATCATATGAAGTTTTCAGGAATGTCTTTCAAAAAATCACTTAAAGTAGTGAGATTTCAAACTGTTCCACTGGCTGAAGTAGGAAAAGAAATGTGCAATAATATAAGGCAATTCAAAAGACTCCTAGAATGCAGCTACAAAAGACTACATAGAAAGATCTTTGCAAAGTTGGGGATTCACTCCACAAGGCAAATAAGAAATAGGATACCCAATATAACATTCTTCTCTCCCTTCTTCATGCTAGTAAGATTCACCAATTTCAATATACTTGTCAATTTAGGATCTTGAAAACCCATCGGTGGAGTGACAGAAACTGACATTTCAAATGAAATGAGAATGGAGGATACATACTCCGATGAAAATGTATCCATCTCACAGATAATAACAGCAGCAGAGATATTTTGACATCCTTGCCCTAGGTTCTAGTCAAGGAAAAGATGCACAAAATGATACAAGGATTCACATGGCAAGCAAATGAGTTAATAAGTCATCATTTTACGCAAGATAAGAAAAAAACAGACAGACTCCAGTATAGATTAGGGGTTGATCTGCTAGAAAGCAGCTCCACAGAGAGGGATTTAGGAGTCCTGGTTGACAACAGGTTAACGATGAGTCAGCAATGTGCCCTCCTGGCCAAGAAGGCCCGTGGGATCCTGGCTGCATGAGGAGGAGCGTTGCCAGCAGGTCAAGGGAGGGGATCCTGCCCCTCTGCTCAGCTCTGGTGAGGCCGCATCTGGAGTATTGGGCGCAGTTCTGGGCTCCCCAGTACAAGAAGAACATTGAGCTTCTAGAGAGGGTCCAGCGTAGAGTCATGAAGATGATTAAGGGACCAGAACATCTATCGTATAAGGTAAGACTAAGCGAGTCAGGCCTGTTTAGTCTGGAGAAGAGAAGGTTGACAGGAGATTTGATCAACATGTTCAAATACCTGACGGGTGAATATTGGGAGGATGGGGCCAGGTTGGGGTGGCTGATGACAGGACGAGGGGTAACGGGAGCAAGTTGAAACACAGGAAGTTTAATCTCTGTATGAGGAAGAACTTCTTTCCTCTGAGAGTCACAGAGCCCTGGAACAGGCTGCCCAGAGAGGCTGTGGAGTCTCCTTCTCTGGAGATCTTCCCAACCTGCCTGGATGCCACCCTGTGCCACATCCTCTGGGTGTTCCTGCTGAAACAGGGAGTTGGACTAGATGATCTCTAGAGGTCCCTTCCAACCTCAACCATTCTGTGATTCTGTGAAATATCAGGGAAAAGAAAATCAAAAAAACAGTTGTTAAAGCTCAACCTGAAAAAAAAAAACTGCTTTCACCAAACTTTTCTCCAGAGATTATGCAGAAGTAACATGACTCTTCCCATACATAACCCAAAAGAGTATGGAAAAGATACAAGGTCCCAGTATCACAGATATAAAGAATATGATTGATTTGCAATCAATTTCACAGTAGCTTCCAAACAGAACCACATGCTCAGAGGTATTTTTTATTCATCATTTTATTTGCTAGTAGCTCTTAAAAGCAAGACCCTACTTGCACTTCTGGAATGGAGTTAAGGTCAGGGAGAGGAGAGTTTGGCAGTATTGTGGTAGGAGACACATGCAGGACCTACTACTCTATGGTTCATCCTTCATAGAAAGTCCTTATTCTAGCATTTTTGCTCTGTAGTGTTAAAAGTGGGGATGACAGATTTAGAATATTTGAGTCTATGGGATAAAAGTGATAGTAGTCCCGGTAGCAGTGGTCCCATCGAGGAAAAGCAAGTGAATGAGGATGTGTAGCGCAAGGGGTAAATGGAGAAAACAGCTTTAAGAATGGGAGAACAGGGATTTAGAGTAGAATTAGAAGAACTAAAGTGCATTAAGAGTCAGTAGCATAAGAGATGGATGGAGATAATCCATGGAATAATATCTTAATGCAAGAATTTTGCCATCTCCTGAGAGCAGAATCTCACTGAAGAAGTAAAATAAGAATCAAAGTCCTAAAAGCATGTGGCATCAGACAACATTAATAATTTTAATATCCCAGCAATATTTCTTACTTATTAATTAAAGGGATGGAACTATTATTAATGCAGGCTTTTTATTACAAAACCATGTCTATTTAGACCCTCAGTGTTCTTGGTCATGCTGGATATAATGACTGTCAAAAATAAATAAATAAAGTAAAAAGACTTTAGAGTCAAGGTCAACTTTTAATAAATTTAAGCTACTTTTAAACATTTTTGTGTTAAATTATATTAATTATTAATAACTTTTGTGGCATCCACATTTGTACTCCAGCAGAAACTTAGATCTAAATGTTATGAACATTTAACAACAATAATTTACATACTTAAAGTCAGCATTTGGTGCCAAAAATCATGAAAACATCAGAGAGAACAACTCTTGAACTAAGTTATTTATGCAACCTATTACTTATTTTGAGCAGGATCAAAAGGTCTTGTTTTTAAAGACCCTGCCATCAGTTGAACAAATAGGAGCCAAAGCAAGAAATGCTGTGCCAGAGTTACCTATCTGAGATACGCTGAACAGACCTTCTGATCTCAAAAGTCTCAAAAGTTAATAACAGGTCTAACAGAAAACAATGCTAAAAGCAAGCTATTACAGACCCCTGGCAGACCTCCCTCATGTGGAAGGTGACTAAAGTGATTGAAGTTAAAGAGGCATTTCCTATTCTCCTATGCTCGCTGTAAAATGATGGTCATGGACTTACTGCTGAAGCTGTCCTAAATTGATCATGTAAAAATAGGATATTTTTAACAACGTCACAGCAAGATCTGTAGATTCCTTTAAGAACAGCATCTCTCTTTTCTTGAGACGATGCTTTCTGAAGAAGATCTTCAAGCAGGTTCAGTAGTGAGACATAGTATTTATTACCTTGACTTCTGTACAATATGAATCACTGACTTGTTCACAGACAGTGAATTTTCTTTAAGTCATATTGACAATAATTTTACTTCAACAAATAAAAAGTCTATAGTTTATACCTAAGAAACTAATATAAAAAACATTACTTTCCAGTAGTTTGTAAGGAGCTCCTGTACTGTTAAATTAAATGGATGTAGATAGAACTATAAAAATTGTAGGAGGATGCTGAAGAAAGTTGAAATTTAAAGCTCAACCTGAGATAGTAGACTTAGTGGAAAGCATTTTTGAAGAAAAATAAACTGAATAAAAATAAACTGAAGCAAAATTCATCTTTATAGACGTTTCCTCTGGCAACAACAGAATAAAATATTTCAAAGCATGTTTAAGCATAAATATGCCATTGTTATTGGCCAAAGCAATCACTAAAAAGTTTGTCAAGAAAATGTTTGTCATTGTAGCAACGTGTGGCTTCCCCTATCAGCTGTGACACATTCTAAGAACACCAAGAATAGTATGCAGAAAAAGTTGTGAAGAGGCTGACATTCTCAAGGACAAGGAAATGATTGCTACATATTTTGAATGTCTTGAATAGGGTAGATCAAAAGGCAAAAAATACTTTTATTAATTTCATTACACGTTGGAACATATATGTATAAACATAGATTTCTGACAAATTTTATTTTTTAACTTACAGTGATAAAGTTTCTCCCTTTCTTGGTAATTAGGTGATTACCCAGTATGTGAGAAATCCCCATTGCTCAGTCACCAGACCTTTAACACAGGCTCATCAGTTTCCTGAAACAGTAATTACAAACCACAACAACTGCCGTCTGCTGCAAGTATTCTCTGTTTCGGGGAAGGAATGCTCTATATTAATTTATGCAGTTGACTGCTATGGTATAGTCTTGCAGATCATCAGGTCTTTCTACACTTTATTTTAATACTAAAATAGAGAATATGTCCTTATATCAGTCTGTGCTTTAGGAGTTAAAGGAACTGGTTATATGACGATCATAAAAAATAAACAGTTCTAAAGGAAAGAGATTCTCTACAAATTCTTACTTTTTTATTTTTCAATACATGCTAGTAGATACACTTAAAAAAACATATTTTTTTCTGCCAAATGTGTCCTCTTGCTATTTCTGTTTGTACATAATGAATTGGGAACATATTTCTGTTTTATTGTTGTTGTTTTTGTTTGTTTTGTTTTCTGTCCAAGCAGCAGTAATTCAGTGGAACTTAGAGATTAGCATTCAGAGAAGAAAACGATCAGTAAAGCACTTTAAAATTATTTGTAGGGAAAGGAAAGTACTATTTACAGTGCTTAGTCTCTTAGACAACAAATAACTAAATTATGTTAAGACTGAATGAAGTAGGAGATCAGAGACAGCATTAGCTAATTCTGCAGCCAAAGCAGAAATGAACAATGACCTATGTGTAACATACATAAAGTGTTTTGGTTCCTTTCCAGTGAAAGTGAATTGGCCAATTTAAGTAGAGTTAATTGGGCCTTGATGCCTAATTAATTTGGAGTGATACTATACAGGATGCAGTAATCTCCTGGAGGCTGCCTGTACATCAAGACTGGTTGTATTTCAAGAGATAAAATAAAGAAAATTACTGAAAATATTGTTTAATGTACAAGATGCAATCAGAAAGGAAGAAGTTAATCAATAAATCAGGGACTTCAGGGACTGATATTCCAAATACCTGAACATCCTTGGATGTCCTTTGATTTAATGTCAGTTGAGTAGATGCTATACCTCAAAAGAGATATTTTGATATTAGAGATACAGCTGATACGAACCGGTGAAAACACATAGAAGTCATTTATTAAAATTTTGAAAAGATCAGCACTTTTGATACCCATGCAATTTGGCACTAGGAAGGTGTGAAATAGAAAATACTCCTTTTAAAATGGAGATTTGAACTATTTTTTCAAATTTCTTTAGAACACTCTGATGGGCTCACTTTTGTGGAGATACACCCCTCCCAGTAAAATCATTGTCAGTTTTTGTGCCTTTGTTCTCATTATCAAGTCTTTCTTTTTTTCTTCTCATTATCAGGTCTTTTGATTTACATCAGTGAAAAAAATATATGTAGGCTACTTAGAAAATGTCTAACTAAAGTACCTATAACCCATAGAGATCAACGCTTTGGCTTATTTAGATAGAAAATCACTGCATATGCAAACAGTTTCTGTTTATAAGAAATAATACTAGTCATGTAGTAAAAGGACTCAGAGCTCTATACCCATGATGGAGGTGAATGAGGCTTGTAAGTTTCCCATTTTCACTGTCCATGAATCCACATTTGCGAGAATATAACAAAATTACAGCACAATAAAGAAATGGAAGATCATGCATTCAAACACCACCAGAGCACTCTTAGATATTCAAAGATAAAGTAAGATGTAATACTAACTACTGCTTCTGTGATGCCTATTCTCTCATAGCATGTTGCTCAAGTGGGAAAATCACAAGTGGTCTGTGTTGTAAATAAACATTTCTGAAGCTTGTGGATAGACAGAATTGGATGAAAGGAACTCTTTCTTTACAAAAGGAACTAAGTTCATGGGAAATTAAATATTCTTTGTACAAGAACCTTTGGATTACTCTTACCTTGAACTGAGCCATTTCTTTCCTCTCCTACACCTGGAGACCTCTGAAGATCTAATAGTTATAGCCAAATTTTCAGAGGGCTGGTTTACGTTCAGATATATTTTCTTTAAATGAGGTGGAACAATAAATTACAGTCCTCTTATGTTCCATTTTCATGGTTTGGAAAAGGGACTTTAAGGTTTTCTGATCAACTAAGTAGTCTCCTAACACTATAGAAAGAGTCTCATTTTCACTGATTTACCCTAGTGAGGAGCTAAGAACAAGTTCTGTCTTTTCGCATTTCTCCAGAGGTTACTACAATCCCTCTGAATCTGGAGAACACACTCTCAGGGAGACATACATTTTTTGAACTGAATAATCTCTTTTAGCAACCTCCTCCTTTTTCCTCCATCCCAACAAAAACATTAAGATAAAACAATACAACTCCACATTAATTATCTCCTGATGAGTTTGGGCTCTGTTTCCTTTCCAGTTTTGTATCAGGTTTACAGGGCCTGCCAGGAAGAAGGTAAACAGAGAAGGTAAAGCAAATAGACACAGTGAATGCAAGGACAGGAGCCAAGTCTACGTAGCAGCAAAGGCAGTTTTAGTATTTTCCAACTTGTTACCCTAGCAATCAAGTAATAACATACTGCAGCTTGGTCCTGTGACTGGCAGTTGAGAAAACAAGCTTCACAGTTGCATAAGACACTGCTGAGGAATTCTGCCACACAGCAAGGGGAGACTTCAGCTCTCTCCAAATCTCTGAATGCCATTTCAGATGAAATTTTGATTTTGAAAGATTATGCTTTTTTTTTTTTTGTATAAATGTACAGTTCTATCAAGCAAATTTAGCACACCTTAAAAGACAAGGTATTAACAGGATAGTGGGGGAGAGCTCCCCTAAAGAGAAAACACGCTTTCACACAGAAATCACACATATCTCTAATATTCTATTCTCTCTATATAGCTATAAGATACAGGGCTCTTTCTATCAGTACCAGAGAAGAAAAGCAAGGAAATAGAGCAAGGTTGGACAAGCTGAATCATGCTGTGTGTGTCTAAAAGCATTTCAAAAACAATCAAACAGCAGCAGAGAAAACTTCAAAAAGAAAAAAAAAAGAGTAAAAAGAGAAAAAAAGTCTATGGAGGTGTAAAGTTGGTATACCATTTACAAACGGCTCCATTTTCTCATGTTCACCTGAGTTCTGTGTTTATTGACCCTGCTGACAGTCTCTGCCTATCTCACAAGCTCTGAGCTTGCCTGGCCAGCCTGTGCTGCTCTTCATCTCTCTGACAGCCTGACCATAGATCGTGGAGTCCCCTGAGCACCACAGCTCCCACTGACGAGTCTTGTGAAGGAGACTTGGCATCCTGGCAAGGAGAATAGAGGTGAAGAGAAAATTAAGAACTTCTACCGCTTTCCTCCCAAGACATTATTTCTACAGAAAGCAAGCACATGCAGATACAATTGCAGTAGTGGCAGGTAGTTAGGACTTTGCTGAATGTTTTTAATATCTGTGCCTTAAACCTCTCCATTTGCAAAAAGTTAACCTTTTACTGAATTAAGCAGTATCACAACTCAAGAAAATAAAATGTTAAAGAGGAAGAACTGAATATGGAAACTGAGCCACTGATTTTAAGTGATTTTCTCTTTTTATGCCTACCCAAAGTGATATTTTTTTAAAAGTAAAAAGAATGGAAGTTTGGGAGAAAAATTATTTACCACTACAGTGAGTTACAACATCAACACATACAGAGTTATCAGAGAGTAGGTGTGTGGAGAAGCAAACCTAAGAATCATATCTTGGCATTAAACCAATGATCTTAAATCTCTATAACTTAATATATTGCAAAGGAAATAGATTTTTGTTCCTAATGATTTTCAGGATCTTCACCACTATAGCTAGTTTGGTCCTCTACCCAAGACAATAAAATAATTAAACTGGTCACTTCACAGAAAGTTGTATTCCAATGTAATTCCTGCAAGAGAGAAGTGCTGAGTCATCACATGCAAAGAAGCCCATGCCTTGAAAATATTCATGCAGTGGGTATATCCTAACCAATACCTCACAAAACTCTTCCCTTTGTTATCATTCCAGCACATTAATCATGAATAATTACTGAGTGAAGCTTTCTAGTGGATATGAGCCAATCTGTTGAACCAGATCGTAGCAAGTTCCTGCTAATCTATCATCCAGGAAAAGACAGAGATTGACCAGTATACCTCAGGACAGCCTGTGACTAAATATCAACTAGTAATATTCAATGGGAATTCATATAAGCTGGGCTCCAATCACTCTTTCTTCTCCAAAATCAGCACGTTTCTCACTTTTTTTTTCCTCTCGTCTTTCTTAGTGCTAAGCCCTTGTTCATCTTTTGCGTCCTTTGCTTATTGCAAAAATAAGAACGTATCTGACAGTAGCAGTGGACTTGGGTACAATAAAGGAGGAAACAGATACCTGTAGAGGATATACTGCTGAAATTGTGAGTTCCCTATTGCCTTTTCTGTTGCCTGCTGGAGAATAGAATGGTTTTCAAGACTCCTGTCCTGCATCTCTTCAGCGCGCAGTGCGTGTGCATGAAGCTAACTGGATAAAAAGATGCTATCTGGGAACATGGATCTGTCCACAAACACACAGCAGCTTAGGTTTAGATAAAACACATGCAGTTCTTAAGTCTTCAGTGAAGAAGGCCAGAATTTAAGCACCAATAATATTAACCTTTAAAAGTTAGAGACTTCTTACTGACTGCACAAAATCAACATAGTACAGAGCTTGATCTCAGCTTGATCAGTATCAGATACTGATAAATACTTTAAAAATTTGTTTAAAGTCATGAAAAATAGCCAGTCCAGTCAAATATGTTCAAATACCAGAAGCTAAACAAGGCAGCTAGAGGTAACTGATTTGCTCATGTCACTTTGAGCTTCACGAGAGTAATTTTTTTTTCTTAAAGTGAAATATATAGTACTTTAAAACTATCTTTGTAAGATAAAATGAAAAAAAATTAGCTGCCTATCAAAAGTGATATGAAAACTCTACTCTCTAAGATGCATAGTGGGATTTCTTAAAATAACTTGCCTTCTTTTTGCATTATAAGATGTTGCAAAGTGTAATGGGCATATTTTTGTTTATGCACAGTTCACACTAAAGTGTCTATCATTTAAGTACATAGATACATGTACATAAGTATCTACTTATGTAGTTCCCTAATACCAAAAAGTTACAAGGAAAAGAGAAAATCTGTTCTCATGGCATTTATAACAACTAAAACAAAATTTTAGCTCTGCTTTATGCTTTGGACATTCTTTTGAACCTGCCATGTCACTCATCATGGTGTAGTCTCAAATTAATTTCCGTCTTTTTACATACCTTGGGGTCCTAAAGCCCTAGCCCTTAGTAGCCTGCCTTGGTCCTTTCAATCAGCAATGTCTACCAGGAAAAACATTGATTTAATCTATAGTTTCATAGGTAAGATGAGACTTTCATTTGTTTAAGAACTAAATCAAAGTTCTATTTCAACAGAAAAAATCATGCGTCTAAACTGGTTTGTGCAGAAGGCACCTGAGGGTATATAAAAGAAGCTAAATCAAGCCAATCTTTTTTTTTTTTTCTTGTATTCCTACAATTTTCTGGAAATAGTTCTTGAAAGTGAGTGTTTTAACTCATATGTAGAATTGTACACACCTTGCAAAATTAAGTGCAACAATTGCACAATAAATGATGAGAAAAAGTACAGATCTAAATCTAATCTGGAAACATCTAAAATTTACCTGAAGCTTTTGAAATTGTTACTTCAATACTTTGAAACTTACACATTTCACAGCAGTTGCCTAGTAACCCTACCACATTAGAATCTATTGTCTGCTATGTCACATTTCAGCTTTACAGGTTTTAATGCCTCTAATAATATAGTCCAGGAATACATCATTGTAGATAAGGGATACACTAATACTTTCTGCCAAGGTAGTACATTTTGGAGGGAAAATGCATCATATTTCTTACTATGCATGTAATTTCTTTAAAGTAATTAAATCCTTTAAAATATATTCTCTGTGTCCACTAGGAAATTATTTCTTTAGTACTTCCTAACTTCAGAAAGCACTTATGAACATGCCTTCAAAATCTGGTTACTCTGAATATGTCCTCAAACTCTTATCACTATGAATAGTCACAGCTTCCTTATTCCTTTTAAAAGGTTCACAAGATGGTAAAAATGAAGCTAAAGAGTTAAAAAAATGGAAATGTTGGGAGAGGGAGAACAGAGGAATGGAACAAAAAATATTTCACATTTACTATGAAATTACCACAGAATTTACTATTTAAAAATGTTTTACCATGTACTGGGATAAACTATTTTTACTTGATTTTTTTTCCTGCAGTTTTATCAAAAATGAAAAAAAATTGTTAGTAAAACACATGAAGCTGCTGTAGCAGTGATTGAGAAAATAATTTTCATCATAGAGCCTACACACTAAAGGAAATGTACTTTAAAAATAGTTCATTTATTTCCTTTTTAAATATGGATGCAAGGAAAATATAAGATATCACTATTATAGCATGCTCTGCAAACCTTTATTAGTCTAACACATTCCCATTTAGCTTGCAAACAGCAAAGAAGGCAAGTAACTGTTCGAATGAATTTTAAATTTCCTTTAAATTAGATGGAAGGTACATTAAACTTTTCAGCTTCATATTTGTATTCATTCTTGATGAAGACATAAAACCTCAAGCTTTCCTTCTGAGCATGTTCAAAACCAGAAATAACCATGCATGAATCAAGCCATACTTTAAGTTCAGTAAGATCAAGTTTATGATAATGACACATCAGTGGATGACTAAAAATCTTTTCAAGTGTGGACCGGTGTCATATAGAGCAACAAGATTCAAATAACTGTAAAGGCTGCAAATGCTTCAAGTGATAAAAGAAGACACGCAGCAGCAGCAACAAAAACAAAATATTTGAAAGGCACCAAAACTGCAGTGCTTAATTATTGGAAAGAGGGAGGCAGGAAATTTTAGAGTTTCTTTTTAATCTTTCATTATTTCTTTCATTATTACTTTCTTTTTCCAAAATAAAATCTTCTATTACTGATGATTCCCAACACTGTTTATCAAAGAGCATTTTCTTTTCTTTTTTTTTCCTTTTTTTTTTTTGAAAAGTAAAGGTCAACTTGGATTTACTAGTTTCTTTTTTCATTTGAATCATTTCAGCTTAGTGTTCTTTACCCAAATGCATCTCCTCTCTTTTGCTCTTTTTCCAAAGACAGCTGGTTGGGCCAATATTAGAAAAGGAACAATATAGCATGGACACACCTCCAACACTTACTTTTTTTTAAAATTCGTGGCCCTTCATTTTACATGTTGACAGTTGAATCCCAACCTGCTCAGTGCAGATTAGAAATAAAAATACTTAAGTTGAACCCATTTCCTGGCAGCCACAACGTGAAAGAAAAGAATGTTGTAAGGTAACTGAATTGATGGAAAAAGGAAATCCACAGATAACAAGGGAAAAGTAATCTGAAAGTAAAGAGGGGGAAAGTATTTTTTCCACAAACCTTAAATATGTTTTTAATATAAATATATTTTAAATTTACTGATTTCTGTGATTCTCAGATACACATTTAAACTTAAATGTGTGCTGAAACGCCTAGTTGATTGGGACCCAAGAAATGGTTTGTGTTGCTTTGTGTTACAAAAAAGAAGACGCCTGAGAGCCAAATCCAGTACACAACTTTTGCACTGATAGCAATCCTCACTTGGGCAGCAAAAGAAGTATCAGTAAAATGCAAAGAAAAGCCTCACTTGAGAATGTGCCTCATTTTTGAGGAGTTCACTATATTTTGATCAAAAAGACATCAGCAATGCAATCTGTTGTTTACACAGAAAAAAAAAGAAGTATTAGCAAATGAAGGTGTGTATACACATGAAAACATCCATGCTAAGAATCTACTTGAAAAATAACCCCACAATAATTTCAGAAAGAAACATCTGCTTAATGATTAGCCAATTCTTAATAATATGAAAAGAGGCAATGCTATGAAACAGATGCATGCATTTCATACTTTGCCATGATGTGTTTCTAAATATTACTAGACTTCTGATAACCTTTCTCATTATAAAGTATTTAATTTTTAAGTAATTTACATTAAAATATCATTAGAGAATCCAAAAGCAGTGATTACCCTTTCCTATGCTAATGTAGCTGTAGCTGTTAGACAACTAACACAACAATATTGAAATAAAAAAAAACTGTATTAAATGCATTTTAAACACTTTTAAATAACTATTTTTTAAATATAGATGTTTAGTTATGAAATAGCAAAGAGTGTATTATTCTTTTTTAATGTCAATATTGTAATATCAATAGTAAAAGCACATCACATTTTGCTAATTATTTTAAAAATACATTCACTTCCCAGAGTACTTATAAATCATTGAAGCCTATTAAAAACAAATATACAAACAAAAAATACCTTTAAATAACTATTAAAAGTATAGAAGAACTTGTTTATTTTACTGTGATTCACATTTAAATAGTCATTATATACATCAAGAAAATAGTATAGCAGTTGTTCATGGAGAAATCAGCATTAATTACAATTATTGGGAGTGGTGATAGATTAAAATGGAGCGGGAAAAAAAATGACATTAGATAAATAAGAATTAACCTGAGTTCTGATTCAGGAATTGGGACTTTAAAAAATGACAAATGCACATACGCACTTAGCAGTAGACAATACGCTTCGTATCTCTATCTACATTAAAGTCTACTTCAGGATCAGTCATTAAATATTTCTAAACTGTTCATAAACAGAATTAAAAATTCTATTCCTGAGTAAACCCAAGGAAGCCAATCTATAGGCAACATGTCTAATCAAAACCAATATCCCATATCTCAGAGAGTCTAATGTAGTCATCAGGTAAGGAAGCAGCTCAGAGTCTGGAGCTGCTGGAGAGAGTCCAGCGCAGGGTGACTAGGATGATCACGGGGCCTGGAACATCTGCCCTATGAGGAGAGGTTGACAGAGCTGGGTCTGTTCAGCCTGGAGAAGAGAAGGCTGAGAGGGGACCTCATCAGTGTCTATAAGTGCCTCAAGGGAGGCAATGAGGAGGATGGGGCTGGCCTCTTTACAGTGGTGGTCACTGACAGAACCAGAGGAAATGGCCACAAACTGAAGCATAAAAAGTTCCACGGGAACTTAAGGAAGAACTTCTTGACGGTGAGGGTGACAGAGCACTGGCACAGGCTGCCCAGAGAGGTTGTGGAGTCTCCTTCTCTGGAGATCTTCAAGACCCGCTTGGATGCAGTCCTGTGCCACGTGCTCTAGGTGGCCCTGCGTGTGCAGGGGGGTTGGACTAGGTGACCTCTAGAGGCCCCTTCCGACCTTAGGCATTCTATGATTCTATGATTCTATGTCACTTTGGAAAGAGCCTGGGTAGCAGCGATATTCAGTTCCCAGCCACCACTGGTGGGAGGCAGGAGAGTCATTCCCTTCACTCGGCAATTCTGCAAAACACTCAGCACAGCTTCTAGGAATGAGAAATTCCTCTGCTTGCTCAGAGAGATGAAAGATGTGCCAGGCGGTGCATTTACATTATTTAAGTCCTTCTAGAGTTACACCCAAAGACTCATAGGCTCATATAATTACAGGAAACTGCACTTTCAGCACTAAAAATCCTCTTCTGCCGGACCTACAATATGAAATGCATTTTAGATCCCATTCAGTATTCAGCTTATAGGTAAACTGAGAAGATACTCCTTAGTACCTATAAACTGCACCTGGTTTCCAGAGATATTGCTTAAAAAAAATTATCAGGCAAAGGCAAAGAAGACCACCTTGAAGCTGAGCTGGAGAACATGCTGGTGGACCAAGGGTGGTGCTGCAGAGATTTACCTCCCTTTCCCAAAGACCAACTGATTCAACTCAGAAACTACGCTTACAGATTTCTTCCCTATGCAAGAAATTCAGTCCACCTATCTGTCAATAGTTTGGTTTGACAGATTAGTCAGTTTGTCTGTTGTCTTTTCTAAGGAAATTTCACTTAGCAAAAATTCAGAAGTGTTTCTCCTGCATAACTTGGGCTACTTAGAGCATATCATGCTTTGCTCACTGTCCACTCTCAAAGAGTAGAGTCAAGCATAAGTTCGCAGTTCTAGTATTTAGTGTGTTAATCTTAGCCTGATCTCAGCCTATCTTAAAGATGACTAATAGGATTGAAAGTTGGTCATGGTTACCCACCATCTTTCATATTGTGGAACATAAAGCTTATTGCCTCCCAATCAGACACAAATAGGTCATTAGCATTTCCTATTATAAATATAAAGCCATATAGAAGGACAAAAAGGAAACAGTCAGCAACAGCCAGCACTACTCAAAAATCACTCAAAACAGAGAAAGAATGACCGACTGACAAGGACTTATCATCTCTGCTGACAGGGGCTCAAATATCATCCTTCCCATACCAACAGTCCATGAGATCCTTAGATATAAATAAGGTCACATATACCCAGCAAAAGGGTAACAACATTTGGCCCAGAGGAACTGTATTACGCCAATTACAGTTGAACAGATTCAGTAGTAAAAGACAATACACTGTAAATGCACAGGCATAATAATAGAGAATGTAAGAAAGTCACTTACACTTTTGATTGAATAATTTTATATCTTCAGACCTTTGACTGATTGTTACACCTTGCTGCATGCAGGCATTGAGATGATGTCTGTTATTTCTTCGCACACAGTGATCTGGTATTTTTTTCTGAACAATGCACAAATAACGCACAAAAAATACTGGTGTAAAAAAAAAAGCCTCAGCAATCTTAACTGATAGTGTGCTGGAAAGATCAAAACTCAATTCACTAAAAAAAAAAAAAAATTGAACTGACTCAAAGAAAAGTAATTCATTTAAGATTTAAAAGCATCTTAAACCCATATTTTTTCCCAATTGAAAGAAATGTGAATACGAACAGATTAGTTAATTAGCAGTATACATTAGCTGCAAACCATTCAAACTAAATATTTACAAACTCTTATTATTGGCAATTAAACATTCTTTAAAAAATAGGGTTCTATTCAGAGATTGCCTATAGTGTGAGAAGATGAGACTGACAAGAACAGAGGTCTGCAGCAGCGTAAAGGCTATAAAAAGGATCTTCTTATTGTGGGAATTCAGCTCCTGGGAAATATCATCCATTACAGAACACGGAGGAAACAGCCAAAACAAATATGTATGCATGGATGGTTGAGAGCATTTTCTTTAGAGACATGATGGCAGCAGGAGTATTGACACATCTAGAGAGGAAATACATTCACACTTCCCACAGAAAGACACTCTACACTGCACCGGCAGCTTTGTGTCTATTTATTTTCATACAAACTTCATGAAATTCTGAGACTGAGAGCAGGTTCTGGAAAAGTGAATGAAAGCTAGCTGAAGGCATGCTTTCCAGCCTACAAACCAGCACAGCTTGCATCTATGTCAATGAAAATGCACGTAACCTTCTGCATTTCAATTTTTGCAAGGGTAACCCGAAAAAGAGGAGACCTCAAATGACACAGCAAAGCCATCTTTGTTCTTGCATCTGTAAAGACATATTGTTTAACCACTGAAATCCTACTGCTTCTGTGATTTTCTAAATGACTGCAGAGATCTTTTACTGCATGATCAGTATTTTTTTGTTAATAAGAGACTTACAAATATTTCCTCTTCCTTTTGTTTTCCCAGAGGAATATCTACTCTTCCTGTTTCAAACCCTTACTTTAGTGTAGCAGCAACATCATAGCTCAGTGCTAGGCCACTGAGTCTAATCAACCCAGAAAATGAAGATTTGTTATTTCCTTTTGGTTTTGACAGGTCAGAGCTAATTAGTCACTGTACCTCAAGCATGTAACTATTTCACATACACGCTAGGGACAAAAAATAACGTATTCATTATGTGGAGGTTCTTGTATTCCTTTTTCTTTTTTCCTTGTTAAAGATTCATCAAGCCTTTCCAGTCCTGTCAACACTTTTACTACTCTTAATGCCACAAAGCTCTGTTGCTTTGCTCTTAGAGCAAGCTACACAAGTGTCTTGGATTTCCATTAGTACTGCAACAAACCATAGTTTGCGCACTCAGGAAACCTTGTTTACATCATTTATGCTGCCATTCTCCACCTCACCTGCTTACAGCCCCTGTGGACCATTTCAGGGCATTCCACCCAAGAGCTCTGATGTGACCTGGTAGAAGGAGTCTCACCAGCCCATCCTGGGAAATGTACATGCTCCGCTCAAGGCAAAGCAAGAGGCAGACAGGGTGACACAGGGAAGGGAATAACAGAACCCATGCGGGGCAGAGCAGAATCACAGAGAGGTTCCAGGACAGATGAAATACTTGAGCAGACTAGGCAGATGGCACACTTGAGAAGTGCAGTGTCGGAAAAATCCAACCCACAGACCACAGTTCACATAAACACAAGGATTAAGGCTTGCCACAGCTATGCCCCACTAAGTGAAGTAAGAAGGTTTTCAACTTACAAATCTCTCCATTAGTCACCCACAATAAAATGAAATAAGAAAGAAAAAGCCATGCTTTGAGTCAGAAGCAATTTCCTTATAATCATGTAACCTCAAAGAGCTCTGTGGCTACATTTGGCAAGACAGTTTTGGGGTGACACCTTTAACCTTTTCCTGCATGGATACAGAATCCTCTAGAGAGAATTAAGTGTTTAGTACAGCAAGAAGTCAGAATCACGCTTGCAGTGTAATTCAGACTTGAAAAAAACTGCTCTGGGGTAGGGGTACCGCCTCTTTGGCTGAAGTTGCATGAAGGAACAAACATATGACTGCTCATCATTTGAGGGAGGGGAATACAGTTTAAACTATTTTCCAGCGAGGTCTGAGATCACTATTTTTTTTTTTTCACTTAAGTAGACCAAGAGTACTCAGCAGTATATTCTAAGAGCCGTAACCAAATCTAAGAAGTGATAATGTTGTAATCCTCCCAAATGTGATGACCAGAGTACTTGTGATTATATCTGCATTGCTACTCTGCAAGCATCTTCAGATTTCAAAACTTTGTTCTGTTTAAGATCCTGTATTCCAATTGGCTTCAAATATGTTAATAGCAATGCTTTCCTTCTACTTAAATCTCCATGCTTTTTACAAATTAATCCTCTTAACATCCCCATTGGGTAGATAGGCGAGAGCCTTTCTTGCCTGTAAAGCTGAGATAACAAGTGCCTTGCCAAAGACGCACAGTTAGAGCTGGGCAAAATAGGGTTAAAATTCAGTAGCTACTGGCTCTCATTTACTTTCCAGCAATTAAACTACTACACTATACTGTTTAGATTTTTCAAAATATTAATATCAAATCCACTCGTCAGAATAGAAAAAAAAAATAAAATAGAGATATAGCCCTTCTTTAATGGACATTCTCACTAACACTAGAAATGAGATACTTCACAAAACTATGCATCTTCTGTTCTATTCTTCATAGAGTGAGGAAAAATAAATATGAGGAAAAAAAGATTTTGAGTAATATCAGACATCTGTTTTGAATGCAGACAGAAGCATACAAGAGAAATCTAAAAAATGTATGAGAAAACAGGTCATGAAACTCATGCATCATTTTGTTTATTATACTAGCTGTGATTCCTAATGAGAACATCAGATGCCCTCTACTTTTATAAATCATCTGACATGTAATCATCATCAAATATATTTAATCATATTTTAACAAATCACTTACTTATAATTTATAAATAATTTGTTTTAGTAACTAAATATTGCTTACCTATACAGTACCTCCAATCAATGCCCACTTAAGAAAATGCAGTGTAAAACATGGACCCAGTACCTTTTTTCCAGAATACCTTGAAGATGTTGTCCATAATTTTACTTTTATTTTTTCTTAAAAGAATGATTTAAAGCAATCTGACATATCTGAAAATGTCTCATGGGTCAGATTTTACTTTCATGACTATTGCATTAAAATTAACACTGTGAGTTATGTTTACAGACAGTCTTCTAAGCTTTGAAATAGTGATGGCAGGATAAAATCTATTATTACTACCACAGTCTATCCTGTGCAATACAGGAAATAATATAACATATACTCAAGTATTTATAAATAAAGAAAGTAGTGTATTGAACATTCATTGATACAGTGATACAATTTCCAAGCCCGTATATTTACTAAGTACCTATATATAAAAACAAATAATAAATAAATATACAGTGCAGCTTTTCCGTATCATACTACGATAGAAGATTCTCAATTTGTGTAAGCTGGAAGTCAAAGTAAATAGAGTCTCCACAGATTGCACTATTGGTGGACTATTTCTAAATAATTATATATATAATAAAAAAGGTTGTTTTTGTCAATATAGCAGAAATACGTAGCAATCTACATCCATGATGTTTTTAAGTAAATAATATTTGTTACTAAACAGATATTGCAAGTTTTCCAGAAAGATTTCTAAGAGGAGATCCTGCTTTTGGACAGAGAAAAGGAAATGCTTCCTTAAGCACATCACTTGTACAAAATAAAGAAACCTTATTTTTTGTAAAGATACATGCAAAAGATGTAGACTACTGAAGAATTTTTCTAAGCAATGAATTGACAGACAGAGGACAAGTTATGAAACACACCTAAAAGGAAGATCATATTTCTACCTAGTATTTTCTGAACAAAATCTGAACAAGTCCAAATCATCTGCCAGAACTGCATATGTGTAGACCAAGTCCCTTGCACAGCAAACAAGACACTTCTAGGACATTCCAGAAGTGCTCTTCATAGATGCAGAAACTGGCTGTGCAATACAAAACCTCTGCAAATCCTGGATTAAGACTCCTTGCTGCTGCCTTCAGGATGTCCTATATTCACTTCTCCAACCAGACAGCCAAAAATCTGAGAGTCACAGTTGGGTGGCCAAGGTAGTCTTCTCATAAAAAGAAAGGAGAAAGGCAGATTAACAAAAAAAAAAAAAAAAAAAAAGAAAAAAGAAAAAAAGAAGACTGTGTGTGTGCATGTGGAAACATATGGCAGGCCTAATAACTATTTCTGGTTGTAAATGGTTATGGTGCCTATCACATGGCTATCACTTCTACATAAGTGTGTTTCTAAGTAAGTACATTGCTGTAGATTCCTGTACGGTATGGTATACTAGACATAAATAAATAGCTACCAGAGTTACTGCACTTGTTAAACAGGCAGTCTAGCAACATGTTGAGTGTTTTCTCTAAGTGACTGATTAGGGGTTTCTAGTGATTAAGTCACATTTGTTTATAATTCCTGTACATTGATTGTTTCTTTGAATAGCTTTTAAACACTAAATAGGTCCCAATATTTTTCTATCATCTAATCTAATTTCCTAAAAGTCAGTTAATTCTTTACAAATATATTTGAAATATTGTTTCAGTGCTTTTATAAACCTTATTACTGCATTCTCAGTTTTCTACATCATTTTCAAGATTACCTTGGCATATGTTATGGTTGTAAAAATGTAATAATACCTAACATAAAAACCTCAGGAACAGCATCTTGGAGAAGTCACATTTGAATTTTCTTTAAAGGTGCACAAATTTCAATATGTTCTTGCAATAGACAAGTGCTGTCCTCATAAATTACCAAACTACAGCATCACATTACTTCTTAGAAGGCACTGCAAAAGGGAGAGAGAATCCCCAAAAGGATACAAAGCATTTTCAAATGTCATTTATGGATCAATGTTTAATTATAGAACTTGATAAGTCTGCAAAATAATCTACTCAGTCAACTCCCCATTTGGCATCAAATGACAAAAGAAGATATCATACTATTAGAAGATTTCTGGATTGGGAAAAGAAATGGAGCTCAAAAGTACTGTTCTGGATAGTTATCTATTTTGTATGCTTGGTCTTACTTTTGTACAAAAATATAAAAATTTCACAACTGCTTACCAAAAATTTCTATGACATCTGTAGGTGATAGACATAAATTGGACACTCAGAATTGTGTCCAATTTACAGTGTCTAATTTACAGTGTCTGGATATGGTTTAGAAAAGTGCCAGAATGGGATTCCCATCTATCCTAGGCAAGGGTGTTGCTGCCACCGGCACAGCTTGTGCTCTGCTAAGCTCTGTTTTGTAGAGGGAAAATTCTCCAGATAGCAGAGTGAACAATCAGAATCGTCCTTCCCCTGGCTTTCTGCTCTGGATTTCTTGGATCATTTCCTGCAAAAGTAAAGCCATGCTGGGAACACTTTCCCCAAATAACTTGTGATTACACCTGATCAGGTTACTCCCAATTAAGAATATTTCAGGAAGATTCAGATAATGGTGAGAAAGGAAAGGAAAGGCAAATCACATGGCAGATAGAACTACAACCCTATTCAGGACATTCATTTCAATCTGTTCTGCCATAATGTTTTGGTGGACAATGAGTTGGACTTCAACTCTCTAGAAGAAAGATGGGAATTCACTGTAGACTGTCACTTTAGCTGGAGTCCCAGCTCTAATGCTCCACATATAGATGTGTGGATTCAGGAGGTATTCCTTACTGAGAGGAAGGGGCTCTTTGGCTCTGCAATGATAATATTTCTGATGATACTTTGAAGCACAAGTAGTAGTAACGGATGCTGAAGTAAATTCCCTGGGAATCCCACTAAGAGACTCTTTGCTCTTTGAAGCAAAATTTTCAGTCTAGGTGCCTAAACTTGTCTATCAGTTTTATTCCATTTTAAGAAACATGCAGACACCATGCATGACCTGCTGCTTTGGCATTTCCTCAAGTACTGAGGAAATTTCCTCAATTTATATGACATGTGAAAACTGAAAAGAGAAGAAATTCAAATTCATTTGTGGGTTGTTGAAGAAGGGGGTTTCCTTTTTTATTTTTTATTTTTTCCAACTTTCTCAGAGTTTAGAATGGGAAGACATTCTAAAATGTTCTGTAAGAGGTGCTTGCTCCTTCAAGCACTTAGCTTGTAAAATCACTTAACATCTGAGAAGGATGTGCTTGTAATATAATGTAGCAAATGAAAAAGCAACTACAGATGTAAAGCAGATTAGAAGAGGAGATTAATTTTGCAATTTCAAAGAGTCATTTTCCAGTGGACAAGCTAAAGCACTTTCCTTCTAAATTATTAGTATCAGCTGATAAAGAAAAGATATCAAAACAGAGGATGGATTATAACACTATGTCTGATATTTAGGGAATACAAAGGTGTCTGCTTTATAAATGTGCAATAAAATCTAGATTAAACGAATATCATGTTAGCAAAGAAATTCAAAGGGAACTCATCCTTTCTAAATACATTTTTTTTTTCTGAATAGGACAGTATAAGGTAGGAAAGAAAAGACAAATAACACTGAAGATAAAATTTGGGAACCTATCCTGGGGTTCTATTTAACTTCCTTTTGCTTATTGTTTTGCTGAATTAAAACTATTATTTATTTCAGGTGTTTGGAAATGAGGATGAAAAGTATTTCTTAACCTCTTTTCTTTCATAAAAATGTATCAAATAAAATTTAAAAGCTGAGATGAACGAATGTTTGCAGAAAGAAGAAAGAAATATTGTTAACTACCATTTCTACTCTAGAGAATTTAACTTCACACAAATGCAAAAATACGACTAACCTGAGGCACTTCCAAACATTAAAATGTATTATTTAATATATTAAATTTAATACATTAAAATGTATTAAAATTACAGAAAGTATCTGCTTTATTTGTCAACATGCTATATGAAAAAAAAAGCTATTTTGTTAAGTACTTTACAATAAAATGCTGAGCTTAGAAATTTTCTTGAAATAACCTGTGTGTCCCGACACTTCATTGGTGAAAATTTTCTTCTGATTAAATAGTTATTTTTTAACACAAACCTGACATCTTCTAAGCCAGGAACCCTTAGAAGGTCACAGATTCTGTCTCCATAGGAGGCCAAACTGTTTAGCAGAAAGTATGACCTACTGTGGAAACCAATGACCTAGTGAAAAATTAAACAGTACTGTGCTGGAAGTGGTGGGAACCTACTGACAAATAGAGAGCTGACAAATAAATCACAATTAACAAGCCTTCACCTGAGACTACAAGAACTTAAATAGAAATCTACAAAAATTCTATTTTATTCTTCAAAATATATGAATGCAATTATTTGTTCTATGTGGCAGACTGGAGTCCAAACATTCAGAACAAGAGCCACTCATGAAAATATTTAAAAAATATGCCTAAATCAAAAGGTCATCACCATAAGTTTTAATCTATTTCCACATGAATAACAAACCTAGAGAATTTTTCTGCTTACTTCATTGAACTCTGAATCATTCCTTCAAAATGACAAAACTAAGAATTCCAAATTGTAAAATCTTTGATCCATGCTTAGTGCAAAACCTAAGAAAAACTACCCCTACATTTGGATAAGTAAATACTGATGTTTTATATGCCTGTGTGTATCCCTTGGTTGATATTATTTCTTGAAAGCTGAGAAAATGAAGAATTCCAGTTGCATCACTGAGTAGTAATTATAGTACTACTACTCCAATTTGACATCTATAACTTAAGGCCAAGGCATAATGTTCAATAAATATTCAATAAATTGGAGGCTTAGTCCATGCTATATCCTTGCAGATCTATGATATCGGAATCTTTCTGAAATATTGCAGCCTCTGGAGTTACAATGCGTCATAACTTCAAAGATTAGGTTCTGTTTCACACAGAAACACTTTCCCCACACCTTCCCCACCAGTTTACAATTCCACAATTTATTTTATTCAAAATGCTGATGAGTTTTCTTTTACAATGTATACAGGTTTTTAGACCTCTGAAGTGTTTCTTAAGTCCTTCTTTCCTCCACTAGTCATTCTAGTGCATGAACACAAAGCTTTCTACATCTACTGCCAGAAAGGCAGCTCCACTGCCATGACACTCCACTCTGCAAACTGACTTCTTCTCAGGTATTGCTCATAGAGAGTGCGTTATTCAAAGACAGTAATGCTACTCAACATACTCATATTCTTACTTTATCTGCAGCTTATCGTTATTAGATGCTACCTGCATACACTACAAATACGTGAGGCTCGTCTACAGAGTAAATCTTTACAGCCCCTGCACCATCAATGGAATTATGACAGTTTGGTACTATTACTAGCCCAATAAAATAAGTAATCAATGTCTTCTTTAAAATAAGTAAACAATGCTTTATAATTTTTTAAAGTCACACCAGGCAGCAAGATCCATAAGAGATCAGAAATCTAACAGAAATAAAAGACTGTCTGGTGCATTATTAAGTGGATCCACTTCAGCGGTGTCACAAAAGCAAGTTCATCTGGCTGTGAGTTTAAAAAGAGTAACAAAATTAACAAGCCAGCAAGGTACAATAGTGATCAGTGAAAAAGACATCAAGGCACTTATGCATATGCCATATGCACAAGTAATTACTGAGAAAGGCAGAAATAGTAGTCAACATAGCAGGTGCCAGATCATGGGGTATTGCAGGGAGCAGCAAGAGCTGCTGTGACAGAATCAGATACAATGAAATAAAAGAAAGGCCTTGAAATGCCATTTCGCTTGTGGAGCCAAATGTAATTTAATCAAACTTCTTTTCAGAAAAAAATGAATCTTGTCTCTTTGACTTTGAAAACACTCCAAATGAGAATAGGACTCCTTCTGCAAATAGTCTCACAACTGAAATTGAGGTGCTTCCCTGAAAAATATACAGCTACAATATGTATTTATGAGCTGATGATTCCCTATATTGGTAGACTGACAACACAATTGAGTAGAACAGCATCTACAAAGCCATCCAATTGTTGCAAAATAAAAGGAATATCCATCTTTGGGTGGCTTGTTGTAAATCTGAAAATAAAGAGTAAACTTTTCCTGCTATAAGGAGAATTCTGCCCCTGGGTTTCCTGTATATGAGTTCAGAGATTAGATCTCCTGAAGTTCAGCAAGAAAAGGAAGCTTCTGTCATATCACTTTTCACCATTTTCTGATAAATTTTCTCACAGATCAAAATATAACAATAATTTCTAACTGCATGTAACTACTAAAAGGCATACAGACAGTGTTCTACAAGGGTGACCAGACAGAAGTGTTCTTACAGTTTAGTTTATTACTTTTTTATTTCAAAGCAAAGCCATAAATCTAGAGTTGAACTGCTTGTGACATCCTGCCTCTTCCAAGCAGAAAAACAAGCAGACTGCATTTTTTTACTATTACTGATCTCACATCAAAAAATGTATAAGGGTTCTATTTGAAATGGGTAATTTCTAGCTATGTAATCCTCCTCTCACTTGAGCTAATGTAAATTTTGTAGCCAAAATAAAGATTTACACTTGTGCAGCATGGTGAGAACCTGCTAAAGATTTAAACCTCACAACATCCCAAACAAACAGCTAATTATAATCATCACCAAACTTGCCAGGTCTCTTCTTCCCTTCAGGAAGTGGACTTACTTAAACTGCTCTGCTGCTTGCGCGCCTCAGGCATGTGCACTGCAATGTCGCTGTATCTTCTGAGGAAAACGCACATGGCACAGATGCCAGGTGCAACGTGAGATGGTGAGTTACAACATCTCTTGATCCTATAGATCAACTGCTTGCCATACAAGCAAGATGTCCACAGGTCGGAAGCGATATGAACTAGGCTAAGCTCAGCATCTCTGTTTTATGGTTGAAATGCAAAATAAATATGTGTGATTTTTCAGAAGATACAAAGAAGAGAATCCTCCCTCACTTGCTTTCACAATCTTCCTGTTAGGCCTACAACTATCTTTCTGAATTTTTGCAAAGTCTGCAATAACAGGGAAAATAAAGAAACTACAAGGTAGTAGAAAAATACTCAAACGTTCTTTGGTTTATTGCTATCTGGGGATTAGCTACTTAATGACAAATGTACTGTGCAACCCCATTACAGGAAAACTACCGATTAGGCCACCTATTGCACAAACTTAGAAAGGCAACTAGCAAAAATCAAGAAATCTATTTCTAGTCCCTCTGGTGATATATCCAAAGTGTGAACTCTGCTATGCCTGCGGAGCACAGATTTTTTCCTTAAAAAGAAAATTCCTGTCTTCTCTTAGCTTTTGGAAATACTTCTTTCTGAGAATGCACCTTACTGTGAGAAAACCAAGATTCCATCTATATTACCAATACATGATCCATTTTTCACACAAAATATTACTATTACTGTTACTATTAGTTATTATAGAAGCAAATGAAAGTCCCAAAAGTTTAGAGTGATGGAAAATTGACTGCCCTTATACTTGAAGGGATCATTCATAGTTTAACAAACAGCAAGGCCTATAAAGTACCAGTTTTTTATTATAACTAAAGAAAACACATAATTTTAAATGTTCAAAACTTGAAATACGACTCTTCTACCTCAGAGTTTTCAAAATCAATAAAGAACTGAATTAGGGCTACATGAGAGACATATCCTCTCTACTGCCCCTCAAATATTGTATGTACAAAGAAAGAGGGAGAAAGGGAGAGGATGAACTTGTCCTGCTGAGTTTCTGTGGACAAGTGTTGTATTCTGTTGATTTACTTTCTCGGAGATCAGCAAATAAGCATACCAGGTCAACCTAAGCACAAAGAAGCCAAGCCTATTTAAAAACAAAAACAAAACCTTAGGCACAGCCTTCCTAGACCTAAGTCAGCATCCTGCCTAAATATGAAGTAGCAGCAGTGACAACATGCGGGGAACGCAGCACAGAGCTCACAGAGCTTCAGAAATAGTCAGTCTGCCCTTGGCAGACTAGTCTAAGAGATGCTGGGAGAAGAGTTAGACAAGGCCACTAATAGCAATGCCAAAAACACATTTAGAGAATCCACATCTCTGTAATTCATCCAATGGTTGACACCATTGTGAGCAAAGAGAGTCAGTCACCCCAAAACACCCCTATTAATCAGTTTGATCTTAGATTAAAAACAAAACTAAGAAAAAAAAAAAGACAAAAAAAGAGCCACAAGAGGAAATTCCCCTCAATAGTTAATCTGAGTGGTTGTGTCCTTGTAACTCCTTTCTTTCCCCTTGACAAAAGGAAACACAACACAAGTAGAAAACAGAGTATTTTAAAGTTGTGGATTTTTGTGCTGAGGAATTTCATTGCTGTAAGAAAGATGAACAAGGAAGTGGCAGGTTGATGACAAACTCTCACTTTTTTATTTCCAGTTTCTGAAGATGGGAAAATAGCATTAATTGTTTCCAACTACAAGAACGAGTTTGAGTAGTCGGAAATATGAAAAATGAACAGAATCAACTTCAACAAGTTGCCAAAAGTAAAAAGACTGAAAACTGGCTGCAAAAAAGGTAAGATTTTTTTTTTTTTAGAATGTACACCTTTCAGAGCTATTTTTATTATCTGACCTCAGGGATTTCTCATGGATTTCTATCTAATTTTGAGTACTGGAAAAGTATCATTTTTAATGAAAGCTGATGTTTGTGTACAGTCATTTAACTTCAGGATGATTTTTATCATGAGCTTTGGAAAACAAATCATAAGAGAAGTGAGAATAGTATAAACTTTTAACATGCAATAATATATAAGTGCAACCTTCTGTCAATTTAGATCAAAAGATTGGCCTAGTCTACCATCTTGTCTGAAATGGCTTTACATTTCTCAGATTTCTAGCCTCTCCTCAAACCACTAACATAACTGTAAATATCTGTGTGAGGCAGACGAAGCAGAAATAACGATAGAGAGATGGTGAAGGCTAGCATCTGAAAAGTTGGTATATTTTACACTGACTCCAGAGAAGTGTGGTCATTAGGGACTCAGGAAGTCCAATACACAGTAGAGAAAAACAGAAGAGCCCAATGAGTTGCTTTAACACTGTAAAAATGCCAGAGACATTAAGAAGGGACAAGATTTCTCTCACATTGGCTCATTCCCATTCCCAGAGTTGCAGGAAAGCTATAAAGCTCACCACTTCCTCTGAGGACTGTAAAATCACAGCTGAAGGCATTTAGCAGACACTTATGCAGAACAGTCCCCTAGGTGTATGCTATTCAGAAGATCTGGATTTTACTTTTCATAGGTAGACATTCTCACTGTCACTATATATCCCACTTAAATCCTCCTCTGGGCATCACAGCCCCTGTTTGTAGCATAGACATTTTGCAGTTGCCTAAATGCCAAAGGAATTCTTGAAGTTAGTTTACTGCATTTCCTGGGATCATCAAATAAAAAGTGTGAATCAAAAGTGTTAAAATACAAAATAAACAAATGCAGACTACTCTATACTAAAGTAGATTATAATATAATCATGATGTCTGAACTAACACATGAGGAAGCAGATATTAACTACCTGATCTGCTTTATATATGTTGGAAACATTTTATGGTTTAACAGTTAAGATTCTATTTAAATAAATGATTCAGATTTGAAACTTATTTCAAAGTTAGTCCCAAGTCCTCAATAGCTCTTCATATAGAGTCCAGTCATAGGTCTCTTTAGAGGTGCTGTACCCCAGGGATAGTTATCAGTCATATTCATAACAAAGAGGCCTGAACTCGCTCAGCTAGGAAAACACAAAGAAAGCTTATTCTGGATAATAACAAACTTTAAACATTTTTTTCCAAAGAAACTTTCTGAGGATTATTAATAGGGACCTAATAGGCAAGGGATATTATCACTAGTAGCACTGCAGAGACAAGCAGCAAGGCAGCAATTAGGACAATCAAAAGAAACTGTAATTTATCATGCCACTACCATTAAAACATAGGCAAAAGTACATATCACATAGGCGGGAGAGCAGAGTACATCTGCAACAAATCCCCAGAACTGTGAGACTAATTTGATTTCTTAAAGTTGAAAATGCCTTAAGCATTACAGAAAAATTCTTTTCCTAACAACATTTTTCATACAGCAAGAAACAGCTACTGGAACCATTTCTAATAGTCATGTCCCATGGTTACAAGCAAACATTAAAAAAAACAACAGAACAAAACAACCAGACAACAAAACAAAAAACACAATATTTATTACCTGTGAGAAATTCTTATCTAAAAAAGTTAGACAGTCTTTCATTATTCCAAAATGTCAATCATTATGAAAGTATCTAGAGCTAAATTTTATGATAGTAAAAAGTTGAAATGATTCTAAGAACTGAGTGGAAAATTTTCATTTTATTTCCTGAAAAGTGCCGGGATGGACAGCTTAAAAAAAAAAAAAAAAAAAAAAAAGAAAAAAAAAAAAAAAAAAAAAAAGGCCTTTTATCCTTTTTTGTTTTCTTATTCCTCATTCAAGAAAAATTGTAACCTTTCAAAGATTTTTTTTATAGGACAGCATCCACAAAACCAGGAGTAACCACTTAGCCTCATGGTTAAGAGACTTTCATGGGATGCTAAATCCCTGTTCTGAGTCACATCAACCACTTGATGTGACACTTCTTCCACTGCTTATGACAAATGGCCTGCGCTGCTAGCTGAAAGTTAAGAAATCTCCCTCTATAGAATCAGGACAGTTGTTTTGTCAAATAAATAAGGGAATATTCATCAGAATAACACTATGAACCTAGTGCTGGCTAGATCCGAGGTAAATGGATCAGCCTCCAGGTTACACAGTTAATCTAATCCATACTGAACCTGAGAAATACTGAGAAAATATTTTTCATTCACAATACTTTACTGCAACAAATTCTCATGTATCCCAAAATACCTCTCTTCAAAATGAAAATAAAAAAAAATAAGCAAACCAAAAACCTTCAAGTCCTCACCTCTAGTCATCAAGAGTGGGTAAATTAAAAATATGGGTAAATCAGTCATTAGAATAATTTTATCACAATGAAAATACTAAAGAAATATACCATTTCTTTTATAATAATTTGACGGGCTCCTGCTAACTTTTCGCACAGCATTGAATAGAACATCCAAGATTTTATTTAGACATCCCAAATATCTGCAAAGTTAATTATTATCTGATCATTACTCTGACTTCTCTGCATATATGTTTATGTTTTGAGTGTTATTCATATTGATATACCAAGTCAACACCTGAGGACAGTAGGACATAGTGTTTTTTACATTTTTCCAGTGTTACGTCTATTTTTCTGCTAATACAAATGTCATAACAGTAGCACTTTATGTTATGATACACTAGAATTGAATGTCCAGCTCAAAGCTTTGTATACCACACTCACTTTCAAGTAAAAGCAGCTAAGAAGCTCATAGTTAGTATTAAGTCCTCAAAACCATTTTGTTTGCTCTTAGTTTTAACTTCAGTGTTTAAGTTCTAATTTATTGAGCATTCATATTTTCAAACTTATTCAAGGAACTGCAAAATATTCAAGTTTTCTTGTGCACCTATGAAAACGGAGGTAATACACATTTTTAAGATTTATGGAATTTAACATATTTTTCTTCTTTTCACCCATGCTTAAAATCCTTACTGTGAAAGTAAGAAAACATAATGGAGACAGTAAAAGAAGCTTCATTGTCTCAAAAATCCATAATGTAGAATATATTTTAGGGTCATATCCTCACCAAACATTTGAAAGAAATCAACATAGCATCATCTAAATCAAAGCATAAATACAGCAATTCAGTAGTGAGCAATTCAGTTACTGTATAAGATTTTTATCTTGTCTAACAGTCAAGAAAATTCAAAGAAGAAAGTTTAAAAATGGGATTTCTGTTACATGCAGACATATAAACATACAGCTCATTTGACCCAGAATTTTGTTTGCAATATTTGAAGTAGATACTTAAAGACTTCCTGTAGCCCACTAAAACACAGCATTGTTTATCTATTAAAAAATATATATATTTACTTTAAACCACAGCTATCACAGATGTCCCAACTGAAGAAGACTCTGAAAACAAGATGTCTTATAGTACTAATAACCAGAGCATGATAGAATACTAGTAGTTTTTTTTTTTAAGTAGATGAACAGTAAACAGCCACTTCCATAAAGGCTTAATTTCCACCCTTTCTAGAGAAAAAAAAATGAAAAAAAGGAACTTATATGAATCTAACTCACTATAGGACCAGTAATCAGTGGATAAGAAGTCATACAGAGCAAACCACACAGCGAAAGACCTCCCACCACCATCTACCACTTCCACCACTAATATATGAAAAATCTATGGTATTTACCACAGCAACTTGCTACTCTATATGAAATGTTTCAAACTGAGTTCTCTACTAACATTGACTCAAAATTAAAGAGCAATCAGTGGAGCTAACCAGTGACATAACAGACATTACTCAGAAAATCCAGTCATGTATGAGTGGGACACCACTTTTCCCACGCTTAATTTATATGATGATGACTAGGGTCTGTAAGCCATAAGCAAAATAAAAGGTCAGTGTTATCTCCTTTTCTACAGTCCTCTTTGTGCACAAACAATTTTACGGATGGAAGATTTTTTTGAGCACACCTACAGTATGTTCTCTAAACTACAAAAGGAGCACTTATCTGAACAAGTCTTTTTAAATAGCATAAATATCCTTCACTAGCTGTGGCTTTTTTCAGAGCAGTTTTTCAGTGCACACTGTGAATTTTGCATTAAACTATTCCATACGTTCACCTCCTATACGCAGCTGACTAGATTTCTTAGCACCTTCTTTTCTGTTATGATCTTTTTTAGAAAATGAGTGAACTAAAAATGTTAAGAGTTCAGGAATACAGACTTGTTAAAGACCCCAATTTTATGAATTGTAGGCTAATAGAGTAATTCAGTTTCTCTCTCTCTTTTGTCCTATATATTTCTATAGTAATGACAGTAAGAAATCACGAGATCCAAGAGAATACTTCTATCAATCACACCTTATAGCCTTCTGAGTGTATCAAGAAAGCTTTTTTTCTGAAACAATTTTAACTTAAGAATATTATTTTTTATTAAATCATATTTTCAAAAACTAATATCGAGCATTTCTGTTTATTTTGGTTTGTATTTCTTTTCAATTTATTCTGGAAACATATGGAACTATTATTCTCCAAAAAACCTTCTTATTACAGTTTATATTTTCTATAGAATGTTTGTATACCCTCATAAATACACTAATATCATTACCATTTGAAGATGTTCTGAATGAAATCATCACTAAAGGCTATATAATAATATTATATATTTATATTATATATTACATTATAATATGTATCATATATTTTTTAATTTATATCTTAAACATATTACAACTGACATGTCACAATAAATACTAGAGTGACTTGAATTCTCAAGACAATGATTGTTCTTTGTTTTCTAAAATCATTATTGTTTTTATTTCCTTATTATTGAGATTTATTTATTTTCAGTTCAAAACATATTTTTGTGGACAAGAGAAAGCTTGAATTTTTGATTATTACAATAAAAATGTATATAGAGAGATGAAAAATTTCAGGGCTTCAGTCAGTTTTACCTTAACCGAACATCTTTAGTTATTCTGCCTTGACATCCCACTCTCACCTAATATTTAGTTTTAACAGTTTATATAAGCAACTGCTTTATTAATATTAACAAGATATTTCAGTATTTCTAGCATATAGCAAGAGGAGTAGATATAAGTGAAATACTGAGTATCTTGGCATCTAGGTAATAAACCTAAGTAACTTAGAAAATGCATTGTAAATGAACTCAGAGAGGTGTTGAAGCTCAAAGAAATTCAGATGTGAGAGAGAAAATGTATGTTTTGGCTCTGGAAGCCAAACAACATCTCTCTGGCTGTTCTGACATTCAGTAGGAAGCATCTCTTATACATACTTTTGCTATACATATTCACATAACTTTATATTGATGTTAATAGTTTGGCATGTTTCTAACATTTTACAGATATAATATTAATAAATTTCACTGGTGTAGAACTATGCTTTCCCATTCTAGTATGCTTTCCCATTCAGGTATAAGAACTGAAAGTCAAAAAAGACTGGAAAATGATATTACCTTTCTTCACAGAAAGCACAAATAAATGAACAGCAGTTCTTGTTACCTAGTCCCTCAAAAGCGTTTTCTATTAAGAAAGTACCCATGATTTTTTCAAGTTATATAAGCAACACTCAATGTTTCAAGATCATGTGAGCCAATCTACAGTAACACTCATTGGACATAGTAATTATTTTCACTGATTAAAGATACATGATTAAAGATGTAATATACATCTTTACATGATTAAAGATGTAATATATATTTTGATTATTCACATTGAATTTATACTCATTATTTTTTTACTAATTTCATATTTGAGTGACTAAAATATGTAAAATCTCACATCCATGTGTCCAAACACAAAGTCAGAAAAGCAATTAGTTAATCTGATAAAGTACATGGTAATTTAAACATTAAAATTACCTTTAGTGAAGTCAAAACTTGTTTTATATAGTTCACATTTTTTTTTATTCTCTTTTTCAAATCTGTAAAAAAGTAAAAATAAAGTTTATGTTGTAGTTAGTTTCAGTGTTTAAACTTTAAAATTCAGGATAGAGGCAGACATATTTGTAACAAATGTAACTGTCTTTAACTAAGCAGTATGAAAATGGCAGAAAAGATATTTGTTTTTAATTTTCCTGTATTGTTTTAGTTAGAACATACTGAGCTGCCTCTGCTGCATTTCAGCAAGCTAAATGTGTTTTTTGTCCTGAGTACTGTGAAACATACTTAGCAAGCAGTGTTCATTCACTTATGTTACAGGTGCAGACAGGTAGAAGTGAAGAATGGTCATTTCTTGAACTCAGAGTATGGAGTTCATGCAATAACTGTCCTGGTTTACAGTCTCTTAGCATTATTGCCATTTCATTTCCCTAAAGATTATTTGCCATACAGAGACTAAACTTCCTTTTCAATGATTGCATCAAAATAACTGTATTATCACTCTTTCAACTATTTTTTTTTCTTTTTCAAAGCAAATGCAATATTCATCTTAAATACATGGAAAATAATGACATGGAGTCATGGCAGGGAATTTAAAATACTATTTCATTTACCAGATATGTGACGCATAATTATGAGCATTCATAAACAAGCACTCAGTGTAGTCCCTACAGTCTACAGGGGGAATACTCAAATTTCTTAATTTATCAAGGATGTTTAGTGAAGTTTAGTCTTATTGATCCAGAAGTCTCGGCTCTTTCTCTGCACAGCTCAAAGTACTGTGTCCTCTCAGCCTATCGCTCGGATACATCTGGAAATCCACATCCTGACACTTACCAGCTCTTCTACCTCCAAATCTGGCCCTCAGCTTTCTGAAGCCACCCGCGTACACAGCAGCCTCCCTTTCACATTACGACAAATAAAGCCACTGTTCTTCTCACTGCAGGTTCTTCTCCCTTTTCTGTAGTAAGAAGAAAGTGAACAACTGGGTGTTGTCTAAATCACTTCTTTGTTCTTAAATCTGCAAAGTAGTTGTTTCTTCCCATGTCATTTTATACTGTTTGAAGATGCAAACTCTGAGTCAGCCTTAACATCAGGGACCCTCTGTTTCCATCCTTCTGTTTCATCCATAGTGATGTTACGTATTTAATGCACGTTTAATGCATGTGGTGAGTTGCTGACCACCTCTCCCCTTTTTTTAAAATAAATAATAGTCACTTTCTCAAGAAAGAAAAGTACAAAGCAAAGCTTTGCATAAACTTATTATTATTGTTGTTGTTGAGGAAACATGTAAACATACTGTTTTTAAAATAAATAAATCACCTGATTCTTCTGCTATAATGAAAATGGACAACATTCTCTCTGGTTTTCTGCATGTTGTTCCTTTGTTCAAGGCCTAGCACAATACCGGAACTGGATCCTTTTCTATTTTGCAACAGATTTGAACATTGTTTGAAAAGGAAAAATAATTGCATTCAGTTTAGCATAATTTCCAGTCCTTAGTACAAAATCAACAGTTACATGAATGAAATAACAGACACGCTGAATTTGCAACAAGTGAATAATGAATTACATCTACAGTGAATACGGTGAACCATTTAACCACTGGGCGTACACCTGCCATTTTACTAGGTCAACATTTAATACAGCTTAGCAAAATGGTCCAAGACAAGACATTCATATACCACTTAAACCCCTCTAATTTTAGCAGGATTCTGTTTTTCTCAATTTTAGACAGGTCAGGGAGAACAAGCAGTTACTGACATGAGCTCCTCTGCTCGTGTACCTGACCAAGCCAGCAGTCTGGTTCAGAGGACACACAGACAAATTAGAGTGATACTGAACCTCAGCTAAGCTCAGCATTTCCGTCAGTATTATCAGTGCCTACAGAAATGCTGAACCAAAGGTAGTTCACATCCTCACAGCCAGAGAGTAGATAAATGAGCTTACTCTTCTTTGCAGACATGCCTCCCATCTCTTTGAAAGTCTTTTTTTTTCTTTTTTTTTGCCATTCAGCTATTTTTCCGAAGACATTCGCCACCACCAGAGCCACTTGCATTTTTCTGCTTTATACTGTCATTTCCTTCCTTGCTTCTGTGTTATACAAAGGGCTGATTATGCACCAATTTATGCTATTGTAATGTAGGAAATATAGCCACTTGCAGTATCTTGATGACTGTACTAAGCTAATTTTGGAGATGCATCCAATAATTATTATCACACAATGATGTCTTCTGTATTAAAAATGAGCCCTAAAGGAAACTAGATAACTCAAAACTGGCAATGGACTACAGAGTTATTCATATCTAATTAGCTGGCTCAAATCTAGCAAAACAGTATTGTTTGCAGCTTACAATCATGTGAGGGCTATGATAGTGGACCCTGGGAAAAAAAAAAGAAAAAGAAAAAGTTAACTAGTTTGATTCCTCTTGCAAATATGTATAAATTGTTGAAATGAAAATCATTGTCCCATGCTCAGAAGCTTTCCTCCCCAGAACTGTCTGCCTCATACCAACATCAGGCTGGGAGTCATCCCTACCCCATATGTTTGGGGCTTCACAGTGTCAAGGAGAACTGGCCACAGCCATGTTGGAGGTCTGCAAAGAACTGAGGCACACTGTCATGTACTGGCACACAATCCTGCACCCTGGTTAATTTGCTAGAACTAAGCTCACTTCAATAACAGAAGATAATCTGGCACAAAATTTCTTTCATAAGGTCCTACCACAATAAAATAACCTGTCTCACACTAGTGTCTTTGGATGATATAGTCCTCATTAAGGGAATTTTAGACATTTTCAGGGTGGTATTCAGAGTAAGCCACCTTTGGCGTATAGCGGGATTGAACAGTACGTAAAGCCTCTTCCCTCTGCTCTGAAAGCTGCCTGCCCATATCCAATTGTCTCTCATCTCTCCTCCATCATTACGCACCCTGTGCACAAACACACATAACCAGCTTCCATACTGAAGGAAATCCTTCAGTCCACTGTGCACAGTGGATTGGTTCTCGTTTTGAAGCTGAAAAAGACTTGATGGGAAAGATAGTTATTTTCCATTTGTCCTACAACTGCACATGCAGTGCCAGCAGAAATGTGATCGTATATGCATTATGTCCATGGTAAAAGTATTTCCTCATAATAGGAATTTTCCATTCAAGGCTCAGAGAACACTGGTTGCTGCAATGTTACCCAAAATTAAAAAGTCAAATATGACCTGACAAGCAGAGCAAGTTATCCAGTGTAAATTATTAACTACTATTGCCAGTGGGGTAGTAAAGGCTAGGGAACATCGCCACAACATGCAGGAAATAGACTAAAGTAAGAGATTCTGTAAAAAGCCTAGGTTTGCAATCCGTGTCTTTTTTTTCAACATTTTAAACACATATACATTGTCTCTAGATCTCCAGTTTTTGAAGAGAAAAAAAAACATAGGTCTTGGCTAGAGATGGAAAAGAAAAAAGAAGGAAAAACAACTTGATAATTTTATTGTTGGATACCTTGATTATTATACTAATAAAATCCATCCCTTATGTCTGGTTTTTCTTACTGCCTGTTCAGGAAATAGACTTGGGCAGTACTGGTGTGATGAAATACAAATTTTTACACTACAGCTATCTTTATCACACCTGTCATGTGGATGAACAGAGGCCTTTAGTTTTCAAAACTATCATTTCAGTTTCTTTCACAAGCAGAAAGTCAATTAAAAATGTGCTTAAGAATCCTTATTTGTATTACAGAATGAGGCATTTACTACTTCCTGTGACTTGAAGTGAATCACCCTTTCTTCCTTCTATAACACATTTATTTTATGAAAAAAAGGAGACATTCAAATGTCATTTTAGAAAACCAACATGTGTTATGTAAAGCTCCTTACAAACCAACCTTGTCAACTGGAAAAGTTGAAGGCCAGCTCTTACTAACTGTTCAGGAAAGGATTTGTATCATGTTAGAAAGCCTAGTTTGCTGCTTTCCTGCAAAAGTCGACTGCATCTGTGAGCATAATCTTGAATAAACTGTCTTGTCTTTTGCATAGAAGATAATTATCTCAGTCCCACCCAAAAAAACAGAGCTTGAGGCAGCAGGGGCAGCTGAGCTAAAGATGAAATAAATGATATGTTGAAACTGAAGACACTGTACCACGTTTCCAATAAGATCTTATTTTCTGCCATAGCAAAATGTTATAAATGGAGGAGTGTGAATCAATGACCCATAAACAGCGTACGAGAAGGATAATACTATGTTCTATTAGACAATTAACAGTATAATCAAAAGGTATACAGAAGACTTACTCAGAACGTCAAATACAACATGCTATCCTAACGTGTACCTGATTCCAAGGCTACAGTTTGTTATGCTTGCAGATTATCTCGATAACAGCTTTTTGAGAAAGCACCTAGATGAAAAGAAAAAGTGAATTTTGGTAGAAAGCAAAAATATATTCCAGTTAAAAATACAAATAGCAAACCAATTTAGAAGTATTTTATCACTGTGTAGCTTGCTTCATATCATAAACTTTGTCCTAGCCTAACACGGTATAATTTTAGAGTCGAATGTGTGCAGAAAGTAGAGCAAACACTTATGTTAACTTCTAATGATTGCTTGGACCAATCTCATTTTTATAAGTGATATTTTGGGGATTTTGTTTTTAAGTTAACTCATTGCCATGATAACAGCCTTGATTAAGGAATCATTTACAATGGAATCACTGTGAAGTTTAATTTAGAAACTCATCAAAAGTCAAGTCTGAACAAGGAAACCATACTCACACATCCAACACTTAGTATTTGCAGAGCTAGCTTCATTTCTTTTCCAATAATGCTATTTGTATGCAAGGAGTCTTTTCAAATATCAGATAAAATATTAAACCTAATAATCAACGTGCCATCAAAATTTATCTGTTAGACAGTCAACTGTAGGCAACCAACACATGCTTATCATTCAAATCATCAAGTCATTCAAATACGGTCTGCAAACTCTTAGCACACTGAAGATACTGCAAGATTTGCAAATCATTTCCACAGAGATATGGCTTTCAGGCCCTTGGGTCTTAAGTAAAAAACTACCTATAAGACAATAATCAGTTTAAACCATACCATTGTTGCCCAACTAATATGGTGATAGTAAGTGTTTAGGGAGGTTATTTGACATGTTCAGGGAGCCTGGAAGAGCAGGAACTGCCATAGATATGGAAGACTACAGTTAAAATTTTGGATTTGAAAATATTACTAGAGAGAATTAGATCAAGTCCAAATTTTGAGGCATGATAAATGACTGATTTCAGAGACTCTGGTCAAGTTAAAAAAAAAAAAAAATGCCAGAAAACTTTTAAGGTGTGGTTCAAACATTATTGTCAAAGACAAACATTATTGTCAAACATTATTGTCATTACTGTACAAATGCAAATCAAACAGAAAACAATGCTTATGTTTGACATCTGTATGGATTCTCAAAGCCTACTAACATTGCATAGTAGAAACAGAAATTGTGAAGAGCAGAACTGCAAAAGAATGAGGGAAGTTGTTACAAATGAATCAAAGAGGCCAGTTGAAAGAGTAAAACCTTAGAGCAGGTTCAAAACTATTTAAAAACATAGCATTAGAGAATTAGGGTAAGAGGGGGAAAAAAAAGAAAACCTTTGTTTCAGGAAAGGCTGGACAAATATCAAGGTAGGAGAAGTTCTTAAAACCAAGAAAAAGTAGAGATGTGTGCCAAGGAGGAAAATGGAAAGGATCATAAGCTTTTTCAGGTTAAACAGGCCAGGCAGGGCAAACATGAGCCTGAAAAACAATCTGTAAGACATTGAAAGCCATAAAATAAATATTCATATGTTTCCAAAGTTTCAAATTAGTCAAAAGAAAGAAGCTTGTCAAAGAGACCATAGGAAATGCAGAACACAATAAAGAATATGCAGAGTAGAGAAAGAGTATGTAGAGCAGGTTTAAACAGAGAATGTCAAAGGTAGGAAGTGTTAACAAAGAGAGTTTTAAAATTTTATGTATTTACCAGGGGAAAAAAAAAAAAAAAAAAAGAGAGAGATCCATCTCAAGTTTATGTATTGGTAGAAGAGGTTATAGAATAACCTCTCTATATAGAATATAGAGAAAATGACAGTTTTCCAGGACTAGACAATATTTGCTATAGATTTCAAATGGAAATTACTACTGTCTGACCAAGTTTTAATTCATGTACTTTATATATTCAGAAAAGAAAAAAAATGATAGAACTAGAGATGCTGTTGGTAATATAATTAAACCCATAAGAGGAATAAAGAAGGTTGGAAGAATGTCTCTTGTCTGTTTCTACAAAGACCACAATATATTTAATAAAAAACCCTTTTTATAGTTTTTTCTTTCTAATAATGTAGGTACAGTCCAATCACTTCTAAAGAACTGATAACGTTAGACAGATTTCCAGCTGTGCCTTAATGAAAAGCACAAAAATAACATGTTAGCTTGTTTGGGGAATAACGAGCAAGCAATCTACAGAATTGGGACACTTTCCAAGCAGTCACCCTCTCACCCTAACCAATCTTCCCATGTGTCAATGGTAGACTTCAAAAAACTTGGAGATGTTTCTCATCTGCCCTCCAGTCCCTCCTGGGCTAGCTTTAGTACGTCTCACAATGTGCATCTGTTTTAGCTTTGAATAGATTAGCATCATTCTATCTAAAACATAGACTGAAGCAAGCTGAACTGAGGATGGCACCTCACCAGGTAGCATGGGGTTATTTCTCGAGTCTGGAAAGACATTCTGAACACAGCTAGTTTGGTTCAGCAGCACAGCTGCTCCAGCCTACCTTCTGTCCAGAGATGACTGAGAAACCGGCCGCAGGCTCAGAAACACTTTGTCCCCACTGAGAGTGGAGCAGCGGGTGCAAGTCCAGTGCAAAGCCGCTAACTTAGGTTTCTCCCAAGGGACAATAGCTCAGGTGCACCAGTACTCTGTGAGCCATCCAAATGCACAGTAAATGGGAATATCTTCTGCAGATGTGGAACTTACTTGATGCTACTGCTCAGAAAGGGCACCATAATACAGTAGCAATGAACTGAAAACAGAAGAAAAATATGTATTTAAATAGAGGTTGTCTTATTCTTGAATATATCACCTCAGAATAGCCTCTCTCCTAAAGATCTTTTATTCTGATTGTTTGTTTCAAAAATAATCATTTATTTTCACAAAATACTGCTAAATATAATTTAAGCAATGCCTTTAAAAGTAACTTATATTCTATAATATTTTTCTACAACTAGAAAAGATATTTACAAACAATAAACAAAACATGCAGCATGGGGAGCATTACTCTCAGTAATTTAAAAGTTAGCTCCACCATCCCCGATTTACCCTCTTCTGAGAACAGCTTAAAACTTAAAAAAATAGAGCATTTAAAACATCACTACTTTCTTAGAAATTTCCAATTTAAAACTCTTTTTAGTGTGATATCCCAAAGGGTTAGGAACAAAATAACTTATTTTGCTAGGAGACTGTATTAGTTACCTAAGGATAAGTGCTGATTCTGGTTATTCCCGCATAATTTAGTAGGTAAGTTGAGGTTCTTACAAAAAAAGGAAAAAACGGAATCACTGTGTGAGATAATATTAAAAACATCATCACCTTTTTCTACGATTGCCTCTTAACTTGCTTTCTATTCCTTCCGTATCTTATGATTTGATAACATCTTGGCTGCTCTGACCCTATTGATACTATGCCACATTGCAATAGAGAGAGATGCATTTCTTGGTGAGGAAATGACAAAACTGTGTCAGTTTTATACACCAGTTGTTAAAACATGGTTGATGAAGCATTCTCTTTGTTGTTTGGTAGCTTAGCTACTTCATCAAGCATTCTGCTTATTTCCCCTCATTACTGGAATTATGCCTTTCAGCTACGGAGACCAAAAACATTAATATATGATTTAGGCAACAAGAATATTAAAAGTGTGTGTGAATGAAATACTGACTAGACTAAAAAGAAAATGTGAAATTAGATTCTTAATGCTGAACATACTCATTCCTCTGGATCATGAGAAAGGTCTTATGGACAGTTTTTAAAGGATAGCTTTTCAACAGAAGAATTAGACCCCCTCTTTCTCTTAGTAGCCACAGTTTTTCCCTATGTGTATGTGTTGAATACAAATAGTAGAAAACTCAATGTTTCAGCCCTTTAAATGCCACAAAAATATGACATTATTTTAGAATGTCCCTGGTCTTTAAATTACATTTAACAATAATTTAACCATTATAGTCATTTTTTAACCATTTACTCACTGCAGGCACCCCAAATGCCCAAATAGCAAAACAAATAAAAAGTACTCCAAAACCATGGAAAATCACATTTCAAAAAGGAAACCATATGTTCTTTTATGAATTCAAAGAAAACCATAGTTTTAAATTTAGAGCTACAGCACCTGAAAATTATTACTATAGGATTGAAATTATAAGACCATATTTTTTCTAGATGTAAGTAAAGAAACTTAAGAATAAATATTTAAAATGACTCAAAACACTGCCTTTGTTCTGAGCAGTCTAACAAAACAGTGGGTGAATTTCAGTTAAAAAGGTCAAAGTATTTATTTATTTATTTTTAAATTGATAGTTGTAACTTCTCCAATTATTTACATCATTTGTTTTCTAAAAAAATAAAGTGTAAATCCAATAATTTAAGTATCAATAACATTGCATTTTATATTAACCATCCCTAGTAATGATGATAATCATTCTTGATAGCAATGAATTAAAAGAAATCCATAAACATTAAAATTTTCAAAGATCAGACTTGTAAAATCATCCTGTGATGCCCTATATATATATACACCTATATATATGCCTATATATATATATATATACACGCACACATATATATATATATATCCACACACATATACCTAACATATATTTTAAGGTTTTGTTTGTTTGTTTGCTTTATTTTTGCCTTCGTGTAGCTGTGATTAGATATATGGACAGAGGACACAATGCTAAAACATGATAAATGAAGATCAGTTTTAATTTTGATTAGGAAATGGAGATTACCTAGCAAGTATACAATAGAAAAATTATACTGGAGTACCAGTTAAATAACCTGTTAGATTGTTGTTGCACCCAGAAGGTGATTATTGAGCTAAATAGCAAATAAATATATGCAGATTTATGTTTGCAAATATACTTGTGTGCATGTGTTATATGTAAGTTATTTCTTTTTCCCTTTTGAATAGAACCATGTGTCCCCTCTTATCTCTAGCTGTTGTTAACTCTGATTTTCTTACAGGAATTATGCTAGAAGTGTGCCTGGAAAGCTGACACAGGAGATGATAGAAATTTCAAAGCTGTCTGGAAGTCTCGTGTGGAAACATCATGAAAAAAATTGTCTTAGAGATGGACAGAAAGATAGTAAATGGTGTTTCACTGGCAGAGAGGAAACTGTGGAAGAAGACAAAGTGAGGGGAAAAACCAGCTACCATCACAGCTGTGGAGAACCTTAAAGATGAGGAAAAGCAATCTGAATTTGATTTGCTATAAAATTGGGAGCCAGGGGATGTCTGCACAGAATGCAAGTGATATTATTGAAGTGGCAGTGAATGAGATTACTACTGAATCACTGTGAGTGCTAAAGGAATAAAAAAAAAAAAAATGGAGTGGACAAGGAAGGCGTATTACTAGGCTACCTTTGACAGGTAAAGATGTCATCACCACTGTGAGAAAAAAAGTATGGGCAGTTGGAAGCGTAAAGAAGAAAATTAAATTCTGGATGGATAGAAAGACATTAGGAAGAGAGATGTTATAAAGGCTCCTGGAAACATGTATTGAAAAGATGAAGGTAAATTGGGTCAGAAAGTAGAAGTTTCAGATTACTAAGCAGTAACCAATTGTATCCAAGAGTAAAACATAGCATTATATGTTACATACATATAGATACATACATTGCTCAAATATGACATACTGTTTTGTCACATCTTCTTTGATTTGCTCGGCTAACATTTACAAGTGTAAAATTTATCTTAAAAGAAACATCCTCCTTTCAAATTGCACATATTCCACCGGATATCCTAAAGAAATAAAGCACATGCATTCTTACTATCTACCTTCCCTCTGGAAAACTTTTTTGTCCAGCTCCAGTCATATTTGATAACATTGTATCATTAACAGCTAGCTGCATCGTAAACATCAAGCCCAAGAAAATCAGCTGCTAAATAGATCAATTTTTTTATCCCCATAGAATGAGCAACAGTGAGTAGTTATCCATCGGTTGGCCAACCAAATGACACAATAGTATCCTGAAAGCAGCCACAGTACACTTCTGACAGCCAGTAATTAGGAGGCCTGATAAAATGAAGATACTGTGTAAGAGTATAGAGAACTAACCAGAATTTTAAATAATTGCTATTGGGAAAGGTGTTAGTCTAGGGAACACAACATCCTTAGAAACCCAACCTCATGAATTCCGCACAAAACAACTGTTAAAAGACTTCTTATAAGAGAGGCATGAAAGAGAAAAAGAAGAAAAATAACTACTAGATACTTTATGAGCCATTTTTCATTTTCTAATGACAACTACTTAGCTCAATAACAGACAGGTCACATAAAGCAAACTAACTCATTCTATATCCAGTGTGTTTGTATAGTTCTAGTACTAGAAGCCCTCTCCTCCCTAGATGTTTTATCTTTTCCATGAAATAAGCATCGTAGTATTATAAGTTACATTTTTTACAGGGACGAAAAATTCTATGCCTAGAGATTGTGGTCCCATTATCTTCACTCAAAGAGCCTGTAAAGACAGGTTTAGATGCCTGTGTTCATTCTCCACACCCCAACATCAGCAAAGATCCCTGAAAAGTTCTAGGTAAAGAAATTTTGACCAATATAACTTCAAACTCCACTGAGGTCGAAACATCCAGGAAAAGGAGCAACAAATTCCATACTACTAGGCATAGTTTTTCTATAAAGATCAGACATATTTCGAATACATATACTACTACTACTACATATATACTACTATATATGTATACATACATACAATGCAACCTTTTCATGCAATCAAGTTACAATTTACTTGCAATATTTACTGATGCTACATGTTAACAGTTTATACAGACAGTCTAAGAATTATGGCTGTGTTTAGGATTGTTCACAAATACAGCCATAATTCATTGACTGGGAGCAAAATCCACTACAATGAATTAAAACATTAAGAATCAATGTATTTAAATAAATAGATACTTAAAGTTTCTGGAGAAAGAATAAAAAATATGGCTATAGTTTAAGATTTTACATGCCAATGAATGGCAAACACACTTCCATTCCAGCTAGGCAGGTATTTGTTCCAGTCAGTAACTCAGATTGTCATAAAGCTCAATGCAATGAACTTTGTTTTAGCGTTAACAGCTGCATATTTGCATTGAAACAAAACACATTTACATTGAAACTCTTACGTTACACATTTTTTTAAGTTTTAAGGATAGGGAAGGATGAGTATTCACATCCCTACTGGGTTCAAGAATTGGATATATAGAGATATAAACATACACATATATATAAAGACATGTATATATAAGTATTATCTTCATAAGTTTTTGTGATCCCTCTCAGAGCTCACTGCTGTCGCTTAGCATTTCTACACAGATGCATCTTGCACTAATCTTGAATAAATAAATAAGCAAATTTACCTTCTATTCTTGGTAAATAATCTGAATCAACCATTTTCTTTGTACCTTCTAGCAGGTTGGTTGTATAATATTTATACTACTCCAGTGTTACGCTATTGACTGGGCTCTGTTGTGTTATTGAACAAGTTCGTTTCCCCTTAGAAGTTAGACATTTTTCAATAGTACTTCACCATTTATAATTTTGGGATTTGTTTCTTAAATTAAAATGCAATGGCTGTAAGTTGCAGTTCCCATCTTGGTCTAACTCTAACTTTGCAGTCACTCTTAAAGCCTCTATAGTTCTGAAATAAAATCCCTGATATAAAGTCCCGTTCTAGAAAAGAGAATGGCAAAAAAACAAACCAACCAACCAAACAAACAATATTTCTCATTCATTAAGCATTTTAATATTTCAAATGACAAAGTTAGTATTCCACTACTGTAGCAAAAGCATGATATGCAAGGTGTAATGGATACCTCTTTTTGCACATTCTGCTGATTGTCTCACTTAAATTTACAATGAAAGACAGAAATAAGTCCATCCACATTTTTAACAAAAGTTCAAGATTTTGCCACTTTGTAAGCTTGCATTTTCTTTCTATTTTAGCCTGGATGACTAAATACATACTAATATATGTACTAAATATATACTAAAATATATTTTAGCATAACCTAATATATATCAGCTAAAATGAGCACACAGTGTTATACACCTACTTAATTCGTTGACTGAGCTCCCAGTTGTGTAGTAGCATTTGAATTTCAAGATTCCAGTTGTGGCATATAAGGCTTGAAACAGCTTGAGCCCTTCTTACACTGCTGGTACTTTGGATCCACCTCTTTGCATAAATCTAATGTAAAATTTCTCTGTTACGATCAAGTGTTAACACAAGTCTTTTGGGATAAAGTATCTAGACTAAATTCTTCACTCTTCTAACAGACCTTTAACTGCAAGGATTCAGTGACTTTATAGAATGAAGTCAAGAGCAGAATTTGTCCTTTTGTCTACAAACTTCTAAAAGCTGGAACTCTTTGTGTTTTTAATCAGAGAGCAAAAGTATTACCAAGATCTTACCCATTCTATTTTTATAAGGAACTTGCACTTTGAGTCTTAGGTGTCTGAAACTACAAAAGCTCCACTGAAATTAAACTCCTGTGAAAAAGCATAAGAAAAAGAGCCCTCTCTTTTTTCCCCAAAAAAGGATATCCACTGATTAAAACAGCTTTCTAAATGTTTATCGCTTTAATCTTGGCTTACAAGAAGAATATTACTAATAGACTCCAAGGGTCAATTTCCACATTCAGTTCTGTCTGTTCACCTGAATTCAAGTCAGTGATTGTTCATAACCCGCCTGAACCTGAAAGAGAAGTCAGACTCATATGAGGAGGTTCAAAGAATGGATCAAATACACAAAGGATGGGGGCAGGGTCTAGGAGACAGTAAAAGAATTAATTTATTACAGATAGAAGCCAATTAAAAATACTGATTGTTGATATCCTTCTAATATGTCTTGACCGTGAGACAGTTGTAGGTTTGGAAATTTCATTTATTTTCAATTATTTACTTTATCTTCTATATGTAGCATTTTAGAGATATATTAAACAAGGGTGGGAGGAACTCTTCACCAGGGAAATTGTGTCTTGCTTCAAAGGAAATTGCACGTACCTACATTGGAGAATGCACACTAGAGAAAAAGAGACTGGTAGATATATGAAGTTTTTTTGTAATTTAAAGCTGTAGAGACAAAGAATTACTGATTAAGTGACTTTTGAATACAGTTCTAACAATCGGAAAACAGATTGCAGCAAATATTTACTGAATTTTAAATTAATAAAATTAGGCAATAAGAAACTAAGTGGACATAACCATTAAGTGAATAAAACTCTGTACTGGGAAATCAAAATGTAGGTGATAACAGCATTTTCGCAGTCCTCTGTTCTCTTGGCACTCCACTGCAAGATCAAGAAATACTCAAAGATCCTTAGATGTTCCTTTCTAAACAACTGGGTGTTACAATAATAAAATGATAAAACCACAAACTTAAGCCTACTATAAAATATGAGTAATGAATTAAGACTCTCTATATCGTGTTTTTTAACTCAGCCCCTTATAAAAGAATAACAGAGAAAAAGAGAAGAAAGAAAAAGAGAAAGAATAAAGAGAGAAGCAGTACTGTCTTTCATTTTCACATAATTTTGCATATATTTCAGTACATTGTATTTTTTTTTCTTTTTTTTTTTTACCCAAAAGGGCCTGTGTTACTTTTTAATTGCAATTACAGGCACAACTATGATGACACTTTTCAAGGCCATTAACATTCAAAGCTTATAATCTTCCTCCTCTATACATTTTCATGTTTTATGAAGATGAGCTGACACAGAAATTTTGTATTTGATTGTTCCATAAAGCACATAGAGACAAGAGTTTAGTCCTCAGAGAGAAACTTTGTTTTAGTCTTAACTGATGAAAAATATATTGCTACCTATGTATTTTTATAAAGATTTTCTATTTACTACCCTTTAAAAGTATAAATGCTAAGAATAATCTTAGAAAAATCTCAGTGAAATGGCAGTAGGTAATTAAAAAGACTCCACAGAGAAGTACCTACGTATTTTCAGTACACAGAATAAATAAATACAGTGGAAACCATACCCATAGTCCAAAGAACAGGCTTCAAGTATATACAGATATGGTACAATGCCTGTTGGTATGTCCATTAAGGAACACTCCAAGGCTTCCTCTGCATAATCAGACAGGAAAGATATAAAGGATAAAATTCACCTTGTCTGAGAATCATCAGCAAACTGCACTTAATTTTTTATCTGGTGTTTCCAACAGAAACTAAGCATACTGCTGACCTGTATACACCACCCTGTAATACCTGGGCCCTGATGAGGAGTCAAAAATTTTCATGGAAAACATTCCTTTGATTTTAATAGGGGGTGGGTGTTTTTTTTTTTTTTTTGGTTAGAAATGTAGAAATGTTTGTAAATTCCTTACACCAATGTTAAGCATTGTTTCTCTTTTATGTCCCTTTGATTCAAAACTCACTAGCACCACAAATGCAAAAACTTATATTTTTCTCACCGTCGTGTTGTGAATACTCTGAGGTAATGACAGATACACTTAGGAACAATTTGTAATTAAATTAAATTCAGAAAAAAAAAAGCATGAAATGCATTTAATCCAAAACAATAAACAAGTACATGATTAATTGCTTGCAATATGTCTAGCTTTGATGTGTGAAAATAAAGATGATGCAGCAGATGAGTTCCTGTGAATCAATTCAGCAGCCACCTGGTAAAAAAAAAACTCATCCTTTACAGCAGATTTACCCAAACTCCGTGAAAAAATTTTCAAAGGGTCTGATGGAAATTCATCACCCTAGAAACACAATATAACCATTTCAATATTCCTACCACCACAATTTAGACCAATTCTGAGGGCAAGCAACCCTGTCCCAATAACTATAACTAAAAAAGGAAAAAAAAAAACATAGAATATATATAGTATATGCATATATTATAATATGTGCATAATACATATTTTGAGGCATCCCAACCAAAAAATACAATCAAAATATGATCAAAATTTAGATATTAACATTATTCTGTGCTGTCAGAGATCACACTCATGCAAACTAGAATAAAACAGAATATCTAATTAGTACAGACCAGTATTTTGTAATTGCACCTAATTCCATTAACAGGCACTGTGTTTGGAAGTCCTGAGCACCATGCTATACAACACTACACAACAGTACTATTTATTAAATATACAGTTGAAGATATAGTTTAATAAACGATGAAAATAACTAAATGTAGAAATAATAGAAAACATCCCTCCTGTGTGCAGCAGTCTGTTCTCCTGGTAGTTTCAAACATGTAAGAGAGTTCACTCCACATTCTGCAATGTTTCTAGCATTACTTAATAAATCTCAAGAGAATTGCTAGTTCCTTCTCATTTACTGGAGGAGTGGTTCCATTTCTGCAATGAGTTGTGACAGTACAGATTAGCTGAAAGATTCTTTAGGGTTAATTCTTTATATTTCTCATCTAAAACATGTTACTGTCAAAGCAATAGTTTACACAGAATTTCAACAGAGACTCAAGTCAAAATTTATACAAGATGAGCTCAAGAAAATCGTCCCTTTTTCTCCAATTTTTTAGAGAAACCTACAATGTCAGAAGTTGGGGTTTTGAGACATAAGCAAACCATAAAGCAAAGAAATGTAACAGTTTGATTGACTATAAATTGAATAAACAAGGTTTCATAGTAGCACTAAAATATTATACCCATATCCTCCACATATCTGCACTCTCCTGCAACATTTCACAATCAAGAAACATTGCTCCCTATTTACAGTGGTATAGTGCATAAAGGGAAAGCACATAATACTCCAAAAAGCATTTTACTGGATGTGGAGTTGCTTAGGAAATACAGACTAGCAAAAGTAGCAATTCTTTTATTACTAAATAAAGCATGAGAAGCTCTGTCAAATGTAGGGAGATTAATAACCCGACGACCACGAGCAACTGCTGTCACCAATATCTGCTTTAGCTCCTAGGAGATGGGTGCTGTTCACTCCCTGGAGTGTTCACACCGCTGGAGTTTCACAGCACGTTCTACAGCTTTTTACAACCGGGAGGGAGCACTCCAGCCAAACTCCGGCAAGCTGTCACTGTTTGTTTCACGTGTTCTCTGCTCAGCTATTCAAAGAACGATTCGCTGGCTTCTCAAACTGTAAGCAAGCCTAGTGTGTCAAATATGCTTCTGAAGATAAAGGCGTTTGCACATGTAAAGGCATCTGTAAATGCACAAGGTGCTTAACTATGTATGCAGCCTTTACAAAGCACAGGCAGCAAGTGTGAGGTTGTTCACAGAGAGAAAGAAAATAATTCAGCATCATTTTTTTCTTCTCTGTCTGAATTCAGATTTCAAAATAAAGATTTAGTAGTCAGCCATAACGAAGTTATGAATATATCAGCTTTGCCCTACCGCTACCTCTCTTTTTGACACTGCACAAATGTTAGCATCCTGTCTCCCAAAGAGCAGTGATTCCTTTACCACCATGTGCAGTATATAAATAGAGAGGTTGGGAGGTCTCCATGGACAAACTTACAAGCAACAGAACAATAAACATTCTGGCATGTATTTACAAGCTCAAAAATGTGGCATGCAAATGCATATCCCTGCTCACAGAAAAAGAGTGAACCAAAGTGCTGAGCAGAGGCTCAAGAGTGAGACCCTAATATTTCAATACTTAATTACTCCTTAAACCTTCCCTCAAACCATGATTCACTTAATTTCCAATTTCTCCTCACACTTCAAACTCTCCTTCCCACAGCTCTATTCCTGTAATAAATGGAAAAAGAATATAGAAGATTTTCCACTCTTTTAGGTGTGGAGACTTAAAGCTGTGATTAGTAACTAAAGACTTTCATCTTTTCCCAATCCTGGTGTGCAGAAGGGATCAGCAACAGCCTTGCTGTAGAGGAATTCTACTTTACACAAGCAACACATTCTGGCTTTTTTTTTGTTTGCTTTGTTTCTTGTTGGTGATTTTTTTCCTGGGTTGATGGCATAAATGAGTAAGATGGCTAGGAAGAATTAGTTATTTATTTCATGTATTGAAGGAGCAAACTGTCTGCCCTATTGTAGGCCAGCTCAATGTTTAACCTTGCTTTTGAGGGTCAGAGGAGATGACAAACCAGACAATCAGGCAAGGTGAAGGTCTGCCAACCAGGAGGGTCTGAATTTTGTGATCTAGTGAGAAAACCATAGATCTGAATGCGTAGCCACTTGAGCTGTGTGCCTTGGGCTTGCTGTCTGTAAAGTGAGAATCTCCAGGTTAATAATACTGAACTCTTCAGATAAGAAGATTGATATCTAAAGGGACAGGACAATTTTACACGTACAAAAGACACACAGCAATTCCCCAAAGGAATCACACCTTACTGGTTCCTAAAGATCTATAGAAGCTTTGTCCCAGCACAACAGAGCTGGCCAGCAGTATTGCATGGTAGCCTGACTACTTCCCAACCCTAAGCTCCCCCAGATCTTCATCTATGGGAATGTATATTGCTCATGCTCATGACTTAGCTGAATGGGCCGAGGAGAGGATGTTGCAGATACCTTTGAAAGCTGATTCCATAAAAATATGCTTTTACATATTCTGCATTTTCATATCTGTGGAGCAATATTCTGTGGATTCAATATTCAAGAGTCATATTTAATCAGCTATGCTCTATGCTCCCCTTACAGATTCTTTGCTCAGACTTGCCAACCCTACAGATACGGGCAGCAGATTACTATTTCTCACAGCAATTTGCTTCCCTGACACTGTGAGCAAGTGATGTACCAGATATCCAAGTTATCAGGCTGTGGAACTCAAGAGATATCTGTATACTAAGGTTATGGAGAATTGAGGAAGCAGTTATTCCTAAATAGTAGGCATCTCATCCTGCATAGATCTGAGAAGAGCATGGAATCATTTTAGTTTTTTATTTTAAGGGTTTTTTTTTTATTATTCATTCGGTGTTTTTTAGTTCTCTAAAAGAAGTCGAAGTCTTCTTTAAATTGAAGTCTTCTTTAATTTGTTCAAAGCAAGTTAATGTCTTTTCACTTATCATGAAACAGTACGCATCCTAAGTTTAAACGGAAATGATTGTCTTCATTGCGTTTTTCAATTTTATTCTTTAAGATATTGCATATGAGGGATGATGCCCTCATTATAGGAGAAAATGGAAAAGGTAAGTTTGCTTCTAATGTTCTGTCCACCAAGGTGCCCTCCAGTTTTTCATCATGTAAAATGGAGTGTTTTTCATTCCACAAAAGAAATGGGGGAGTTGATAATTATAACATCCTGTGTAAAATGTCTGTGATATCTGTTCCTTTCTCTTCTCCTACTGAATTTGACACTGCCATAATTGGCATCACTTTTCTTTCCAGAAGTCTGCTTGCCCCAACCATATTCAACTCTATGCCTCTGACAATATTTACTAGTCTTAAACAAGTCTTTGAGTACACACACAAAAGAGCAAAATGAATGTAAGTATCAAGCAAACGAGAAAAACGCCTCCATTTTTATATAGCTAAACATAAGCATCAAAAGCACCCCATTTTTCTTCCTCTAAAAAAAATCAATCCTAATGCAGCAGGGTGTAAGTACAAAACAAAAGGCATTTTTCAGCTGGGGAAAAACAAGGCAGGCAGCAATCTGAATAAAAATGTTAATTTCTGCAAGACTCTTTTCAGAAATATCTACAGAATAATCAGTCTTAGAGGGTCAATACTTCTTAACTTAACTGTGGAAATCTAGAAAGTTCTCAGCATTTAAATCTTTCCAGGCTACTTCCTGACTTACCTTCCACCTGGACAGCTGGAGTTCTGGCATATCGTCTTACTCACTATGGCATGACTCTCTTGTCACTGACAGTAATGTAAATCAGAACCACAGATGTTACTTTCTCCCCACTATCTGAAGGAGGTTACACATTTCCCTAAACTATGCACTGGCAACCAATCAAAGACAGTGTGCCAGACTGTTTTGTCTTCCCAAATGTGCTTTGAGCATACCAGCAGGGATTTAAGACACTTAGCCTCTCGAAGAGGCAAGTTGTTACCTATTAATTGATGCTTTACCTAGTGTGAGCTCAGAGAGATTGTCTTCTCCAAGGGGCATGATTAAATCATATAATTAACCATTCCTGTAACAAACAATTCTGGTTCTGGTTCCTATGGGCTTAGGAGCTAATCCCTATACCTGAAGTACTATATATATATTTATGTGTAGCTCCTAAGCCCATAAATATATATATATACATATATATATACACACGCACACCTGACAGATTACAGCTATGCTTCCTCTGTGATATCTCAACTTGATTATTGATTATGCCACCAGTTCCTCACTCCTCTCCATCCTCTGATATATGGTGATCTTCACAGAAATGTAACACTAGTGCTAACCTACTAAGAGACAAAGCATAGTCGAAGGATTCCTCAGCCCAGGCAAACTTCCATTTAGCTGGAGGTCACTTTAGAGATAGCCAGTATTGGCTAGGAATCAGCAGTCATGGTGTTTTTCAACTGTCTCTTGCAAGCAAACATGACTTTCAGCTCCTTTGGCAAACCTTACCATATACCATTCTAAATCTGTTCACACTTTCAGCAACCATTCTTTCAGTTTTCACTCATTCTGTCTAACTTTAGGGGCCTATAAGGGGCATCTAATATAAGATATTCATTTGCACTCCTGAATTGAAGACAGACCCAAAGAGAGAGCAACTCTTCCCTTTTATCTTAGTCACCCTCTGCAGGACAGAACAGAAAACATGCTTAACTATAAAGGAGGTCTAGAACATATACCTAAAACAGGTGATTAGAAGTTCCCATATTTTGAAAAGAAAAAGAAAAGGGAGGTTCAAAGTAGTCAAAAAATTGAGGGCCTTAAATTTAAATTCAACTTCCATTCAGATAAATAATAGTAATGCAAGGAAGGAGCACAAATAGACCAAAAGCAACTCTAAGTTTAAATAACATGATGTTGGCATGTGTTAGCTGGCTTTCTCAGACACTTCTGTGGTGCACTGCAATTCAGGGAATTCCATGGTGATCTTTCACAGTTTTATGAGTCTCCCTGAATCATGCAACTGATGTGTGAAATAGCAGATCTTCTGGAGATGAGAAGACAGAGTGCAACACGGAAGGTGTTGAAGGGTATAAGGAGAAGTTAAAATGCACATTTTAAGCTCAGTGGTACCATTTATGGGAAAAAATAAGATTTGTGATGCTGAGAGGAAATACAGTTTGATGGAGGAAAATGGTTAAAGATGGAAACAATCAAAACAGAAGCTTTACACAGTAATTTGATGTGGAAATAATTTAGTGTGCCCAGAAGAGAATTTTCACATAGTAAAAGAACAAGTTGTAGAATTTCTGCATAACTCAAAGACAGAAACCCAGTTATATAGGAAATCATTAGACTGAAAAATCAAGAAATACAAGCACAAAACATGCTATGCAGAGAATTCAAGACCATGCATACAAATGATGTCGCACAATAGTTTTTACCTAAAATGAGGAACTTCTTTATACCACACCAACTCTCTTACTTCGCCAGAATAGTCCCTGCATTCCCATAGCATGCAAGTGGATTTTGTAATGGTGATTATTGCTGAGTCAAATCAGTAATGCAGATGAGACACCAGTTTACTCTGACACACCATCCAATTATACCACTGAAGAAACGGGCACAGAATTTGTCATCATAAAAAACTTTGGGTGACAAAGAAATGCACATTACAGTCATGTTGGCAGCATTAACAGATGGTATAAAATTGCCACCATATGTGATCTTGAAGTGTAAAACAATGCTGAAGGAACAGCTGCCTACTGGAATAATTGTTAGGTGTCAAAGCCAGGATGGATGTCTAAACACTTAATGAAGTATTGGCTGAATGTTGTTTGGAATAGGTGATTAGGTATGCTGTTAACAAAAAGGAGGAATGCTTGTCCCAAATGCATTCAAGAGGCACCTAACACTAACAAAGAAGATTATTATCAGAAAAATTAATAATTTTCTCTGCTGATATCAGTGGCAATATAGTCAGAACTGCTGGTCCTTGACACAGTGGTGAAGAAGAATTTTAAAGACTGTTTGAAGTCTCATATTCAGAATAGCTCTACACAGGTGACTGTGCTTTAACTCCTACAGGAAAAATATTGAGGTCTAACACAACAATGCTTTGTCATTGGGTTAAAACAGCACAGGAACAGATAAATCCAGGAGCTGCAGCTCCAACTTTTAAGAGACTCCTATTTCATATTGCATGCATAGAACCAAAGATGAATTGTTTGATTTCAAAGAGGTTGTTCCCAATGGTGAAGACACTGAAAGTGACCAAGAAGCTGAACTTGAGCAGGAAAGTGACAGTGATAGAAATGATAAAGAGGTATGAGTTGTAAGAACTGGAAGACATTAGTAATAAACCACAACAGAGGTCTAAATTCACCCCTTAGGCTAATAAGCCTAACTTCAGGCAAATCATTAATAAAGTCCTTCATATTTTACAATTACATAACCAATAATCTTTTCTCTATAATCTTTCTGGGAATCTGGGGGTCATCTTATATTTAGGGAAGTCATCTCTCCTTTCAGATTAATACAACAGATGCATCCAGTATTTGCTCTCCACATTACAACTTCAACTGCACCAAGGAGAAATTCTTGCCTGCCTTGGCAAAATCTCTTGTGTACAATGAAACAGGAGTATCAATGTGTTTGAGAAGTACAACAAAAATCTGTCTTCTGTATTCCTAATTCAGATTTTCTGGGAACTGGTGAAATTCACTGAACACAACCAGAACACCTCTGGTGTACAGAATGAAAACAATAGCACACACGACTCAAGAGCCAATTAATAGCTTAAAGCAGATCTTAGATTTTCCCACCCGCCTCAATATTGTTTCCTGATCCTAAAAACACACACATACACAAAATAATTCCAGTCATTAAAAAGTGTCTCTTCACCCAGAGAAAAGATACAAATTCTATCACAAAATATTTTCATGCTTTATCAGGTAGTCTCTGGGATTTCAGCATATCGCTATTGTCCCATATTTCTTCATGAATACAGGATGGTACTGGTTAGTAGGTGATTTTAAAATGATTTTACATTAATAACTGGGTGCAGCATAAAAATATCACTAGGCCTACTTCTGTATAAATATATTAAGACAGGTGGATATATATACACAACAGCCTTTACAAAATTTCCCAGCTTCACACTTTACACTGCTGAGTTGCTTTTAAATTCCAATTGCAAGATTCAGAGGCATATCAGTTTCAAACACTCTGTTATGATAGCAAGTATTATTACATTAAAAACTCTAGCATGAAAAAGAACTGCCTAGCAAGAACATAATCAAGGGAGTATAAAGAGATGAACTGCTCCCTGCCATGCTTAAAATATCTACCTTTTGTTAATGACCGTTTCTCCCAGAAGCATCCAAAATTTCTGAATTTAAACACAGCTGCACGGTAAATGGCTAAAATTGGCACGGTTCTATACCATTTCTATTGAAGTAGGACTGGGACTTGGTTCCTCTTTGCTGCTTACACAATGCATTCTCAGGAACTGGATTTAAAAGGTTCTGGAGCTAGAATGGTTTTAAACAGGCTAACTGGATATTTCTACTTTTCCTATTTCCTAGTGGCAATATTCGCTTAAGACTAGCTCTCAAATCAAAGTGCTTCGTCCTTAGCTGCTTCAGTAGCACCATTACTGATCTTGTTAGCAACAGGGGCAGTAAGTGCCCAGGCAATCTTAAGAGTAGAGGAAATCAAAGTTACCCGGAAGTCACATTTAGTCATACAAACATCTGATGTGATTCTGTTGCTTGACATCTCATCCTGCTCTTCATCTGCATTATTTTCCAGTTAGTTTCTATATTCAAACTTTAAAACACCTGTTAAGTGTTAATAAATAAGAGTATACTGAATGTGTACTGCACAATGCCTAAAAACACTAAGCTGCTGTAAGGAAATTAAAGGAAAACTACCCTCAATATGGGAGGCATTTATCACGTTTCAATGGCATACCCATGTGAAGGAATGGTATTGTTAAATACTACAAAGACAAGATGTGTTTAAATTCACAGCTCCCACAGAAGCCTTAACTCTATTCTCCTGTGTGCATACTTTATAACAAGACCTTTCCTTACATGACTGCACTCACCACATACATGGGCAGAAAACTAACAGCTGTACATTAGTTATTGAGGATGGGGAAGCATGTTGCCTAGAAGATGGTATGTACCAGTTATTTAATCCAGTGAAGAAAGATCCTGCGTTTTTGCTTGTTTGTTTGTTTGTTTTGTTTCTTTTTTTTTTTTTTTTTTGCCTCCAGAGAAATGCTCTCCCAGGTAGCATCAATTTTCTGTTCAAATAAACAATTCTACTGAAGTAAAATTTCAGGGAACAGAAACAAGTAAGTTGCTTTTCTTCTGTATCTCTGCAATATACGAAGGAGGCAAAATTACCTCTTCATAACAAGAGGCACTCTAGCACACAAGAAAAATAAATAAATAAATAAATAAAGCAGTACTGCCCAGTATCTGCAAGTTATTAGTTCCACAAACATTATTAGCCCTCCTGCTGTTTTCTTGTTCAGGTAGATTTAAATAATCTGTTCTTTCTGAAATGAGATTGATTTGTCCATGATAGACTTGATAGGGAAAGCACCTAAGAGAAAGCCTCCTTGAGAGGGATACAAGATCATCATTAGATAGAGAGTGATGTCTTTGTCCAACAAAGGAATGGAAGAAATACCTACTGATAGTGGGGTATAAACAGCATCTTAATTATTTTTTTCTGTGTAGTTATTGTTCTGGTAAAGAAGTTCTAGTTTCCTTGTATTAGAATATTTCTAAGTAACACTCACGCTTCCAACACATATCCAACATTAGCTCCCAGTTCCCATACACTATTTATGCAAAATAGATTGTGGGTCTCAGTTGACATTCCAGTCTACATAAAACTTACTGCAACTAATCATCACTGTGCTAGTTAAAGAGCAAGGACTGAATTAACACGGATAAAAAGGACCGCTCATGTAGTTAGCTTATAAAAGAGCTCTTGCAGAATAAAAAGGCATATCGTGATCAGAAAAAAAAAAGGCAAAAAAAAAAGCAGCAACTTTATGGTTGTATTCACAGCAGACCTAAGAAGCCTAAGGAAACTGCCATCACAGTCTGCAATGAAGTTATCTATAGAGAAAACAAAATAGTCAAGGTCTCTGTGGTCCTTCAAAAAGAAACCATTAATGTCAATTAAAAACACGAACCAAAAGACACACACTCTAGTTGTTCCAAAACTAAACATCTAGATATATTGTCTAGATGTATTGTCTGAGATATATTGTCAAAACACTTCCCTTCCTTACAGAAAAAAAAATAAACATATATAACTCTTTATACATATATTTTCAGTTTGAACTACTGAACAGATTCAGGACAAATCACACTCTTTAATTTCTTTGGAAATTATCTATCCCCAAAACTTGTTTATCTGAGGAATAAATATTACAAACACTGCCAGTCTCTCCAACTAGACTGGAGAGGAGAACCAAACAGAGAAAAACTTGCTACTGCAGTTTGTTTAGAAAAAAAAAATTCCAAATACATGCTAGCTACAAAGCCAGGGAAGATCTATTCAGATGGAAGCTTCTTCTGGCTATAGCCAAAAATCTTGGAATTCATAGTTCCTCCCATAACCCAGGCAGTCTGTCAACCTGCTGGTCCCGTTCCTCAACTCCTACTGTGGTGCAGGAGTAAGGATGCATATAATGAAAAACAATATGCATATAATGAAAGCACTAGAGAGAGAAGTAAAAACAAATGTTTTGTGATCCCAACTTGTGTGGCAGAAGAGCAGAAAAGTTAATACAAGATACAGTAGAGGCATCTGGAAAGCAAAGGTCCTAAGTGAAGGAGGAGTTGCAGCTTTGTGAGGACAAGGTGTGCAGTGTTCCTGGATTTTGAGAGTAAGAGTTTGTGCCAGGAAATGGAAGAGGAAGGGATGCAAGCACACCTTCTCCTCCATGTCGCAGGCCTGGCACTGTCGACAGCAGCAGCCATGCCAGCTAAGTTGGGAAATCCTTGTACTAAGTCATTGTATAAACAGGAGAGGAGATTGCTTTTTGTTGCAGCAGAGCTTGGACTTTTTTGACCTTGAGATCAAGCTATACGGCTTCCAGAAATACTTGAAGTAGAGAAACTTATTACTCCTCAGTATTGCAGATGCTGTTTCTCTGTCAATTGTCACTGAGCTATCACCTCAGAGAAGAATACTGAAGTGTCAGGGCTGTCTGCAAACTTCAGTGAAAACATCAGTCATTCTAATTAAAGAGCATCCAGAAATTGTTTTCCTTTATATACCGTTCACCATCAAAAATAAATTGGAAAAAGGCCACAGCCTGTTGTTGGGATGATGCAGTTAAAAAAAGTGGAACCTGGTAGATACTGACATTTTGTGCTTTTGGCAGCAATTCTTGTTCCAAGCTCAGCCAAATATTAAATATTTATCCACATAACTGAAGAAGAAACAAGATTTTCTGGACAGCATCAGCAAAACAGCATGGAAGTAAGAGCATAGTTAAAGGAAATATAATCTTAAAAGAGAAGATCCTGTTGAGAATTTCTCTTACAGGACATATTGCTAAGACATCCACAGTAGAAACAGCAACTGGCTGATCTACTTGTTGGACACACTCCAAGACTAAGCACTCCCTGCCTCATGCTCCAACTTCAAATTTTTAATAGCAGGTCACAGTGACAAGGAAAGCCACTTGGGATTTTGTCCCCTTCTCCCTTGCATTGCTGCAGCAAATACATGCCTTAGTCATTCTCACTGTTTGCCATGCAGGTGTTACAAAACAAGAGGACGGTGAATACCTGGGGACTACAATGTTGAAATTACACTGGTTTGAGAAAAGGAAAACATAGCATTTTACCTTTACTGAAATCTGCTAGTATCAAAATAAAAGACAATACTGCTCCAGTTACTGCAAACCTAAATCCAGTTCAACAAACAAAATGACTCTCACGCTCCGAAATCAATTGTGCGTAAGAACGGAATAATTATAAGCTGTTAGCTTTGCTTGATCCACTTGTGTGAAGAAGTTTGAAGAAGTCTCTAAAGTGCCAATACCAGTCATTGACTTTTCCTTCTTTCTTTTCATTTTTTTTCCACAAAAGTAAATTATATGACATCAAACATCAAACATCAAAAAGCATACAGAGAAGACAAAAGGGCCAAAAATACAATCAAATTACCTGCGCCGGATTTAAAATTGGCAGCATAAGTTATTACTTACATCCATCCCAAACTCGTGTTGCATATTAGTTGCTTTATTCAGAGTAAATGTGGACAATGCTGAAGAGAAGGCTAGATAGATGAAAAGCCAAAGTTGTATTTTCAGTTTTCCTGCTGTCTTGGTATATATTACTGCTTTGTTATAATAGAACTTCCTCATCATAAAATCAAATAGCTTAGATTTTCATTTCAAACAATTTTACCTGCTTACCTAGGGTTTCAAAGAATCATACATACATATATGTCCATTTGTCATTTGTTTTCATATCTAAGCACTTGCTATGTTTATTTTCTTAAAAAAAAAAAAAAAATCAGGCTCCAGAAGGCAATGCAACTTTTAGAGAAGACAGCGGCAATATCTGCAGCAGTTAATAATGCCTAATCCTTTCCTTGTTACCTCTTATTATTTAGTTATACAGAACCTTGGGCTCAGTTCTCCAGACTGGACTTGAGCAAAATATTTCTCGTTATTCTATCTTGCCTTTTTTTACTAGCTAGAAATTTTCAGGCAGGCAATGGTTTAAACTAAAAGCATAGATCAATATCTTTCTCTTTGTATCTTTTATTTGAAATACTTGAAGCTACATAGCTTTTACTCTTCACTCACATTTTTGCACAAAAAAAGATTTCCTTGGGCTTCCATTTACCATTCATATAACGGTAAGTGTTACTCTGTAGATAAGTAAAACTATGCAGGACTACTTTTGCAACTTACCATCATCACTACCAAAAGAAAAGCACTGGTTTTGAACATCATAACCACTCTTTGTAGGATGACCATGCTTTCTAACAATGTTCGCTGCTTCTGTTAACATTGGAGTTAATCCTAGTGCATTGAATTGCAGCATTTCTATTGATTACAAGGGACTTCTTTGAATCAGTCCAGTGAGAAAAAATAGTACAGGGTTTTGCCCAGTATACTCCATTAATACGTTTCTGAATTCTTTATGAGCAGAGAAAATATCATCACCATTGCAACAAAAATCCACAGAACAAGGAAGAAGATAAACCAAAGAAAGAGTTTGAGCAAAACAAGAGAAAGAAAAAGAAAAGAAGAGAGAGAGGAAGTAAACAAGGGAGTAGAATTCAACTCTGTAGTGTTTACAAAGAGCAGGAGAGGAAGCTGGTACATGATGTTCACGCAGAGAAGGAGAGTCATTTCTTAATAAATATAATATAAATACAATACAATATAAATATAATACATATAAAGAAGAAGAAAGACATAGTGCCAAAGTAAATAAAAATTAAAACACTTCCTTAATTTACACATTCAGTGAAGGTGACATGGCCAAGGAACTATTTAATTAAAAAAAAAAACATATTTCCTGAATATATACAGATGCATATTTATGGGCAGGGGCAAGTTTAATCAAAAGGAATTGTGTGCATGAAATTAACATCTTTTTTTTGTAATACTGAACTGCCTCAGCAGGAAACTAATGTCTAAAAATATTAGCCTTAATACCAATATTGAAGTATTAAAGCATTAATGCTGATGTTAACAGATGCAAAATTAAATGTAAATAAAATTAAATTTAAATAAAAATTTAAACTCATCCAACCCTCCTACCTGAGAGACTATAATATGTTAAGAGTTTCACTGCTTTGTACTTTTAGGAGAATCTTAAAACCTATACAGCCATGAGCTATAAATTCTCCTTCTTCTAATGTGTTCAATATGTATAAGAAATATTTCAGCAAGGTTAAGAGAGTATGACAAGTATTAAGTGAGATTACCTTGTACATACAAAATAGTGGATACAACTGCTGCATTTCAAGATGCTCTGGGAACTTGAAATAGAAACTGTCACAAGCCCTCTTTCTCTAAGACTGATAGAGCTAAGTCTCCTTCAGCCCTACTGATAATAGGCAAATGGGGATTTTGCTGTAAGTAAAAGGAAGGACAAAATATACCAATTCAAGAAACTTATGATAATGATAATAATAAAAATACATTATCTACCTGGGGTGAGTAGACGGTGGCATCTATAACAAGGTAAAAACCATCACAATATCTCTCATTAACGAGATAAGTTGGCCATGGGCTGGATCCACTTGGGAATTCTCAGTGCTCGGTGAGAGGGCCTGACAGAAAGGACTTGTCAGTCATGGTGCAAGCGGGTGACCTGTCTTGTAACCCTGATCACCATGCCGCTTATCTATATGCCTAATGGCTGTCTCTCTGCAAAATCAGGTTTGAAAGAACATTGCAAGCTTCCGATTAATTAGAGGACACATGGCAGATTCACTTGTTGTAAAAGCAGTTCCTTTTGAAGGTTATCACCTCAGTTTCTGAGGCAGTGACCTAAGACCAATACTTGCCTTTACTACTCCCAAAGATACTTATATTATGCACTTGTAAAGAATTTCCCTACAGCATAGCCCCCTACTGTTACATGTTAGTCTGGAAATAATCTTATGGTATCCAAGCTTGACAACACTCTGCTGAATATTCTCGGATTTTTCTACACAAACTATTACCAGGTCACACGTGGATATATTTTCAGTGTGTTTCCTCCTTGATAAGTTGAATAACAGCATCATGTCATATAAAGTAACTTATTTGGTGATGTAAAAAAACTCCGACATTCTTCTTCAAAATTAAGCTTATATATTACAGTATTACGAGATAGCCTAGTCCCAGACACAGAGTCGTCTCTCTAAACATATGCAATATGCATACAAACATTTTGGATTTGTTGTGCAGCTGAATTTAGCCAATTTAGGCCAGTAAGGATTTCAAACACTTGCTTTCCTCACTTCAGCCTGGCTTCCTGACACACCTGCAAGAACCGCTGTGACAACCACGATGGCTGTCAGTCAGCAGCAGCCAACACTCCTTATTCACTGTACGTGGTTCTAAGCTGCCTAAACTGGGCTTCTAATTTTATGGTTCTGAGTCTATGTATTGCTGTGGTTGGTGCGACAATGCCCAAGTTTCTTGTTAATCTAGGTGTAAATCCTTTCTTTCCCAATGCATAAATTAGAATACATTTAGAAACCATCCACCTTGAATAATTATTTAGTTAAGTAGGAAATAAAATATCACAGAGTAATTGAGTTGGTGAGATAGATGAAGATCTCTCTAAATGAACAGAGAAGAATGGAACTGGGTCCAAAATATGCTAGTGTGAAGATTTCTGTTCAGATATAGAAGTGCCAAAGCTTGAAAGTACCAAAGCAAAAATGGAATACCGGAAATCTCCACAAGGAAAATCATTCTTAAAGCTATTCTGGGCAGTAGAAAGTAGAAGAATGCCAAATCAGTACCCTCTCATGTGATGTTTTGAGCACAAGTCCAAAAAAATAAACAACTCAAGATGTGGGGCTGGACCTAAAACACGAGGCAAGCTTGATGAAAGATAGAGCAAGTAGGATCCATTTTCTTGAAGAAAGATAGGGCTGGTTCAACTAGATTAGCTTCTCTTGTGATGCTTAAGCTTGACTGTAGGAACATTTCCTTCTGTACAGGGAATGAGAGGAACTATTTTAAAATTCAGTCTCAGAGGAACAGGCATTTAAAAAAAGTATCTCAAGGAATAATAACAAATTACCAGGAGCAAATCACATCCACTCCTGAGTTCTCAAGAACTTCAACCTTATAGTTTCTTAGTTATTAACTGCAGTTTTGGTATTGCTTAAATTGATACTGACTTCAGTGAGTGTCAGATGAGAGGAAAAATTTCACAAAAGGCTCTAGGCATAGGAAAGGACATCCTGACTCATGACAACACTATAAAAATGTCTGAAATCTCTAGTTCGGAAAAGGGACAACAAAATAGAAATAAGTAGAGGTAAAATGCTTAGACCTAGTACAGAGCATACTAATCTCTATTCTTACATTTCTTATAGCCATTCTCAAGCATCTAGTATGGCTCACTATCAGAGAGATGTTAGATGGGCTTTTGGTGTAAGTAGTATGCATTTTTGCTAAAAAAAAAAAAAAAAAAGTAAAAGCATTAGTTTTGCTTTTCTTCAAAGTAACTTTTAAGGCAAGTTACAAGTTATACAGCAGTGCAGACTGATGTAGTGCTGTTCATTCTTGTAGATTGAAGGTGGCTACTCCCATATGGGCTTTTTATCTTTTTGTATGTTTGGTCCCTCCACTTGGTAACTTTGTAAAACAGCAGAACAACAAAAATGTAACCTGAGATTCCCTGCTGAATCCCAGCCTTCACCACCTAAACTAAAGAAAAAAAAAAAAAAAAAAAAAAAAAAAAAAAAAAATTTAAAAAAAAAAAAAAAAAAAAAAAAAAAAAAAAAAAAAAACAGCATAGTACTTTTCAGTCAGTCTGAAACTTGCAACTGTAGAGATGTCCAACCAGTTAATGCAGAGAACCCCTGGAGAGGTAGATTTTCTGACATTTTAACATAAGAATTGAAATACAGACAGGAAGTATTGTGCAACATTTGAATTTCAAACTTTTTTTGGCAATTTGAAATCCGAGGTGATCTACAGTGCTGGGGGTTTCAATCAAAATGAGTTTAATGGTTGGCTGTACGGACAGTGGAATTGTAGGGAAAAAGCAGGTGTTACTTGTGTGGGTGGTGTTTGGCATGGCACTCCTGTGTGATGTTCTAGGATATTTTTCTTGTTTAAAATCACAAAAGTAAAGGTGTTAAACTAATATCAGAATGTGCAAATATTACAGTAAATTCACAGATGCACAAAATTAACATCTGTGCAAAAATGTCACTAAAATGAAGTAAATTAATCAACAGTTATTACTCTTACCTGTACTTATGTACTAGGGTGCTTACTTTGTTTCTTAAGCTTGGGGGAAAAAATGCCTAATGACTCCTCACTTTAAAGTAACTGGTCAGCAAAATACCAGCTTGTAAGACTTTGTGAATCAGAATGGGGATGCTGGAGATCTTGATTTAAACATTGGTTTTTTTTGGATTACAGAGAAACAATGATGAAATTTAATTATTTTTTCTTCCTGTCTGATGGTACATGAGGGGAAAAATAATGTCTTTGTTTTCAATATTATCTAGTGAGGGAAAGTAAAATGCAAATTGAGCAGATGCCTTCATTCTACTGTAGGTTCTCTCTTTCTCAAACAGTCATTTCTAAAATTCTGTAAAGAAAATGTGATAATTCAGCTTTTGTAATCAGAATTATTTTTTTTCCCGAGGGAACAATCACTGCAAACTTTGATACCTGCTTTAAGATGTTGTATTACAAACAATGCGCTAGTACCTCACAGCAGTTATTGTTGAATACCTTAGGATTTACAATAAAATCTGACAAAATCCCACAGTAACTGCTTTTTATCCAAAGGAACAAAGTGAGGTTGTCAAAAGGTGATATTATGATACTTCAGCATTTTGTGAGTTCTATATAGGGTAACTGTAACCATTTTAGTTACATGCATAAACACACACCTATGTAAACTACCATCACAGTTTCAGTAAGCTGCAAGAGGTGCACTTAAGAGACTGAGGTTAAGTTTGCAGGTCTCAGATTGCTGTTCAGTCTTCTGATGTTTACAATCAGGTAAAAGAATGAAATTATTAATAGCTTCATTTTAGCCCAATTATTAATACATAGGAAGAAAATAAGATTTTAGATCTCTAGGCCCACTGAACATTAGGCTCTAAAATCAATAGCTATGTTCCTAATTCCCTACCGAGTCAATAAAAAAGAGAACTCCCAATGAGAGTACTCAAATGGTTGAATGTGCCCATTTCTCTCCCCAGTGTATACAGAAATAAGAGTAGACAGACACTTAGAAAAGTGCGTAGATCTTGGTCACTCACGACTGTCGATGGCCATACAGTGGGATATCCAAATGAAAGACTCTACAAAGAATCTGTACCACCAAAACCAATTCAAGATTAATATATTAACATGTGTAAATACCCGGACACATACTCCAAAATGTAATAAAGGACACAAGCCCTTGTGTAATTACACAGATGTAATTAACCATAAAGGGACAGCAAAGCTGACTCATTGCTAGTGTGCAATCTCCTCTCTCTAGCTGAGGATTTGTTGTATGAAACTTTGCAGGCCTATGCTGCAGAAGAAGATAGTTTTGCCTTTCTGTTCCTTCCCTCCCTTCTCCTTCCCTGACATTGGTCTCCACAAGTTTGATGGACACAAGCTTCTAGATTAGGCACTCTACTCATATTCACCGTGAGTATTATGATGAATATTCACTATGACTATCTTCTTTGAAAAATCATTACAGCACAGCAAAATGCTCCTTGAGGTAAGTCAGCATACAGAATACTCTCAGAAAACTTTCTAACACTTAAGTAAAAATAGCAGAGAAAGACTCTTGTCCCATTCTGCTCCGTCTCTGCCACTCCAACAGCAGGAAGAGCTGGGCACCGAGCAGAAGTATTTCTGGCGTAGAAGAGAAAGCACCTGCTGACGGCATGGCTGTACACATGCATAGCAGTTATGAACATACGAGCTGTGCCAAGGGACAAACAGGACCTCATCAGAACACCCCGCTCTCCAATCACCACAAGCTGCCCGGCATCCCCCAGGCTCTGCTGCAGTTATGTGTCATTTAGAGAAGCAGCCAAGCTGCCCTAACCTACCTCAGGTCCTCTGACCGAGCATGATCAAAGACTTCAAAGCGGTCTTCCCATCACTGCATTACTGCCTGTGAAAAGGATAACCCAGAGAGAATGTAAAAATTATTTATTTGAAATAGACCCAGGCCCCATTTCTGGGCCTTGCAACAGCACAATGAGAATAGATTGGTTATGCCAGAAAAGTTCAAGAAAACATGCACAGAAACCATGAAAAAGTCACATACTGCAATTTAATTAACCTTTAATTAAAGGCATCATTATTTATTAAAGAGCCATGTTTGCACTCATACATGCCAGCACACAGGAACTTACAGGTTTAACTCTTCTCAACACTCAGAAGTTAGCACACAGATTTCCACATCTCACAGACACAGTACTCCCCATAAATTCAAATAGATGATTATTCCCAGATGGCACATCATACAAAGCATTTTAAACAATATAGACAGGTATAAAAAATCACAGAGATTAAGTTAAATTAATTATTAAATTTAAGGTTCAAATCTAACAGTGCAGAGTCAATCGATACTTTTCCTGAAAATATATTGTCATTTTAACTGCCAGTTTGTCCCCATTCATATCAAATTAAAACTGGAAAGAAACTGCTTCTCAACAAGTGTGTGACACTTAACATCATAGAACACCAGTGCATGAATGTACCTTTGTTTTGGTTAGGTTAGCTGTATAAATAATTCAAGATCTTATCTAATTTTTATAGAAGCAGGTGATTACTTTAGAGGAACATAATATTCTGTTTCCCCAAAGCTTGCTATCAGAGCTTGGCGATAAATATAAAAAAGCCAGCAGTAGGCATTTCCACGCTCAAACTTTATTGCAACTTTTTGGTTCTGACATGATGTTTTATCCTAATGGGCTTTTTATCCCCTGCATACATTTTAATTAAACAATAAATAACCATCACTGGAACATGGATAATTACTGCAAATATGTTAGAAATGAGAACCCTTTGCTATAACAGTCTCCAAGTCAATGAAATCATTAGTTATAAGAAAGTGCACTTCATTGGAGATTTCAATTGCTTACACTTATACTTTTAATCGGTGAACTAGTTACTAGCAGAGAGAAGCTTTGGAGGTAAGAAACTTAAGTCACAAAGATAGTTTAAAGCATCCTGGTTCATGAGAAACCTCACTCTTGTTTTTAATATAAAGAATTCTTTCTCCCTTTTTTTGCTGTTCTTCCAATTCTGTTAGGGGATTTGTTGCTACTTCAAATCCATTTAGCACTGCCAAAGGAAAAACAAAAGTATCTATTCATCTTGTTATCATACAGCAGAAGCAAAACAGCAAAAATGTTCCTCCTCTGCCCCTTCAGAGATAACAAGAAGTGTTTTGATCTTTTAAAAAAATTCTTCTAGAGTAAAGGGTTTATTAAAAAAAAAAAAAGAAAAAATAATTAGAATGGTAAGGTGAATCATTGTAACTGGTACCACAAAAATGCACATAGTAGATTTTTTACTTTTGATCCTCATCATAATGTTATTTGGCACCCCTAGAGCCATTCAGGGCATCTTCTCTCTGTTAGTAAAAGGACGAGCTGCACCTATCAATTTCTTGTCTCTCCTACTCAGTATTGCTTAAAGCTCAACAACTACTTCTGCCTTTTAATTCCTGCGCTCAGGAGTAGGGAGTTAGCAGAACCTCCTGTTTCTGCAAATATACTTGGCATTTGATGCTGCCAGCCCAGCTCTCTCTCCACCCTATCAGCAAGTGTTTGGGCCAAATCTTTAAAACATGGATCATCTCTGGAGGGTTGAGGTAGCACCTTGTAACAAGCCTGCCCTTCTGTCTGAGAATAGTTCTTTTTTTTTTTTTTTTTTTTTTTTTTCAAGTCATTAAAATGTGGATCTGCATTCTCCCCTGTTTAGGAAATGATTCTAATCTAGTTCATTCCAAGGAGAGTTAAAAAAAAAAAATGTACGTGAGAGCTATGAGAGAATTCTTATGAGAAGTTGTTCTGCTGCGAAAATATCTGGTCTTAGAAAAAAATAGTGGAGATGAAAATCATGATTGATGTCAAAGGCACTTAAATTTATCTTTGTGTAAATACTCCATCTAATAATCTTGCAGTGATGAGGACCCTGACTCATGAGCATCCTTTGGCCATTTTCAGTGTGAGTGCATATCAAGTATCCAGTTTTGCCTTAAAGCTTTTTGGTACTTGGAAAGGCTTTTGCTTTGAAACATTGATTCCACTGTAGAGGAAGAATATAGCTCAGCTTCTACGGGACCCCAATAGCATTTCATGTCAAGGCAAAGGCAAGCTACACAAAAGCTCCAGGAAGCACGTGACACTTTAGAGAAAAATGAATATAGTCAAAAATACAAACTTCCTTTGAAGAACAGATCCAATGGAGAACACTCAACCCCAAAAAATGGGATGTGCAGTTTTAGAGAATGTATTGTTTATATTTTTTCTGCACAATTTGTTTCCCTTCAGTGTGACATCTTCACTGTAAATAGAAGTAAGTGCATCTTAGGAGGCCTTCAGCAATTATGTTCTGCTCTTACTGTCCTAATATCTACTCATTCTGTTGAAATCATTACTCCAGTCTTAAACTAAAATATCTAACACTTTCCTTCAATATTTATTTTGACTCTCTTCCTTTCAACAGCATCAACAGATGACAAAGGACAGAAATAGTGTCACTGTATTTCACGTAGCAGAAATTAGGCAAAGCACTGAGAGTAGCTCTCTGAACATCTCTGATAATAGATTCCCATCATAGCTTTCAAAATTAGTCATCAATATCAAGTCACAATTTGAGGTCAAGTGAAGTACTTTTTAAAGAAAATGGGTATTAATACATTTAGGTTATAAATTTGAGGGTTTCCAGTTATAAAAATAGTAAGAATTGTAAGCAATCTCCTGAGTAATAATGAAGGAAACAATCTAAAATTGCTGAGGTGAAACCTGATAAGTTTGTTATTAGATTTACTACAGAAGCAAGGATTAATTTCCTGCATTCAGTGATCCAGAGGATCGTCCTCAGTGCTCAGTACCTAAGAGTTGAAGATTTATTATAATTCCTTTTACTTTTCCGAAATATATTGTGAAGTGAGCCCTATTTTACAGCACATTCAAAGGAAGTGAATAACAGATCATTAATAGCTTTTTCAGATCACATTTTTTATCATCATAGTGAGTTTTATATGAAAAAAGATTCCATAGTTTTCCAAAAATGGATGAATTTTCTATTCTATATCTTCTTATATAAATATCAGATTTGCAAATTCTTAGAATTAATTGTACACTCCTAATTATTTATAGAATGTAATTTCTAAAGCCAATATAGATCAAAGAATGAACATAAATGGTATTTTTGTGAACTAGTCAGGCTACACTACTAGTAACCATATGTTTTTCAGTTAGTTCCCACAAACAGTTTTAATTAAAATGAATAATTCAAATATTTTGCATTACAATTTTAAACATTAATATGCTCAGAAAAGGTATAGAAACTTAAAGGATTATATTGCAGTATGAAGTTTTCAAATGTGAATTTACAAGCCTCTGGGTAAGATGAAGAGTCGAGAATTTGGATTTGCCCAAATATAAGACCTTTGCCCGAGGCCAAATTGTTTGAACAAGAGAAAAATAGCAGTGGGGACCAAAGAGATATCTGTGTGCTCAGAGTGAACTCTCAAGTTTCTATAACTAGAATAGCAGACACATGCAATAAAGTTTAGACAAGAGCCACTTTGAAAACTTGGATTTAGCAAATATATTATATTGCTGTGATCTCCAGAAGGCCTGGAGCTGCTATGTGTTACAGGAAGAAAATATCAAACGAGAATTCAGTTCATCAAAATTAGATGACTGTGCTCAAAAAAACTCACAAAATAGCAACAACAACAAAAACCAACTTATTACTGAATATTTTGCAGAAGTCTGATTCCATAATTGAGTAACAAAAGATGCCAGGAAGAAAATAGTTCAGCCAGAAGTCATACATGTAATGTGGGGAGGTTCAGCTGTAACAAATAAAAATCCTGCATATTAAAATAGACTTTTGTATTTCACTGCTAATTATGAAATACCTAGCATGACTTGCTAGAAATCATTCTGTTTTGCACACTTTTACTTCACAGTATAAGCAAATCTTTTCACTACATATTTTCTTTTCTGTTTTCTTTTATGATGAGCCATATTCAGGATGTTTATATGGTATATTAGAGGTGTAAGATAAACTTGGGAAAATAAATGTATCAGCTTGATCGTCAACTTCTCTATACTGGTGAACTTGTACTGATTCAGTGAGATGATTAACAACTCTATTCTATACAAGCTGCTTGCAGAAATCTTTCCCAGTCTTAGGGATGAAGAGTCAGTATTTTGGAAACTTAAGTATCCATATTCCTTTTGACTCCAAACACATCTACCTCATGTCCTGCTCTCTAACCTGCTTTAATGCCTATAGCCTTCTGTAAATAGAAATACACCTTATTGACATACTAATTTTGCTGCAGGTTATGAAGCAAATGATGTTGAAAAAAGAAAAGCTTGTTTTACGAAAGGAGAGTGAAAGAGCTTGAAGTATTTACTTTAAAAAAAATAGTCAGAGGATATACAGTTGCAGTACGTAAACAGCAAGGAGGAAAACAAGCTATTTCACCCAAGCAACAGTACTAGAATGACTGGCACTGGAACAAACAGGTGTGTACACGTTAAGAATAAATTCAGGTTGGATACTGAAAGAAGGCTTCAAACCATGATGGAAGCAAGACTCTGAGATTACTTCCTAACAGAAATAGTAAAAACAAAGAAATCTTAGTTTGTTCCTCATACATGGAAGGTCTCTGTCTAGATTCTCAATTCATAAATGTTGGACTAGACATCCAAAGGTACATCTGAGCTTTCAGAAGTGCTAAGCAGCCTGCGGTAGAAAGCATGGCCCATACACTGCAAATTGCATGTTCATCAGGCATCAAAATGGATAGAAGACATCCTGCGAGAGGCTTGGAGAATCATGGGTTAGCTGCTGACTTTGCTATCTGCTTCTTTCTGAACATACTCAGCTTAATCTGCATTACCCTCATTTCCCAGTTTGGAAAACAGAAGTGATAAAATTTCCCCACGTCAGTTTTCTGAGGATTAAAAATAGTGACATTTAGATACAGCGAATGTGAAAGTAAATTGTCATTTAAAGTTTATAAATATAAGATGGTTATCACAGGAACTGTTTTCATATGCCATACGACTATGCTATTGTTAATAAGAAAAAAAAATAGTCTTTTGTACAGCAAATATTAATTGAGTAGCAAACAATGAGCTTTTCCTTGGCATATGAATATTGTTGTTTGCCCATAAAAATAAGTATTCATATGAGTATTAGTACTCCTACAAATAGAAGAAAAGATTGTTCATATATTCACAGAAAGAAATTAGGAGACATAATTATGCATAATTCTAATGAGTAATTAAATTTTGAAATTGTGTTCACAAATATTTGCCAATTATTCAAACAGGCTGCAAACTAAATACAGTGCTTCATTGAAAAGAGCATTAAGATGGCAAATTCAAGGAATAAAATATGACAAAATCCCCACACTTAGGCTGCTTATGCAACCTCATTTCTAACACCTTGTCCACAGTAGAGTTTATTAATGTGATGGTATATTATATCTATAGAATTTCTGACACATTTAATAGAGAGGTTGAGCAATAGCCAGAATGGTACTTCTGTCTGATCTCTCTTTTTCCTTCTGATTTTATTTATCTTTTAATTTTTAATTTCTGCTAGACATGGTGTGACCTAATTCCTTATATATTTTATTTTGTTGAAGCATGGTTTCAACAGTATTTTATATCTATATAGAATATTTTATCACCTTAAAGGCTTCTCTGACTATTTTCTAACAATCTTCAACATGCTTTTGAAGTGAGGAAGCTCTCTGTGAATATTTCACAGATGGGAAACTGAGTCATATATAAATATAACATTTAGGAAATCTATTTTTGGACTTAGATTAATGCAAATTTATGTATTTTTTTGTATCAGAGAAGCTCCTGTCACTCCTACTGTTTAAACAAAATTCTAAATTGTCAACAATTTCTAAGAATTAGGGTTTCATACCACTCAAATACATCATCTGAGCTACAGAGCAAAACATGGAGAGGAAGGAGGCACTGAGAGGACAAAAGTCTTCTTATTATCTTAAGGCAAAGAGCTAAAATAGGTCTGACAACTCATGCCCTAGTTCTCCTCATTGACAACTAAGAGATTCAAAGTATCAAATTTGCATGCAGACATCCAGCATCAACTGAGACAAATGCTGCCAAAATTTTTTAAGTTTTCAACCCTTGACACTAAGTATCTATGAATTTCTAACAACGCATTAGGCAAGTCTGACAGATCCAGTCCTCATTTTTCTTAAGTATTTTTTCATTTGCTGTACCTGAGAAAGCTCCTTCATAATTCATTTAATTATGCTAATTTCCCTTGTAAATCATCAATTTGCACTTTTTTTTCCCATGTCCAGTAAGAATGAAAGAAAATTTAAACACTTTTATAACGGCATAAATTTACCCAGTAAGACACTGAGCCCCCTTACATTCAGTCCTACTCTCCTTCTTTTTTGTTTACTATGGACAAAATCTTGGCACCATTGGTTGTGAAACCATTTACAAGAAAAACAAAGCCCTTCTGGACTGCTGTTTATTTCCAGTGAAAACCTGGATAGGAGGGGAAGGAAAGGAAAACAAAACCCGTTTCTGGTTATAACTTAGAAAAGCAATGTTCCAGAGCAATATCCAACAATATCACCTGCCACCAGGAATGTTAGCAACCAAGTAGATGATTATTTGACTGGCTACAAATGAAGCCCAGATCTCCCAAATGGCAGTGCTAACTCTGCCACTGAACGACCCTTGGTGCATGGAGGATTGTGCTCTGCCACCACAAAACCCTCCCAGAGAAAGCCTGTCTCTTCAGCCAAGGCATTTAGCTCATCACTCATTTTTGCATTCCAGATGTGCTCAAGCTCTCCAAACAAGTGTAAGTTTCACTGTGCAGGGCTCCAAACACACAGTACCTCTCCCCCGGATGTTATGAATAGGTAAGTCAAACACACACCAGAGGAAAATCCAACATGCACAGACTTGTAAGGTACATATTTTCAGCACTTTACTACTATTGATGTTTTACCACTTGGTTATATTTGCTATTAGGAAGCTCTTCTAATACTTTAAGTTTTAGGNCTCCAAACAAGTGTAAGTTTCACTGTGCAGGGCTCCAAACACACAGTACCTCTCCCCCAGATGTTATGAATAGGTAAGTCAAACACACACCAGAGGAAAATCCAACATGCACAGACTTGTAAGGTACATATTTTCAGCACTTTACTACTATTGATGTTTTACCACTTGGTTATATTAGGAAGCTCTTCTAATACTTCTAATACTTTGAGTTTTAGGCAAGCGTAATGCCAGTGGCTGTGCTCAGTATGTTTGTTTCAGCACAGACATAACAAGAAACAAAGTTCCTTTTTCCTCAAGATGGTGGAAAACAGCAGCAGCCCTAATCCAGTGCACCCGAGCACCTGGCAAGACCAAGAGGGAAGAGCGAGCTGTGAAGGGTTCGCTAGCTGTGGCGAGGCTAAGGAGTGCAAGGAGAGCACTGAACTCTTCAGCCATGCACTCAATCACAGCTGTACCAATTCTGCTATTCTGCTCACCGCTGATTCTGTTCTTTTTTAGCTTTTCCCGCTTTATAGTTTAGCAGCAGTGCCTTGGGTTTTCTCCCATGCTTGCTGTGTCACTCTTCCTTGCATCTGCATCCTAAGTTTATTTCCATGAATAACCCATTCAACCACCCCCTTTCTCGCATCTTCAAAACTCACTGCTTTTAAAGAGGCTCAGGTGTTTTTCAAGGGAAGGATATAGCATTGATGGCATCCTCAATGAAAGAAAGAGCAAGAGTTTGTCATACAACTGAACTGCTCTTCATCTTTCCATCCTGCTCTGTTTCCTCAGGGAAATGCTAATTTTATGGGCTGTCTCTTGACTGAGGAAGTTGGTGTGCTCCTACTGGGGTGGAGAGAGCTCAATGTCTTGCCACAGGCATAAATGTTTAATGTACACACAAGCACAACTCTCTCATGATGGCTTGCTAATTATCCAGTGAAAGAGGCTCTGGATCTTACATTATTCTTCTCATTGTCTATGCTTTTGAAAATAATTACTCGTCAAATTTTCAGAAAAATCAGTCAGTATGCTTTCACATGCTCTACCAGCAATGAGCAGTATACTAAAAATAGAATAAAAGAGACCAGGGGCTTCTTTGATTCATACACACTGTTTCTAGCACTGCAGACTGCAGCGTGCAGCTGGAGTTTGTATGTACAGTAGTTTCACCAAGATGAAATCTTCCTCATATACAAAGCTGTGCACATCACTATTGTTGAATGAGTAATTAGGTCCAATTTGCACAAAATTAGCAGCTATTTTTGATGAGGAAAGTCATTTGTATCTGGGATTGCCATTTTAGATACTACAGATTTGGTGGTATAGAATAAGAAAATATAACTCAGCATTACAATTACACCATTCACCGAGTATTGAGATGTGTCTCTAAAACATAGAAATGGAATCATAATGACTGTATGATTCAGTATTAAACAAATTAAAACAGACAATTATCCAAGACTAATCGTTTGATTTTACTAAAATCTCAAGATTTTATCAAATCTAAATAAACATCTGGGATTTCATATCGTTTACTTGATCACAATCAAACTGCATAGCAAATTAAATGGGAAAGAGATTAAGTATAGGAGTGTTGACCTATTTGTTGTTAAAATACATGAGACTTAAAGACAGAAAGAAGAATACCCAGGATAGATATAGTAAAATTACATAGGAGTAGCAGAAGGGGGAAAGAACAGAAAGGGACTTGGACACCACATTTACTGTTGATATGCTTGTATAAAAGGCAATATGGAAATCAAAAGCAGAATCTGGCAGTATAAAAGAGCCTGTCAAACTTGCCTATAGTTTAGGATGTCAAAAACCCAAAGCACCAGGAAAAGGAAAAGAACAGAACACTAAGGAGTTCGTACATATTATGACATTAACTTGTGACACATGGTTTGAAACATTACAGAAGAACGACTAACAAACAAACATTACTGCACGAGGATTTTTCCCTATGAAAAGCTTTACTGAGCCCTACAGATATGCTTTCAGCAGCTCTATAGCAAGTTGCCACAAAAACACAGGGCCCTAGGTTTGTATTACTACAAAAGCATTACAGCATTACAGATTATACAAACACAAATGCCTGCCAGTAATAATAACAATAATAAATCTATGAATAAACATTCAGCTACTATAATCATTAGACTTATGCATTAAAGAAAGCACCTTCCCAAGCTAAAATCTTGCTATTAACAGATTGTACTATTTTTAACTAAGACTGCTATAGATCATTACTTTCAATTTTACTTTCTTCAAAATACCATAAATGCTAACTTAAAAAAAAAAAAAAAGAATTTTCAGATTTTCAGTAGTAGTATTTTTGATTTCTCTTAAGAAAGAAAATTTAAACTTCTTTTTTTTTTTTTTCCCTCAGTTTAAATCCTGATCACCTTAAAAGAAGGTTCGCAAAGCATGGTGGATATCCCCTCTGTCTTGCAGCCATTTAGGAGAGAGGAAAAATAAAGGATTCTTGGTACTCTACACCTGAGCAAGTGAAAACAAACCACACTGTTCCTAATACGCAAGAAATACATACAGAAATACGACCATAAGCTGACTCATGAATGAGAGGAAACTTTATCAAACAATGGCATACTATAAAAGATTACTATTAACATATTTATGCTGAAAGTCAAAACATTGTCTTCTTCCTTGGTTGAAATTCTTCTATTTTTCCTATGGCAAGGTATGATTGGTTGTCTTATAATATGAAGCACACCAAGTATTATTTCGAGGAGAATAAAACACATGTTTTTATATGCAGTAGTCTTATTTTGAATGCCAAGCTTAGTTGGTAATTGATCGTGCAGCTAAATTCAGTTTCTTTAGTTCTGATAATACATTAGCTTAAGTACAATATCTATTTTCAAAGATCTTGATCTCCGTAAAATAAGAAAAGATGTAACTGATATGCAGCTTAATCATGACTGATTCACACAAACCAAAGCACTGCTATGAGTTACGGTATAGTTTTCACAAATACAGATGGGGAATAAAAGACATACAAAGAACTGTATGTAAAACATATATACGATGCTAAAGTATTTATATGTGTGTGTGTATGCTCATGTTTGTGAAAAAACAGAAATGACAGAATCCTTACAGCCTGTAGTAGTTTTGCTTTGTTTTAGCTCCAAAGTTGCATACATGTGGTCTTTTTCATGTCTCTCTAGTCATTAGGCCTGTAGACGTCCAAAATGACAGGGCAAAACTGTTACTTAATCCAATTTTGCAGTATTATGTGAAATTGTCACTCCAACCTGCTCCTATCATATAGAATCACAGAATCATTATGGCTGAAAAAGACCTTCAAGATCATAGAGTCCAAACAGTCAGAGTTAACTGCTCAACAGTTCTGATCTTTGTTCTTAGTGAATTAATTCTTTTTTCATAGCAAAAGAGGGGTCACCATCTCCCTGAAGCTCTCTCCCCAACACTTTTTTTTAGTGTTTTGTTCATGTATAAGTGATTTTTGTTCTGTTCTACCATAAGTAGACAAGTCATTTATAAACTTCCTTGATATTTTCAAAATCATTTTGTATTATTTTTGTCTTCAACTTGAACAAACTCTATAGAATAGCAGATTAATATAGGTATAACTGCTATGCGTGTGACCTGAATTTCTGTGGGCCTGAGTTATTAGAAGACAAATATACTTAAATATTGGCCAGTTTAGACTACATAATTTTACCTGTTTCTCCAAAAGGTCTACATATGGAGCGTGAGTCGATTTTGTGGACCAGTTTATATAGTGGTAAACGCAAGCTTTTGATAAGGTAGGGTACTATTATAATCAAACATTGCCTGCATTTTAAATTACTACTATTTCTCATGCAATGTATAATGAAGGATAATGCACGTAGCTTTAGAGCTCATTTTGAGTTTCAAAACAAGTTACAATGCAATCACCTGTTAACCTTTTCATCCCGAGGGTTTTTCTACAAAAAGCTAATATCCCTGACAGCTCCTTGTTTATTTTCAGATCCATGCACTGTTTGCCACTAGTGACCTTGCAAGCAGATTCACACCTTGCAAAGTCCCTGACCTTGTAGTCATTAAAATCCAATCACACACTGGGCAGGCTTCCATATTCATTAGGACAGCAAGAAGATAGATTTGAACATGCCTCTGAAGTGACCAATACATTCATCAGCCAATTTCCATCTTCTTCAACAATTCCAGCTTGCTTAGGGATATTACTAGATTAATTGATACAGAAAATCTTTCGCAACAAAACGCTAGCAATGTTAAACAGATGCAATATGTTTCTAATTAAAAAGGCTGTGATCAAACATAAGTCACAAATTACAGGTTATCCCATGAATACCCATATAAAGTTACTAAGATAATTCTCTTTGTCTATACTTCTGATGCAGGAGTCGGAGTCTTTTTTCTAAAGATGCTATAGTGAAACTAGCACCTAAAAATATGGAAAGTCATGGCTGCAAGGAAGCTTCCTATAGGATTTTTTTGGTGAAAAAAATCAACAAACAGTTAGAATGGGCTAAATAACTCCATTAAGTTCCTATACACCTATTCTGGAAATAGATGAAACGAAAAAATTAATTTGAATGGAAAAAACAAAACCAAACTCACTGAATATAAATAGGATTAATGACAACCACAAAAAGAACCCCAAATCAGGACGTAAGAATAGGACTTTCTCCATACTACTTTGACATATATTCGACTTGTTTAGAAAAGGAGTTCTCATTGAAAAAAAAAAAGTCATTTATGTATATATACTGAGAACAAACAAACAAACAAAAAGGCATATTGGGAACATTCAGGTATGTCCTCTTCTGAATCTGAAGTGAGAAGAATTTGAAAGAGGGTGGGAAGAAGAGGACAAGAGTACACATACATAAAGAGTAAGTCTCAAATGAATTACTACCTGCTAAATAGGTTGCTCACAAATCTATGTTTGCTGTCATCATTAAACACATTTCTGGCAATACCATTCAAAAACCATTCAAGATTACCTGGTGAAGGCCAGAATTTTCTCCAAACATTTTCAAAGACACTGAGCCTCAACACTTTGGTCCAGGCCTCTTGTTACAAAAGAAAACATAGGGAACAGTAGGTTCCTCTCCATTCTTTTCTACTGTACATGGGGAATTCACCCAGACGAGTTTTATTAATGCATAAACAGAAAGCTTTATACGCTCAGGTTTCCATCCATTGTCTTAAAATTCAATCACACTGCTAACTGGCTTTGCAATTTCACTCTGGCAGCAATTTTGACACATGAGTGACAACAAATAAAACCAAGGGAGTGTTTAAGAAAACCTTTGAATCAGATAGATTTTTTGGCCAATTAACAGCTTTTAAGTAACACTGGAAATAAATGACCTCCCTTTACAAATTCCTCTAGTTGTATGACAACAGAAATCTAAAACGGCACATGACCAGCAGGGGTTTTACAGGAAAAAATACTGGTTTTCTACTTACATTAGCCATCACTTATGTCAGTTGGAGCTTACGTTCACTGATAAAAACTTGGTTTACAAAAAGAGAGGAAGAAATGAAAAGTTCCCTCCCTTAACTGGAGGAAGAGAATTTTAAGGTCCAAAACTAATACTAGAATTGGGCTCACCGAAAATCGGAGAAGATAAGAGCGATAGAAAAATCTGCATGGTTTTGAAAACCATGCATCTGTTCTCCCAGACTGGGGAGTGGTATTTGTCTTGAGACTCCTATGTATAATAAGTGAGTAGTTATTCTTCCATGCTTGTTCAAGAGCATATTTAAACAGTATATTTAACTGTAAAACTAGTGTAACATTCTTCCCATACTTTTGCACAATAAACAGCATGATACAGAACAACACTGTCCTTATTTTCAATGCAATGGTCAAGCATCTCCACTTATCCTGTCCTTTCATACCCTGTATTATGCTCACATTGAACTAAAGCTCAAAGGCCCCTGCACCCAGTTGCACCATAAATTGAAATAATGTAAGTGATTTTCCCTAGTTCTGTAAAAGTTGTCTGGGGAGTTGTATGCATAATGCAAACAATTTTGCAGCCAAGATTTTTTTCTGTGAAGAAAAATAAGACACTGAGCTTACTTCTGCTAGAAAGAGTAGGAATGTTTATGGCAACAACTACACTGTTTTGAAAGCAACTAATTTTAACAGGCCCATTAGTCTTTATTGAATTAATAAAAAGAATTTTCTACCAAGAAAATTAGGTTCATAAGCATAAATGCAATTATCTAATATTACCTTTGCACACAAGAGAGGCATTTCATGTTACTACATCATATGTCCTACTTATTCAGCAAATTAAATGCACCCCTGATATTTCAGGAAGATAGTAGCTGAAAAGGTGAGTATCAAGAGCAGTACATATTCATTTATTTGAAAATCAAAATAAATATATAATTTTAAAGCAGTAATGTTCTTAGAACATAATCCATATATATTATTGCTTTTGAGCACTTAATTTCAGGAGGAAAAATATGGAAAATATTGAAGTACTCTTTCATATTGTTTATTGAGGATAGTTTTATTTCTAATGATTAGATTTTTATTTTGTAAACTCCTATCGATGCATTACAAAGGAGTTACCAAGAGTTATCATACTTTCATGATCTAAAAGAAGATCATGAGATGAAAAGAATAGCTTCACAAAAATTAGAGATATATGTTCTGATTTCAAAACTAGAAAATGTATATTAAGAATTAGGAACTTGCTATCTTAAGATTCACAGTTTATGTTTCCACAGTGTGCATTTTTTTCCACTAGCATTAGCACTCTACATCCATTTTTAAACACAGATAAGTTCACAAAGGAGTTAAGGATCATTAAGACTCTGATTTGCTGAGGGAGTGGGAGTCTACACAGTCTGCTGCCTTTGAACGACACTGTGACCTGCTCTGCATTTCTTGAAAAACTAAATTCAGCTTCTAAATCTTCATGCTATGTCTGCAGTCTATGGTCCTACAGCCAGATCATTTGTATATATGGATGTGAAAACAAGAGCTGAATGTTAAGACAACAAGAAAGTGAAAAGTCTAAACCATAAAATCAACAAGCATGCATGGAAATAGTCAAAACAAGTTTAGGGGGCCAGCCCACAATATTTACCTGCAGAAAAGCAGCAGGTACAGGAGTGTTGCACCGCAATAGGGACAGAGCGCATGGAGTGCTGCTACATCTCAGAACTGACAAGGCTGCTCAGCCTCTTGCTTGGATAATCTAAATTCAGGCTGTGTTCTAGTCAGTCTCCACTCTGCCTCCAAATATTTAATTGGATTTTCCCTTATTCCCCATATCAATGATACAATTATTTGACTTCATACAAAGAGACAAGTGTCTGATTTCTGATCTGTGACAGCTTTTTCTTGTTTTAAACAATTTTGCTACTCAGCTTCCAAGAATTCAATAATTTCTCTCCCTATCCAAAAGTCAGACTTGTTTAAGGTATCACTGACCTGTCAGTTCAGTGTATTTTAGGTAAAAATAAGCTTTATCTGTAACATTTGCATGTGAAATAGTCTGTTAACAACCAATTTCTCCAAACTCATCTCCCTTAAATAGGAGATGGGAATGCAAGTGGTTCATGGCTGCAGCTTTAATTGCAGTTTTAATACAGATTATTATCTCTTGGTTTACTAAGACTCAGCAATATCTAATATATAAGCAGTGAATACTTAGTAAACTGCAGAATAAAGAGTATTTCAGGAAATAATAGTTGAGTTTAAAAAGACAGAATTCAACAAAAGTTTTCCTACCCATAACTAGAGAAGTATGCTGAAAATAACTAGAATGATAGAATTATATATATATATGTACACATATATTATATATATAAAACCAAAACCAAGAAGTAGACAATATGTCACAAGAAGTGGTGGATCAGCCCAAGGGAAAAACAAATCACATCAACATTAGTTTTCTGTCTTCAATACTTAGTCATGTATTTACGTGCTTGTATCCCTGCATTCACAAGGCTGATGGAAGATTAAGCAAATCCTAGTATCCTCTGTCTGTACATGGCCCCCAAGAGAGAAGAATCAAAGAGAAGTTCCGTCTAGTGTGTAAGTAAAATTGAAAAGAAAAAGCAAAAGAGAGTTGGGGGCCAGAAAGGTTTTTGTTTGTTTTCTTTTTTTCTTTTTTTTTTGTTTCATTTTTTTTAAGGAAAGAGACTTAATCTTTCTCTTTTTTCATAGTAAACATAATAGAAAAGATAGTTTTGGTTATACAATTTGCGCTTTGTCCTTCTTATTTCTGCTTTAGTGTTCACAGGTATAGGCACTGTCTTTCAGTCTTTGGGGACCACACTGCCTTTTTCAGGCTAAGCTCAGGAATTAAATCTCCAGTGTTGGTGAAAGGGGCATATTCCCTGGCTTCCTGAGTATTACTCAGGCACAGAGCTCTACCACCTGAAATTACTACCGTTTTCTTCAATATATATATACGTATACATATATATATGTATATATATATATGTATGTACACACACACACAATATATCCAATAGATAACATACCTTAGCAACAGGAACAAGTCTTCATGATGAAGCCTGTTTTGTTGTCGGTGGTATATTGGAAGGGGATATACCTATTCACAACAAGCTTTAAACAGCAATAAGAAAGGGCTACAAAAACCCTCTGATGAGCACCCCACAGCTGATAATAAAACAAAGGTTATCAAAGGTTATCACACATTTGGAAAGGAAATACTCACCACCAAAGAAGAAAAGACTATACAACAGAAAGAGTGTAAAGGCTGAGAGGGGACCTGATCTGTGTCTATAAGTACCTCAAGGGAGGCAGTGAGGAGGATGGGGCTGGCCTCTTTTCACTGGTGGTCACTGACAGAACCAGAGGAAATGGCCACAAACTGAAGCATAAAAAGTTCCATAGGAACTTAAGGAAAAATTTTCTTACAGTGAGGGTGACAGAGCCCTGGAACAGGCTGCCTGGAGAGGTTGTGGAGTCTCCTTCTCTGGAGATCTTCAAGACCCACTTGCATGCGGCCCTGTGCTATGTGCTCTAGGTGACCTTGCGTGTGCAGGGGGGTTGGACTAGATAACCTCTAGAGGTCCCTTCCAATCTTAAGCGTTCTGTGATTCTATGATTCTATGAAAGCAGTTAGAAAATTCAAAAGTTAACTTAAGATGACAAAATGGTTCCAGCAGCTCACAGTAGCAGCAAATAAAATATAGGTGGTCTTTTTCTTGCCACAGCAGTGCTTGTTGGTTTTTAGGGTACTTTTTATTTAATTAGTTTGAAATATCCAACTGAAATGCAATTTTAACTTGATATTCACAGACAAAAAATGAATCTAATAACACAATGTAACAAAAAACACACTTGCGCTCTGACATTTTTCTCCACTTCTGCAAACTTAGTAGGCTTTCTGGAGGAAAAAAGTACTTTTGTCTGTCAGAGGGGTGGCTGTCACTGATGCACATAGAGGAATCACAAAACATAGGATTTTCACACAGTTGTGAATCTGAAGAATAAGGCCATCCAAAGTATGGACAGGTACTGTACGGAGGGGTACATGAAGGCAAAATATATTCATAATTGTGTATCAAGCAATCTATTTTCCAAAGACAAAACACTGTGGGTTTTTTTTCCTGTCATTTTAAAATTTGGAGGATAGAAATTACTTTGAATCAAAACAAAATTGAGTAACTCCACTATTACATGTTTCTTGGGGAACTGTAAAGCATTTCCATTTCAAGAGGAGCACACATACAGTGAAATATGGTTCCATCAAAAAGTAGATGAACATTCCAACTAATCATTGAAAAAGTAGGCAATCTTGTATCTGATTAATGACCACAAAGTGTTTTGTCTAGAGGGAAAGAGATACGACACTATCTAGGGTCAAATATAAAAGTGAGAACAAGCACAAAATGCCTTTTGCTTCACTCCTAAAATCTGAAGAATCTAAATCTTCGCACTGATCCTGTTAGTAATGCCAAGACTGAGAATTTTAATATTACTTTTCTCTACCTCTATGGTGCCAAACTATGTCAAATTGCTGTTGACATTTACTGATATACTATATATCATGGAAGTTTGAGATGAGACTTGAGAATAATAAGAGTGTAGAGCATTTACCAAGGTTAAAATACCTAATAATGGCTACAAAATAAAAAAGAAAAAAAAAGAGGAGAGAGAAATAATAGTGAATAAGATGCCAAAGAGCAGAGCAAAGTATTGTTTGGGACTACGAATATGTTCTAAAATATGTTTGCTGCAGCTAGCACCTGATAAATCTGTTACAAAAAGGTAAACAGTTCTTTGGATTTAAGGGCAGCAGAGTTCCACTGGAATAGGAAACAAAGGCAATCCATCCTACATCTTTAGTTTATAGTGCAGAAAACTACCTGCACAAAAAAGGAAATGCAATCTGTACTACAAAAGCATTTTAGACAAGAACCATCTCATATACAAAATTCAGTGGTTACTGAAACATGATTTAGGTAGTAAACAATAGGGAATATTGAAAAACAGATTTACAGATAGGAATCCACAATAGATTTTAAGTCCACCCAGCCAAGGATTTATATTACTGTAAAAATGAATGTGCTTTAAATTAAGCAAGTACTTAACTGTTTTGTTAAACTAAAGTGTCAATGCAAAATGGGACAGGTAACATGTGAGGTCTCTAAGAGACCGGATTTTTATTTCTTACCATGGAAAGTATTTACGGGAGATTTTACTGTTATACCTAAGCATCAGTTAAAATTTGCAGATGACAAAACAATTATGTAATTTTGTAATCAGGCTAAATATACTGAGATTTAGCTGACAGAACTGTCAGGGCAAATAAACTAAAGCCAGAGGAAGGACAGACTTTCTGTGTCTCCCTTTCTTCTTTAAGTTCTTCCCTTTCTCCCTCTCTCCTATCCTATCAGTTTAGTTCTGCTTTTCCTCTCTTTTATGAAATGAGGCCACTTTCACCTCTTTGCTGTGCTTTCCCTGAAGCAAACACTGCAGCTTTGCCCCTTACCAGGAGGCTTAAACTTACCTATTTTGACTGTGTCATTTCAGCTACTGGCCCCTCTTGCCCAGTTGCTCCCAGGGTCTCAGTTGCTCTTATTTTAAGTCTCTGTTTCCCAATCAGGACCAAACAGAAGAACAGGAATCAGTCATGAAAGCGGGTACATGAACCGAGGGAGAGAGAGCAAATTCAGTATTACTGAAAGGAAAAATAGTCAGCACTTACTGAAGACACATTTATCACTTTCTGGTGGCCAGAAACACCTTCTTCAAAAAGTCAATGCCATTGCAAACCCACAGTATTAGAGTTAACATATATTTGAAAGGCTCATTGACAAAATATATATAAGAATGGCAGGCTTTTTAGATTTGAAGTCTTTATCTGAACTTTACAGCTATTTGTGAACTCACAGGAAGTAGTCAAATTAAGTAATGAATGATGCACAAACCAAGCCCACATAAATTTACTAGAAATAAATTATCCAATAACATGATACACTTTAAGACTGTATTAGGAATGACAAAATCTGGAAACAACTGGGTCAATTCTGTCAAGTCAAAAAAGTTGCACTGAGATGCAGGAAGTGAGGTACTTGCAGAACACCAGAAGTACCAGTTCCATTGAAACCTGCTTTGTGTATGTTTGCAGGGCTCTTACAAAAACATAAAGCTCTTTCTACCTCCTAATTATTTAGGAAAAGCAAGATGGGAAAATTCAGATTTAACTCAGCGTTACTTCCTGTATACATATAATCCAAACAAGGATTAAATTGCTGGGGAGAATTAGCTTAAACAGAGTTCCACACAACAGGTTTCAGATACCCAGAAAAAGCACTTTGCATGACTGGCCCCTATGCCTTGCTGGTCTTTCTAACCACAGCTGCAGACATACTCAAATCTCCCAAAACTTGTCTCCCTCTTTTGCTGGCTGTCCTGAGCCCAGACTCCCAGTGACCCAGCCATAGCTCAGCAAGTGTTCGGTGCCGCTTCTGGTTAGGAGCTCCCCGCTCCTGCCCTTGCTTCTGGCCGCTTCTTCCTGCCCTTATTCAGTGCTGCTCTGCTCACACAGTCATTTGCAGGGTTGTGGCCCTAGGCCAGGGAACAGAATGGGATAACAAATCCAGGTGAGGAGGGGAAGGCAGGTATTTTTAATCTAAGTCAGTTCCCTGACCTGATCTGAGGAAGTTCACAGGCAATTTTCACACACTTGGCAATGGAAGCTGCAGTTAGGGAAAGAAACCATTTAAACTGTCTTTGCCATGTCACATAACTATATTCTCTCTTTAACTCTCAGACAGCCAAGCAATGGGAGAAATGAAATAGGAGATACAGGTGGACACCCTACTCCATCCGAACTTATATATTATTATTAAGGACTCATTTAGGTAATATAGCTACCAAACAGTCAGCCTATGCTTTACTGAGAAGAATGAAGACCAAAATAAAATAAAAATTAATAAATATAATCATTAATCCATCTTAAATGCATAAGGTGTAAATATCTGCTTATACCCGATCAATTTACTACTATTCTAAAACATAAAAACAAAAAAACAAACAAACAAACAAAACCCCCCACACTCACACACAAATACGCACCACACTGGGAAAGATCCAAGCTCCTGAACTCAACAGATTTGTCTTCTTTTCTGTTAAACACTGACACTAGGATTTTGCTGATACACAAAGCTAGGCCAATTGTGTCTGTGTGGATGAGCTTTAATCAGCTTATAAAGTTGCAACAATGAGGTGCAGCATGAGGTAATCAAACGAGTTGTGTGCACAGCCTGAAGACCTTCAAGAAGGACTTTCTTGAGCAACTAATTTGTATTCTCAGAGTGAATGGAAAGAGAGTCACTGAGTACAGCTGGCTACCTGAACTTCCCCTATTCAGGTAGTTATTTAAAATAACTGACTGTAATAAAAATTCTCTAATTTAATACTAAAAAAAAATTTTGGTTTTTTTTCAGGTCTTCCCTAAAATTGGAATTCTAGGTCATCTCTAATTTTATGAATGTATATGTGTAATAATCAGCCATACAGGGGTAATAACCCTTTATATTTCAATCTATGTTTAGTGATATAACCACAGATATAATGAAGTATATTTTTCTAGTACTATTCTTCTGGCAATTAACCTGTGTCAAGTATCACATTCTCATTCATTGTAAAGCCTCATAAAAATATTTTTGTCCATAAAATCTTTGCTTAATGGAATCTCTATAACTGTTACATCATCAGAAATGTAGCACTTCTACCTCTTCTAGTTTTGCATGTGTTTATGTGTATAAATGGAAAATGAATAAATCTTTACTGCTTTGTTATGACTTACCACTGGGTAGTTCAGAAAGTCACTAAATCAGCTTTGCTGTAAAAGTGTAACTAACTCACTCCTATATGTGCTTGTTTCTGGTAATACTAGGAACATAAGTGATACAGTCTTAACAGCAATTCCTTTAAAGTCTGACCAATCAATATTTAGCATATTTAAAAGCAGTTTCCAAAGGGTGCATTACTAAAAAGTAATTTAACATGGGCATTCCAAATGAACAATAAAATAATTCTCTTTTTTGAAAGTCACATGTCTTGCTTTCACGTGACCTTAAGGAGTATCTCCTGGAAGTTTGTAAATGAAATAATAGACAAATTTTGTATTACTCATGCACCTGGTGTACTTTTGTTGTCTATTAAAATAAATACAAAAAAAAAAAAAATCTTGTAACAAAGTTTGATGCAGCAGAAGTTTGATTAAGTTATTCTGAGTAGTCCTTCAAAACAGAGCATTGTGTAGAACTGAGGTGTAGAACATGGCATGGACTAGCATAATGTCACTGATTCAGTAATATGATTAAAACTCTCGGAGCAAAAATATCTATTATTTTATGCTTTCAATGTTACTTGCCAGGAAAACTAAATATTTTATAGGCTATTACCATAACTGTATCATTTTGAAGTATAAAAACAATTTTCCTTTGGAGTAAGTAATATTTTCTAGCAGTTTTAGTGCTGAGACTTTCCTAAGAAATTCTTCCACTCCTTTGTAATATTCCCTGGTAATGCCACAAACATCATAAATATATTCAATAACATGTGCATGTTATGCCATGTTTTCTGAGGTCAACTAATTGTTATTGTAGGTTGTTCTTTATGATAGAAGATACTCAGGAAGAGTTGTGCTGGAAGAAAAGAGGAGGAGGTGGAGCAGAAGAACCAGCAATGGGAAATTTATTAAGAGCACACACAGTGCAGCAAGGACAGATTGCAACCTTTACATTATTAAGAGAAAAAAAAAGAAAGAAAAGAGGGAAAGGATAAAGACAGGAGAGTCAACACTGCAAGAAACAAACCAGAAGTCCTAATTTTCAGGAAAAAAAAAAAGTTTATCTAATTTAAAATTGAACAAGTTTCAAATTGTTCCTCCAATAGTCAACAGGTGAATTCATTTAATAAAATAAGCGAGGAGGGGAGTTATACAGATGTCATATGCATGGGACTATTTCATATTTGTGGCTAGGTGATTTCTCATTTTCTCAGTTGGAGAAAAACAGAATTTCAGAGTACAGGGCAGAGTGCAGGGCATTTGCTCACTAAGCATTTCAGTTCTGACTTCCCATTCTTATTAACCAGCTTGTCACCAGAGAGAGTTCTTTATTAAACTGTCCAAGTAGTGAACTAAAAGATTTTTCTGTCATTTTAAATGGAAATATTATCAGTTATTTTCATTGCAAAATTGTTTTACTGAAGCTCATGCCATTCATTTGATTTTCCTGCCTCCAACTTTGCTCTTTTTAAGCAAATATTCAACAACCTCTTCATCAATCCAGGTGATTACATTCTGCAGGATAAAACAATTTCTGCCACTTAACTGTGGTCATGTTTTAGCTAATATAAGTTTAATATAACAAATGGACAGGCAATAGGAAAACATTTGATAATGACAGAATTCAATATTTCCCCCTGTACAGGAGAAATGTCTACTTTGCTGCTGTGCTTATTACACAAGTGCTTTAACCACAGTAATGAATTGTAACACATCTTCCTTCGCTTCACGAGAAACAAGGAAGCCTGACAAAGTATTAAAAAAGAATGGAAAGACAAGGAGAAGTCTCATCCAAAGCCACATCAGAGCTGAGGGGATTAAGAAAAGGAAATGAATCAAATTTAAGCACGAAACTATGTGGTATCACAAGTGAGACAACACTATAAATTTATTTGTTATAATTTCATGCTTTCCTCTGAAGTACTGAGGCTGACAAATCTGGAAGAGTACTTTAGTGTCCTCTTCAAATTGACACACACATTTCACTTCTTTTTACCCAAACAACTTAATTCCACCTTTTAATGGTTACCTCATCACATACTTCTTTGGGCAATATTACATTGATTATTTTAGGACTGAGGGAGGGACCTCTACAATAGCAATTTTAGGAGACATTATAAGCTCTGAAAGACAGTTTGATTCCTAAGGGAGAGGAGAGGGAGGAGAGAATGTACACGGGAAGTTTAAAAAATACCTATTTTATATATCTGTTGCAATTTCATGAAGCAGGACAGATATTCCCCCACTGAATGCAACCAGCTTAGCACACGCAGAGATAATCATATTTTCTGTGATCTGTCCAGAAATCCCTTTCTCTTCCCTTTTCTTCTTCTATCTCTTTCCCTTTCCTGGTTATGACTTACTTATTTCCTTATCTTTCCCTCAGACAGTACTCTACAACTTCTATAGTATAAAAAGTCTGGATAATAAAAGGTATACTAATACACAAACATGATCTTTTCTCTTGGATTGTCTAAAAGATTTTTTTTTTCTATCCTCCATCATATAACTTTGGAGTAAGATTGATGTTATTTTAACACTTCACACTGTTCATTTTCAAATCTGTTTGGGTTAAGTTGAATTTCTTTTCCAAGATATCCAAGCTTAGGAATGTTTGTTCTGGGATTGGTTACAATATTCCTGAAATGATTTAGGTTTTACATCATGACGTAGTCATATAACTAGCTAAATGTGATGCAATATTTCTAGATGGAATTTTCTCTTTTTAAAAGACATTGAATATTCATCAAAAATGTGAAAGAGAATATTACCAAACATTACTTCTCATGCTTAAAGATGTACAGCATCAGAAGTATATATTAAAAAGGGCTACATGTACAGATATTGGGTTAACTCAACTCTGAAAAAGTCCATACTGCAAATACAAATTATGAAATACTCAAAGAGAGAATTCATTATCTGATCCTGATCAAAAGCAGAAATAATGATCAAGATCTTCAGAAAATCTCATTATAAGTGTAACGAAGAACAATCAAAGAAACAATCAAAGAAATCAAGAAAAAGCAAAGTATTCTTTAAATCAGAAATATATACTGTTTCAATAAGTTTAATTGCATAGAATATGCAAAAAAAAACCGTTTTCAGATCATTCGCACAAAAAATGCTCTTATTAAATTAGTAGATTTCTGAAAGAAAAACTTGTTAAAATATTTTAAAAACTTAATAATTGTGTAAATCACAAAAAAAACACAATTATATGTTATTATTTTCAGAAGGACATAGTAAATTCTTCTAATCCCTCTAAATAAATAGTAGAATCTCATTTTAAAACTGGGGTCTCTGTGCCCATTTTCTATTTTTTCATGCTTGACTTCTCCTTTGTAAAGCGCAACTAAATAATACTTCCTAGCCTGAGAAACTCAAAGTGCTTGGCCTTTCTTATAAGTAAAATATTATCATTCCAACGACACAGAAGGGAAGCCATTGTCAGAGAAAGATTTCAAGCTTCAGGTCACAAGTCAAGTCACCTGTATAACCTTTTTTTAACAATATGACCATATTCCCCATTACTGTTGTCTTAATAAGCAGACATGTTTTGCATACTTTAGGGACATAATATGTCTTAAAATACTCAGGACATTATCTGTAGCATACCAGAAAAATCACAGCATGTCATGTCAAAAGTTGTTGATAAATTGTATTTCCAAGAGAGTCATATGTATGATTAGCACATGGATGTGATACCATGGGTTTCCTATGGGCTTCAGGAGGAAGACAGGCATTTGTGCAGACACAGGAGAACAGCGAGTCCATCTGTCTCCTGAAGCAGCTCTTCTCCAACGCTCCTGAGCTCTGGGCATGCCTTCTCTACCACAGACATACAGAAGTGCATGAGATTCACAGCCCTCCTGAAAACAGAGTTTTATGCCGCTGCTTTGGTTATTCAGACCTCCCAGCAATATATATTTCTTAGGTACCATGTTTACATGTCCTAAGTGCATCTGTTGATTCTGCATTTCATAAAAATGGACTTGCAAACAGAGATCGCAACTTGAGCCACTACATCTGTCTCAGTGAAAAAAACAACATATATCCTGCTCTTCTCTGTGAAGGTTTAGTCTGTAAGAAGGCAGTAGCCAAGAAACCAGTCATTTTTCATGCACTGCAACAGATCTTCTCAACACTGTTATTTACATACTATTGATTTGTTATGTTTGGCCATCTGCTTGTGGGTGAAATACTGTAGGCATATTTCATTTTCTTTTGATTTTGATTAGAAAGCTTACCAAAATTTTCTTTTTCCCCATATAAATACTCTATGTTCTTTTCATCCTGATGGAAAAAAAAATGCAAATAATGCTAACCTAAGTTATCAACAATACCCTCAGTGAAGCCTTTTTTGCACATATGTTTAGGAACTGCAGAGCTGAGTGTATGATTCTAAGTACTTCTTCCAATATACTTTATTTTTTGTCTTATATATTTACACAAAATGGAAAGTATGGTTCAATATGTATTTTAAATTTTGCAAATACTGTAAATAGTGGCAATGATTTTAAACCAGAAAATATATTTTTAAAAGCAAATCAAGATTGCTCAAAAATTGCCAAGGACTATAAGAAAATCTTCATTCCACTTCAAATCCAGCTAAAAGTAGATCTGCTATACTAATACCCTGGAAGCAATATCTTTTAGAAATCCTTTAACAACAGGCGCTTTGAACACAGTAGCTGATCTAAAATGCCCTGTGATTTAAATCCAAGTAGTACACAAAGTAATCCTCAAACAACTGAATCCTATTTAACTTCTCAAAACATCTGAATTTGAATGTAAGAAAGCAAGCATTTCTAAAGCTCCACTTTTAAATGCACATTTAACCTTAATCTCTTTCACTAACTCTTTCTTGAGGTATAACACACATATATCCATCTCAATTGTAGATCATGTACACACATATTTTTAAATGTATAATGTATGCAGCTTTCTGAGGATAGTTTCTAAAGAGAATTTTCCTCAGTTCTAAAACTACCATCACAATTATCAATGCCTGATTACAGCCTAGACAGTAGAATGTTACACACATGCTCTAGGTGCTTTTTCAGCTGATAAGCAGGAAATAATTTTTTTCTTTTGCAGTACAATAGGCTTAAAAAAAAAGGGGGCAAACAAAAGCATACAAATCCAGTTCCTCATCACGCCCAAACCCAGGCACTTCAAAACTCATAATGACAGAGAAGTGCAAAGATAGCCACCCTACAAGAGATAATTTATGCTAATACCATGCATTTGTCAACACGACCTTTCTTTGGCTTACCGTAAGAGTACTCATCTGAACCCAAGTCCTGATATGGTGAGGAATGCTCATTCACATCAAATGCAGCCAGATGCAAGGCTGCAGGGGCAAAGCGCAAAAATCCCACATGCAGCACTTCCCCACCTCCTGTAGATAACAACAGCGCAGAAGATCAGCATGTGAAAGTCTTCATCCAGTTTACTTCTCTCTGGATTGAGACAGGAAGAAGTTTCATCTCTGTATTAACCTATGATCATGCCAAGTCTAAAGTGGCACAACTCCATTGCCTTACCCTCCTCGAGCTGAATAGCAAAGCAACAAGGCAAAGCAAAGCAAGCTTGGACTGGCTTTCCACTGGGTGACACTTTTTCTCCTCCAGACGTCACACCATGATGACTGGATGAGATGCCCAGACCACACATCAGGAGAGGGCCTAGTGAAGTTGACAACTCCGAATCAGAGACATCATTTTACAGTTCATGGCATTCACAGGCCCTGACTGCAGCATACAAATTGCCAGGACTATGAGGATGCAAAAACCAGTATTTCTCTTGTTCTCTCCCTAATCTAACCCATTAGGGATGAGAATCAATAACTTGAAGCTCCTTGAAGCTACTACCCTTGGTAAAGTGTGCAGTAAGATTCACTAGAACATATGTGTCAGAGATCTCAGTGCCTAGTTACATCTACCCTCAAGATCTAACATCTTTTTTCCACAGCACTTGCATCTATAAATGGTGGAATGAATTTATAAAATCCACAGTATTTCATCTAAAAGTAATAGACTAAAATAATTTTAGATTCCATACTTCACCTGCTCTTTAATCTCTGCATTTTTACTGTTTTCCTCTTACATAAGAATAAACACAGCAATTCGTCCACCATTAATTTCAAAAACAGTAATGTTTAAATTCCTTTAAAAGGTCTGTTCTTACTGATAATTTCACAGTGTGATGACGCACTGATGCTGCATTTTCTTTTTAAATATATGTATATTATACTGATATATATTCAAATTACTCTTTCCATTATTGGCTGCAAGAAAAACTGTTGTGCACTTTGTAAGGTTATTTCCATTGGACAACATTTTAAATAAAATCAATAAATAATATGACCTGAAGGTACAGTGAACTACTCACACTGTCTGTGAATTGCTTGTACAAGTCTTCCCTAGGCTCATAAACTTCCTGTCGCTTGTCTAGTAGGCTTCAACACAAATTTGAATGATTCAACTTGACACACTGGGACAAGTGAACCTAAAAGAAAACAGTAAAAATCAGTCCTCTGACATGATAGGAATTTTGAACTTTTTCAAGTATAGGAGCCATCAAGATAGCCAAAATGAAGGTGACATTCAGAACTAGAACACAATGTTTTTCTACATGTAATTTAAAAATGTTCCAGAAAGTATTTTCCTTTCCTGATGACAGCTTTTATTTTTAATTCAATCGTTTACTCCATTTTCATGAGACATAAAGTATGTTCCCCTTCCTTCTGTATGGCAGATTATTAAATTCTTCCAAGGCATGCTGGAGGATATGGGTCAGCATAAACATGCTGAATGGGGTAAAAGTTTTCAGGAAGACGTTCAGGATACCTGCAGTTCACTTTCAGTTTAGACTTGCACGAAAATGTTGTTATATTCTGAGAACTGTACTGATCCACACAGCTGTGCGCGTTATTTTTTGTCACATAAAATTGTACATGGAGTACAACTCTTCTCTAAAGCAGCTATGAGAGTACACTCGTAAACTTGAATTTCGTTAAGCTGTGTGTGCTCTACAAGTACTCTGTATCAATACATCTTGCATATCTCCCTGAAAGGGTATAGCAATGTACATTTTTTTACGGTTGTGTATATGCACAATGGGAAGGACAGAGATATGTAGATATATCACTTCAAATACTTTAGTTACACTTAAAATTGTAATGCTTTCTGGTAGGGTAAAAACCTAAGCTAGGGCTATGAAAGAAGTTTTGGATAGTATAGCTGTTTTTTTAGCGTGATGCTTCTCTTCTTATAATGGCTGCAATGTACATGATGTTATAAAAATAAAATGATGTAAAAATTACATTACCAAGAGAAACTTACTTTGTTTTCTGAAAAGGCAGAAGTAATATTGATAAAGCAATTTTCTCCCTTTGTATTAGCATTATCTATCAGCAAAATACAGGCTACCTTTCCTAGTATAACTTAGATTTTACAGTCCCATAAGCACTGGCTATTTTAATGTAATGGATACAAAGTTCAAATACATTTCTTTGTAAGAAAAATCACAGACATCCAGGGTAGCATAATTTTCATTTTTCTTGCTCTATTTCTGTTTCCTTACCCTGCATCTATTAGGAAGCAAACTGCATTTGAAAGTGATGGGTGAAAAGAACACACAATGCCTTCAGTGGCCACCACATTATGCAGCTCCTCCTAACTGTTCTGCTTACCCCTAGACATGAACACTAAATACAATACATTTTTACTCATATATGCTGCACAACTATGAAAAAGTAGTAAAAGAAGAGAGAGTAATGAAAGGTTATTAACTAAGTTTAGGACCTTTAATTAATACAGCGATGTCTCAGCACCATCACTTAGCTGATCAATATCAGAATCCATATTCTCATTTGCAACTTTATGGCTACTTAAGGAGAACAAGAGATCACATTAAAAAAAGAAAAAAAAATCCCAACATAAATCACTCTTAATCTTCAATAAAAATAATAAATCCTTCTCTCTCCAACTTTTCTAATGTTTACCTAACAGAAACTAGATTCTATCTCTCAGAGGAATTCAACATTACCCCAGTGAAAATAAAAATCTATCTTCTAGTACTGCTGAATAAGTGAAAGTAAAAGGAGGTTTGCAACTTCAGGAGTTGTATTTTCCTAACCAGAACAACCCTTTCCTCAATGATTAATCCAATATCTCCCTCAAATTCCTAACTTACTGAAGGAAAAAGCATTTCAAGATTTTTTAAGATTAGAATTTACAAAATTCCTCCGTTATCTACAGATTGATTAGTAAAACATCAAAATTCTCTAGGTGAACTTTAATCATAATATAACAAAGAGTCTATAGATATTTCAAAATAATGCTGTTCTATTCAAAACTCAAGACTGAGTTTAGAGGCATCCTACTATGCCATCTAAAGCACCTCCATGCAAAACTGTTTCTCCCTTCTAGAAAGACCAAAATCTACTACAATGATCTTTGTTTTGATTACTATTTCATGCTTATCAAGAGTTTTATTTAGATCAACAGACGTACACAGAGTACTATACTCTTTTCTGACTCTGCTTTATTTCTTGATGCTTGCAGGAAATGTTTCAGTGCAGAATGAGAGCCAGATCTTCAAAGCTACCTATGATAACAATATATGAGAAAACTAAAGGCATTCCAATCAGTACAAATTAAACACTGTATTCAAGTATAACCAAATAAATGCAAGCCTGATTTACAAATAGCTGGAAAAATATTGTAACAAACTTAATAGTTTATTTACTTTAATATTTGTTGTTATGATGATGTATGCTTGGAAAAAAAAGCACAGTTAGAACTTAATATTCCATTTGTGGAAATACAAGTCTCTACCACTTGAAGCAAAACAACCTTCAGCTTTTTCAGCCCATGGCTTATGTTGCACAACTATGACTCAATTGCAGGGACATTGACACTGTTGTACACTGGTCAATTTACTACAACCCTCCACTGAAATCCTCCTTGACCCATACGTATCCGGGCTCATGAAAAAAAGAAACTACATTTGAAAGAAGAAAGCAGATCTTTGAAAGGTCAAGAGTGAATTACATAGAGCACAGATCATAAAACAACACAACAGCATACTTGTTCTTTCTACTATACTCAAAATCACTTGTTTATTTTTTTGTTATAAAGAAAATACTGCAGATGTACCTGTGCTCTTTTTATGGTACTTAATAATATTTGCCATGTAAGCGTGGTGCAGCAAGAGGATATATATTAAACATGCAGGAAACTTCCACATTATTTGTAAGTGTAGCATTTCTGGATTTTCCATGCAATGTACGCCTGTATTTATTAAAAATGGGTAAATTGAGTTTAACTCCTGAGAAGTTTCTAGCTTGTGTTTTAGCTTATTTATATGTGTGCACACAGGTACATACAACACACTTCATGGTAATCTAGAATAGTCTAGAAAAGTTCTTTGGTTAATAACTTTTGCTGAAAAAAAAAAAAGGAAAATTATGCTAAATGTGACTATTTGCAGCTGAAAACAACTATTGTGAGGCATTAAAACTGGTTTTCAATTTACTTGCACCAAAACATTCCAATTTTGTAGCAAGAACTGAGGTAATATTCCAAAACTTATGTAGTTAAAATCTTCCCTTTCACTTCCTTCCTCTTCTGTTTTCTGCCCCTCACTTTGTATTAGCCCAGTTATTGAAGTAATCTAATCTTTCTCCTCTGGCTCTCCTTTAGTTTTCCTCATAATTATAGTGGGCGATCCTCTGCTTCTTCAAAGGGTCTCCTAAATGTCTGACATTGTAGGCCTTCTCTTGTAGAATCTCATTTGTTTTAAGCATTTAAAATGCTTAAAATGCTTAAAAATATATTGGAGCAAAAACTAGAAGGAAATGGGGTAGCATCTCCCAGAAGGTGCTTCAACCAGGTAATTAGATGGTGGAAGAAGGGAAATCAACCCCAGCACTTGGCTGGCTTTGTGAAAGACCCCTACTTCTTGTCATGAATCTATTCTTTCATTTTTTGAAAAATGAAACACATGGATTTCTTCAAAATCCCAAAAAACATTGGCTTTAGAGGGACCCAAATCATTTCCTCTTCAGTCACTGGCTTCTGAACTGAAAAAAAAAATCAATTAGATCAATACCCCTAAGGTAAAATCACATGTTAGATCCAGAGGTGAAAGTATCAAGCTGCACAACTTAACAGTTAGTTAAAAGTTTTAATAGAAGGAGGTACAAAGGAAAATTTAAGCAGAAGGAGGCAAAGAGAGGTGACAGAACTGTGAAGGGACATGAAAGCTTCTCCTACAACACACTGATATAGAGAACGCATAATAAAAATAAATATGAATACTGACTAGAACAAAGTGAGAAAGCCAGAATTTTCTGTCCTCCTCCATTTTCAGTTTCAGCTTACTGACAAGCAAAATGAGCATTCATTCCGAACTGGTTATTTAAGCTGCATTTTCACACAGAAGGATATTGCTGAAGGATATTTTTTTAAAAAAAGGATATTTTTTGCCACCTTCATAAAGACTATATTGAATAGCAAAATTAATGACCACAAATCATTCTAAAAATTTTACAAAATTGGATTACAGCTTAAAGCACTATATCCCAAATTTTTCTACTTGTTCACTTACTTTCATTTCCACTGCCAGGCAGAAATGCAAGAGTATAACAATGACTAGGTTTGGAAGCTAGAGACTAAACCCAATCTTTGTCAGATTTGATAATAATTGAAGTTAAAAGATGATGGGAAAATAGTATTGAGTATAATAGAGTTTTTCATTCCTCTCTGAAGCATCTAAAGGTAGTTATATCCAGAGACAAAATATTAAACTAGACATACCAAGACACGATATAACTTCATGGAAGATGCAGTAAGTTTACATATAAGAGATGAACCATTCAACCACTTGCTTATCGCACTCCATACTCAAGACTGGTTCTGCTAGTGTACAGCTAAGAGACATGCAAAAGCATTTCCCAGCAGACCTTTCAAAAACCTGTAGAAAAAAAAGGTATTTTAATATTTTATTTTAATATTTATTTAATATTTTTAGTGAATATTAATCATAATGGATGAAATGGGAAAATTCTGGGTACACCCTTCCAGTTCTACTTGTTTTACATGACAAATTGTAACTCTAATCAGTACAGCATGCATTTGAGTGCAGGGAATAACATCATCTGTATGTTTTGAAAGGCTTAACTTAGTATACTGGAATGTTAGCTTTGTTGTTCATTTGTTTTCCTGGGCTTTTGAGGAAATAATGCCAACCTTCATCCTACTGAGAATCTGAGGCCTGGCTTCTTCCTAATTAGCAAATAAAAACAGTGCTCTTCCTTTTATAATTGCCACATCTTCTTCTGTCATCTCCTGTGTGACAGTAAGGGCATGATATTCCCTGAAGACAGGAAACATCCTTGGTATTATAATCAGTCCTCTCTTTGCTTCTAGCTATCAGATACTTAGAATGACGTACATTTTTAGGTCTCATCATTTGGTATCTGGATGAGCACATCATGGAAATACACGGGCTATTAAAATATACCAAGGTTTTTTTTCAGATTTTACTGCTGTAGCCTAACAAAGAACATCAGGCACCATTCATTCACCATTTCAAGATATTCTTTGCCTTCTTATCAAACAGAAAGTTTCTCTTTAAATGAAAGTTCAAATTCTGATGCACAACTTGTCAGACTGATAGAAACAATGTTTTTCTTCACTGCATATTCCCTCCAGTTCAAGCCCTTCTTTGACTTTTGGAAAATTCTTCCTGCCACTCCTTTAACAATGCTACTTTAAACTTCATTTACATGATGCTGTTCTGCATTTGTTTAGTTTGCTTAGTGCTGATTCAACGTAAAGCCTGATTCAACAAAGACTACAAATCTGCAATATTTCTAAATGCAATCAGAAACAGTACAAATCCTCTTCGTACAGAAAAAGTTATATTTCCATTTAAGTTAAGCAATATTTTTTCCTGACACTTTTATACAAAGGTTCCAATTTCCACATGTTCCCACAAGGAAGTTATGGACGGTATAACAAGTCAATTCATAAATGATAGTCTATCTTATTCTGATGCCTCTTGATAAGTCTAACAAAAACTCCGTGAAAGAGCAATATGGAAGAACTAAAGCTGCACTGTTTTGCTTGTGAAAATCCACAACTTGAACTGCTTTTTAACCCAACTGCCTCAGTGAGACTGTCCATTCATTACTAAACCTGAGTCGCAGCTATTCTTGTTTTGAAAAATAACACTGGGATTTAATTTAAATTTTAATTGTTGCCACCTGCTAATTGCCCCCAAATAGGTTTTGCTCTGACCTTGCTGAAAACCTTTAAAGAAACTTACTATGTTATGCATCATACTATTTAGAAAACATCTGTCTTACATTTGATTGAAAGAACTACCAAATTACTTGAAGTTTTTCATTCAAAACTAATCTTCCAACTCAAAGCCTGTCAGTACAGTACATCCCCTGATAGTTTTCCTTGTATGCGATTTGGCATACGAGCATAATACTTTTGACACCAAACAAAGGAAACATTTTCAATATCATGTCCTCAAGCGTCTAGTGAAACAAAAGCCATCCTTTCAGTCTCTGTAGAATATTACAAAATATTCATCTGTGTCATAAATAAATGCCATCTATGTTAGACTGGACATATTTCTAATAGCTTAGAATCAGCCTGGAGAACTAATGCTATTTATTTTTTATCTTCCTGACAGAACATCTTATTTGATTTTCCTGCAGAGCATACAGTACCCAAATCTTGCCTCTGCAATAAAAAACAAACATCACTTATTCACCTTTTCATTGCAATATCACATAGACATTATTGCAGAGAAAATTAAATATTTCCATCTTCACTCCTTCTGAGAATGTGCTCCCTATTGAATTAGAATTTGCATGCTGTGTTCACTCAAAATACATATGGTAACATTTTGTTTGGTGTTCCAATATTCTGTGTTTAATACGACAGCAGACAATCTTCTTATGTATGTCTATCATTTTATAATATAACATTTTAGCTGTTACTTTTTCCCTCTACCTGGTCAGTTCTATTGTGTGAATATAAGCACATTTAGAGGCTTCTGTAGAGGTGAAAGCAGGTGGTCTAACTAACTGCTGCAGAGAAAGGGAAGATGAAAAATTAGAGGCTGCTATCAGGATCTGCTCTTCCTTGCTTTGAAAGCTTCTGCTGCCTGATTACTAGAGACTAGTTATCAGCTGAAGAAGGAGCTGTCATTAGCATCTGTGGGCAGGCAGACCCAGAAGAGAGAAAAGCATCTCTAACTAAAAGGAGGATTTCTCTTCTGAAGGGAGGATGAAAGGGCTGCTGGTGGTAGCAACAAAACCTGTGGAAAAGCTGAGGAAAAGCTGAGGGAAAAGAGTGAATTTGACAGAAGTGGTGCACATGGACAGCCAGATGGCAAATCCTAACACACTCCTTCAGGCTTAATGGGATGGAGGAACGTCATAGTCTGTCTATTAGCACTTCCTAATGCGGTACATGCTCTGTGCCACATGAAGAGGCCGCACAAACATGCAGTTCATCAGCATCTTATCCTTATTTGTCCATGTTCCCAATAGAAATACTTTCTACATAAGTCAAAGATCACTTCATATTTATGAGTTATTGAGCAAAAGAATACAAGGATTCAAAATTCAGACTCAGTACAACAGTATTCCTAATAATTAAAGACTGTGTTTTCTAACAATTGACATAATTCCTAGTACTTTAAGCTGTCTGTTATTTGGATTATTTTAATCATTGCTCTTATACAATGCATATACATAATGGGAAAGGGTCTAAGGAACACAATAATATCCTGATTCACAGTTGGATCTCCAAGATATAATATATCAGCTAAAACAATATGTATTATTTCACTTGTAGTTAAAAAAAAAAAGGCCCAATTCCTTACTACATTTTCTAACTTTCTAACTTCTATTTCACTTTTCCTGCATTCCTGGGCTGCATATACGGTAGAAACTGCACTGGTACATATAAAATACAAACATTTGGAGAATAATAAATAAATAATCCAGCATAACCTGCATGTGGGGAGGTGTTCCTGTTTTTTTCCTGTTTTTTTTTTCTATATCTACAGCTTTCATGTGAAATCACATGCATGAAATTTTGAGGATAACTTTTTTGTACTTTTGTACTTTTTGTTTGTACTTTTACAGACAACTTTCATAATACAGAAAATAGCAGGATTTTGATGGTTACCAAAAGCTGTAACACTGCCTATAACACAAAGAAAACAGAATACAAATGCTCATTGTTCTGTGATATGATTAAGAGCAAAAACAAAGCCATTCTGGGAACATTTTCATTTTGTACTTTGGGATTTCTGTTGATTTAGAAAATCAACAATGCTTTTTAGCATTGTGCTAATTTTAACATGTAGTTATCTATATTATTTAACATATTTAACATATTATCCTCTATAAATATCTCTCTCCTAGAGATTTTTAAGCAACTAATTATTTTTTCAACAATATCCCTGTGCCACGTGTTCTACGTACTCCTGCTTGAGCAGGGGCGTTGGACTAGACGATGCCTAAAGATCCTTTCCAACCTCAACTCCTTTGTGATTCTGTGACAATTCATGCAGATGGTTCTGCTCAAAGGTACAAAAAAAAAGCAAAGATTTTTTTAATCCCCCTTCTTGAAGCATCAGAAAGAATTGATAAAAATAAAATCATAAATAAATAAAAGTTTTTAGTGGATGAACAGATAATGTTCAAAGGATATACGTCCATGTCTGCTGCCTTTAGAGGAGGCTAAGAATACCTCATAATAAGCTGAATGATAATGTTCATTCATATTTATCTTAAACGGTACAACCAAGTTCTAGTTAGAAAGATGTATAGCATGACGGAAGATATTATCTAGGAATAGTATTTTTTTTTTCCTCTAGCTGAATTAAAACAGGAATATCATACCTTTTATTTATAGGGTTTAAGGTATACTTTCATTTTAATTTGTATTCATTTATGTCATCTATATTAAGTGCACATCAAAGATTACTTATCTTCAGAAAAATTATCCAGTAAATCATCAGCTAGTAATGGGCATTTATTTTATACATTGATTTTGTTAAATGCACTCCTTTTTAGTCCCTTTCTTTCTAGAATTTTTTTGTTTAGGAAGAACACTTTTAGTTATTACATTTTTTTCATGAAATATTTGCTCTAGTGCTAAAATCCTTTCTTTGATTCAGTTCTAAAAAAAAAGAAAAAAAGAAAAAAGAAAAGATAAAAATAAAACTGTTTCCATTCAAATTAAGTTTAAAACTCATTAGAAAATTCAGTTCACTTTGAGATACCCTGAAATAGAAAACAATTCAATCTACTTAATTTTGTATCATTTCCTTAGCTTTGACAAATCTCAAGTGATTTGTTGTTGTACTTCCTAGACGACATGCTGCTTATCAGTTTATTCTCACGGATACTTAAGAATTTCAAGATTTCCAGAGGCATCAGCTGTTTTGAATGACACCTAGGTAAAGACAATGAGTTTCGCAACTCATAGCAACTCATAGCAACTGAGATCATTGGGGGGCACATTGCATTATGTTATAAAGTAAAAATAAAATTCAACACACACTAGAGACACGTTCAGAAAACTAGATTTTCATATATATATATATATATACTCAAAAATGCATACAAATACACAAGCATAAAACTTTTGTTATAGTAAGCCTCAGAAGTACGACTACAAGAGCTGAGAGAGCTCATATTTTGTACTTATAACATTCTGGAATATAAATACCTGAAGCTTCTTCAACAATATAGTCTCCCATCTTTTATATCTAACGGTATTTGACCTGTGCAATATACAGCTGTTTATTTAACTTTAGCTAAAGCTGTAGAATATATGAGAGTTAATGATGCTCCAGAGTTTACTAACTGCCTTTTCAAGTTTCTAGGATTTTTTTAGACATTTTTACAAATTTTTAGAAATTTTCCATACATTCACCATACCCAAATGTTATATCATTCCTGTACTATATACACATACATATTTATCTTGGGCTTTTTTGGTGGAGGAGGAGGAAAGGTTGTTTGATTGTTTGTTTTAGTTTTGTTTTGTTTTGGTTGATTTGGTTTTGTTTGCTTGTTTTTAAGAGAGAGGGGACAACTACATCTCTATAATCTCATCTCCCACATATTACAAGCCAGAATATCTTATTCAGGAAACTTCACAGAAGCACAAACCTCCTGACTGAGCTCAAGTAAATATTTTAGAAAGGCTGTGTTTTCAAAATCTGAGCAAAGCTCAAGGCAAGTGAGACAAAAGGAGAGTCTGGTTGCATTTGTACTAAACATTTGATGGATCTCAGGGTTGGAGCCTCAGATTTTCATGCTCCTGGCTAAGTGCTCTTACCATATGGCAACATTCAGTCTATTGCACGCTCTCTAGCACAATAAATACTATTCCATATTAAGGGTGGTTCTGATTTTTTTTGTATTGAATTATTCTAAATATAAGATATCAATTCCATTTTAATCCTTTCATTTTCTCCATTCTCTTTTCTCCTTTTATTTGAAAATGGCAAAGTGATGCAAGGTTTGCCATATCACCATTGAAATTGTTCTACTACCTGCTATCCTGTTACATTAAGAATATAAGCTCACAGTTTACATATAGGCTGGCTCTGCTTTGGGAAGGACGTGACACATTTATTTTCTCTATGAAACAGCTATATTATTTATAACAATTATATAATTATATTATAGGTTATATCTCCAAAATTCAGAACTGAGTCCCCTGGAATCAATGCCAGCAAGGCAGTGGCTTCAGCTCAAATGAAACTTACAAATAAGACAAATTTTGGAAATGGTAGAAATAGAGGCAGCTGGGTGCTCACAGGCCTATAACTCCATTTATACCCCAGGAAGCGAGTCAGGCTCAGAGCTCAGGCACTCACAGTGCAAGAGACACCCCCAGGTGACAACAGGCTTCGTCACACACTGGACAACGTGCTACCTACTTGTCCTATGCTTGTTCTCCTAAAAAAACATGTTATGTATTGCATTACCCAGCCACAGAGGAGCCTTTATCTTTTTCTTTTCTTAGGTAGATGCATAACTTAACATATTGCTGGCTCACAAATTGCCAAAGTTTGATGTCCTTGCATCTTATGTACATGTCCGTCACTGGGTAAAACAGTACCATTTGCACTCTGGAGCATTTCCTACTACTTTGCAGAGGTGAAAATGACTACACAGGACAAGAGCGGTTCAAAGAGAAAGCCTGTAATAGCCTATACTAAAAAGGATGCTTTGGGAACTTTATTCTTCCATAATTTCTGTTTTTGAGAGAGAATTGGGGTAGCTGAATATTGCATCAATGCAGGGGTTTATTCTTACATTTTATTTAAGACAGTTTTATATTGTAATTATAATTAGGAATAACAGCTAGGCACTGTATCTCTAGTGAATTCCAGTGGCACTATTATTCTTTGTTTTCTACTAATTTGTTTTGTGAATTTGATAAATTTTAGTGGCCAAGAGAGTGAAAAACTACCCACAGTGTGCATAGCCAAGAAGAGCTCAGACGTGCTAAATCAGGTTCTCTAAACAGCTGTGCCAGTATACCTCTGTCCAAAATTGCTAGTTGAGTCTTGGGTCTTTGCTGAGCAGACCGCCAGCTGCACAAAGCAATGCCAAATTGTATGCAATATAAACAAACATCCACTTAGGTTTATATTTAGACCACCAAACATGTTGCTATCATGTCCTATGGTCAGATTTAAGTCTAGATCTCCAAAAATGTATCCTACTGCATTGACCAACTGTGCCACCTAGCTCTGTTTTAAGGTAATCCTATTATGTAATGAATTATGATGCGAGATTTCAGCATTTCTGAATTTGAGTTAAATAATCCCTCTAAGCAGCTGGATTCTAAATGAAAATATTTCTACTGTACCTGGACCAAGTCTGAAAATGTCACAGTACTTTTTTCTTTACACTGATTAATTCACATTATTACTATACCTTTTTTTTTTATTAGGCAAATATTCATGCAAGAGACTNTTTTATTAGGCAAATATTCATGCAAGAGGTTAAGTCTTTCCTTTTTTTTTTTTTTTTTTGAGAAAAACCTCGAAAAAAAATCACTCGGGGCTCAAAAAAGTTAATAAAACAGAACTACATTTGTATTAATTGTGGATGTTAAGGAGAAATGGGCTTATCTCCAATGTTATAAACTGGAAAGTTTTTCCTTTAGATTCTTATCACTTAATGGCCATTTAAAAACCAGGTTTCCTCTTAACAGGACATGTCAAACATGACACCAGTACAAAGATTTATTACCAGAGGTAGTTCAGCTGTCACCACTGGATGCCAGTAACTCTAGATAAAAAGGAAAAAAAAAAAAAACCCTCCCGGCTTACTTAACAGGCTACACTTCAAAAGGCCTTGAAACCAATTCAGCAAACCAACCAAAGAAGAAAGGAGAAAATTACAGCATTAGCATGAAAATACTACAACTGCAAGACATACAATTATGGTAATTTGAGGAATAAAAGGACTTGAGGCTCCTTCTGAGCCTAGGACTCAGAGGTGAATCCTTTACACAGCCAGGAGGCTTTGCACTTGATAAGCAGTTATTATTGGAGGCCCTAGATTAGGTGTTCCCTCAAGAACTGCTTACTGATTAAAAAAGGGAAAAAAATTATTAAAGGCAAAATACAGTTTATTAAATGAGGTAAAGGATGACTCAGCATGGAATGACCAGTCACCTAGAGACAAATTTTGTAAAAGATTATAATCTTAGCCTAAGAAGTTACAAATGGCCTTTTGAAAGATGAAGTGCTATATCACAAGAAAGTCCAATATGTTGCAGAATGAGAGCTGCTCAGAGGTGGGAAGGCCACAAGATTGTTTCCTGACATTCCTATGCAGTGGCTGCAGATACAAAACCTTATCTTTACACATGCAAATACAGAGCATGCAATACAGAAACGTACACAGGTGCACACATACAGCAGGGAATGATCAAGTAATCTCACTAAAACCATAGATGATGGATTAATGGGCTGTTAGTACAAGTTGTGAGGTTTTCTTCCATAAAGAAGTAGAAATACTGATACACTTCTGTACATCTGTGCGAACACACATCAAGGAAGACTGAAATTATATAAAATAAAAGTATATATAAAACATTATTCCTGTTTGATTTCTTCTGTCTTCTTTCCATTCTTAAGGCTGTCAGGAGGATAAGAGACAAATTAAGCATCGATCCTTCTGTTTGAGAAATGTTCCTTTCCTAACAGATCCTGCTATGCTGTCAGGTTAAAAACACCTGGGCAAAAAAAAATAAAAAAGACTTTAAATGCCAGTGACACCAACAGGCTCAGGACTACAGGACTAGTTTTAAATAGGTGTCTCATTAAGAAATCAATGCAAAACAAAAACAAAAAAATGACTCAAAAACAAATGCACAGTTCGGGGAGGCTAGGAAGGAAAAAATAAACAGTGAGTTTCTAGCTACTCGCCAAGATCAAGTCTAGTTAACACACCAGGCTCTCAGTGCAAGTGTGCTCCTGCAAGAGGCACCCCCATGCGCCCGTCTGAAATAAGCTGAGGGAGCTCAAGACAATGCATAGTCAGGATTAAATGTAAATTATGACAGAAATTTTAGGTGAGCTAAATTGAAGCTGCATGGCCACATAACAGAAATACCGGAAGACAACATTAATAAAATTTTTTGAACTCTGCATTTTTGAAGAAATATTTTTAATTTTCTTATGGGTGATATGCAAATTGTCTCTCTGCTACTGTGTTATTTCTGTATGAATTACCTATTGTAATTTTTAAAGAGAATATATGGGGTAGGAAACCTTCCACAATCCAACATCAGAGACTCCTGGTAATTTCCTTATCTCAATGTTCAAAGTGAGGATAAACCTCATTTAAAAACAGCTGGGCAAGGGAGAATCTCAAGTATTTTTGCCTTCTATAATGTAACCTACTGAGTGTTTGGGATGATGTCTTAAAGATTAAGAAGTGAAACAGAAATATTTACCTCATGATCAAACAGCTAGTGAGAGTCCCACAGAAAAGTGTCAGACAAGTAATCCACAGACTTCCAGAAGTAAATTAAGAGACAGCAGCAATCAGCAATTTTTTAATTATCTCCCATTCTAGCTTCCCTATAGCTTTTGCCAGAAAAAAATGAAATGAAAACTGATATTAAAGGAAAATTATGAATATTACCTTGTAGAGAGGTGAAAACATGAATTTTGGATTTCAGATCATTTCTATACTTAAAATCAGAACTTTATGATTACAATATGCTTTCTTCTAGGTCAGACTAGGTTAAATGTTCTTTAGAAAACTAAATAGGGAGATCCTGAGTCAGGAATTGTCAGCACACATTGTGCCTACTATCCCTAGTCTCCATATGGAATGGGAGTAAGATGAAGCTGAAAGCCTACGCAATCATAAAACACTATTCCTTTTTCAGGGGAGAAATATTACAGTAAACAATTCTAATAACATGCTCTACATGCACAGCTATAGAATTAATTTCAATATACACAGAAGTATAAAAAAACAAATCTGCTTCATCCAATTCAAGATTTTACCTCCTAGAGTGGAAAAGAAAAATGCATTGGAAGGAGGTAAAATAGTAGTCTATTTACCAAAACACAGAAAAAGCTAACTAAGTGTATTTATTTGGAAAAAATGGGTGGCATAGGGTTTACTTAGGGGTTGACCAAATGTGCAACAAAGACAAGAGTCTTAATTACATTTCTTCATTTACACAAATCTGTTACAGGGAAAGGGAAAAAAAAAAAAGATGTTACATATTACAGTTATACGACACAAAAAGAACCTAGAGGAAGAATATTTAGAGAGAAAAAAATATATGCAACTCATTGTATTCACAAGATTTTAAAACAGTCATACTTGTCTGTTTAAATCAATACTAGCTTCCTCTAAATCAAAAGCAATGGGAAATAAACTGATGCAGAATTTTGTTTTGTCAGTTGTCACAAACAAAAAAAAAGCTGAAATCTCTACGCATATATGTATAATTTATGATTTTTTTTTAACTTTTTAAGCCTCAGGATTTTTGAACTTTAAGCTTCTGGTTAGTTGTTTTCATAAAAACAATCTAGGCAGAAATTAAATGTATAGAATTTCAGCTTGATTCTTTGTAAATTATGCACAACTGGAAGTAGAAAATGATAAAGCTAAAAAATAATAAAATCAGAGAACAAACAAAAGAAGAGCCATAAAGTCCAGCCTGCCTACAAACCATTCACTTTGCCCCTCTACTTTGAAATCTACACTGGACTGAAGCCCAGAAATAGCAAGATGCAATCCTGCACCTTGACAAGTCTATGACTGATATCTTTTGACCAGTCAGGGAAGAAATAGAAACATAAGTAGCATAAAATGTTAGAAAAAGAAAAATCAAGCTCTTTCTAATTGAACCAAAACCATTTTTTATATTCAAAAGGCTAGTTTTTTTGGTACTTTGTTTTCTATGAAATCACGATTTTACTGGTTTGAAGATATTTAAATATATTTTGTTCCTCCACATTCAGAACCCATCTAAAAAGAACAGAGAGATTAAAAAACAAAAATATCTAGAATATCTTTCATTCAAAACTCTCAGGGCCTAGTCCTGCACTTAAAAACTTAATGGTATAAACTCCACTGTCCAAGACAAATGAGATGTTGAATCACTTCTATTCTAACTTGGGCGGTTGGTTGTTTTCTTTTAACTCCATTCTAGCTGAGCACATGCTAAAGATTAAACTCTGCTCCACATCTAAGTGAACATGCACAAAGTTAAATCCCATGGGGGACACGGTACAGAGACTTGTCGGTTGTAAGCATGTGTGTGAAGGAGCAAAAGTGCTTAGAAACACTGAATGTTAATAAATACATGGAGTGAACTAGTATTCTGATCTAGTTTAATACCTTGCTTCTTCAACTAAATGTTGTGTGGTATAATGAAAATAAGTGCCTATCTTGGTCTCTTCTTTACATTAGCAGCAACAGGTGCTTTTGATTGAAATGCAAATATAACATTTTAAAAGTGCTGCTTAGAACTACTTTTACACTATGGAAGTCTCATAAGAAAACAGCAAAGATGATGCCTAAGTTATTATTATCTTCATTTTCAGAAAAACACAGGACCTAATGTATCACTGAGTTGGAGGAGTTTATCCTAGCCGCTTATTTTACCGGAATTCTCTTTCAAGGATTTCTGCAGTAACTTCAGTTAAAACAATCAATTTTCTTTAGATATGCTAACTCTAAAGATAAATTCAAAAACTCACTAAGTAGTGTTATTTATCCAGTAATAAGAACCACAAATACGTGTAGTCATCTACGCATAAGTATAACAAGGTTTGAAATACAAGAATATTACAAGAAAAGCAATAAGGAATACTTCTGTTCATACCTGATGATCCTGATAAATTCAGTCACACATAGGTTTTGGTAATTAATAAGCAGCACAAACATGACAGACTAGCACAGTAATGAAGAATTCAAGTGAATTAAAATAACCTTTTATTTGGGTGTAGATGCATTTTCAAAAAAAAATGGACTGTTTTGACTGTGTATGTTGTCCATGTTTTTACTCTTTTTTTTGCTACTTGTTTGATAGCCAAAGAATACTAATTGCTGTCACATGGTTATGGTTGTGCTTCTAATTTTGCCTTTTCTTCAGTGTTGTGCTTTGAAAAGTATCCACAGTGTTCACTCTCTTTATGTTTCACTTCACTCCCTGTAAATTGGTTGCAATAATGTCTATGCAAGATAGAAGTTTTGTAAAGCTTAATTCATTATTTATAGAGTACTTTAAGGTGCTCAGAAGAAGACTGTACAGCAAATGAAAAGCAAACACAAAGTATCCAAGGATACGAGCCTTTTGAAGGACTACAGGTCTTTTAAAGGTTTGCAAAGAGCCTTTAAGAGAGGGCAAATTTTCATTTCCAAGGAATCTGAAGTTATAGTCCATGTTTTGATTCAGAAGAGGTTTGTGATCTACATGTAGTGAGGTTTTCTGATCCTGTGGCATTTTTTAACTCTATTTCTACTGAACATTCAAGACAGACCCAAATCTTAAAAACCAGTGCATTCACAATTCTATGACTGAATTTCAATTTTCATTGCAGTAGAAAATTGTGTCACAATGTTATTTTTCCAAATTGTCTGCAAAAACAACCATTTAACCCCTTAGATTTTTTTCATAATTTTTATATGACACTATTCACTTATTATTTACAGCTATACCTCTGAAGCTGTAAACTTTTTTTATGCCATTACATAAGGCAGAAAGAACTGAGATACTAAATGACCCACATAAATACAAGGACTTCACTTGCATAATTCCAATTTTATTAAATGCAACAAGAAATTACATTAAGAACCTAAAAAGAGAAGATAGATAAATTAGAGAAGAACCCCAAATTGGAAAAATGTTAACAGCCTTTCTCAACATCCATAATTAAGACAAAGAGTTAGTTGAGTGTTGAGAGCAAATCATTTCCGAAAATGGAACCTGGATGTTTTAAAGAATTCTTCTAGAAAAAATTCCAGATACTTCCACATTTCCTGGCATTAATGAAAGTTACAAGATATATCAAAAAAAAAAAAAAAGAAAGAAAGAGCAAGTTATATCATAGTACTGTTCCCATCCCATCTTACAACTAAACTAATTTAGGACGCATCTAATTTACTGCTACCTTAAGTTAATTTATGATTCCCATTCATGATTCCAAAGACAACACAATAGCATATCTTTAAGAGGAAATGTCCTTTATTTATGTGATCTAAAAGAATGTGCAATGAACAACAAAGTCATATGACTTTTTTCTTTAAGAGACAACACCACTTTGCAGCAATCACTTATCAATGCCTTGATGGTTTCCTATTCTTTTTCAAGTAAGACACATTTTAATGAAAAAAAAATGAATAAATTATTTTATTCTAATCAGTTGTAAAGGACTTCTTCCTTTTTTTTTGAACGATATTGTTGAAGACATAAAGAAAATGTGTTTTTCTATAAAAATCATTTGTCAGTATCTTCATTATTTCTAGCATTTCCTATTGTTTTTATTTTGCAATTTGACATTTAGAGGAAAATCTCTTTTACCTTAGAGCTTGATAGTGCCCAGATGTTGCATGGCTTCACACGAGATGAAGGAGTTCTTTGCCTTTTCTTTTTTTGGCAGCAGAGAGACCAGGCACTACTGTCATTCTTCTGAATCAAAGGGTTGCTCTTTTTTGTTCTCACACCAGGCAAGTCATATATTTTGTTTGTTCACATTGTACTATGCTACTTTACTGCTCCATTAAAAAATGAGAGGTCAAAAGCAGAGGGGCAAGTTGCTGAAATAAGGTGGAAGCCCTTGGAGGAGGAAGAATTTTTTCTGCTACGTGACAGCAACTGATCATGCAGAGCTGGGAAAAACTATGAAAGTGTAAAGAACAGACAGGTACTCCAAAACTCTTTGAAAGAGGAAAGACATCAGATGATGAAAATCAGATTAGTTGAAAGCATTTCCAATAATATAAATCACATTTTAAGGCTTTCAGTACTTACATTTCTTGTTGAAACCAAAAAGAGGCAAAGACACTTGGAAAATTTCAGAGGACACAGAAGTTTACTTTCTTGAACAAACTGCTGTCTTAAGTTCAGCTCACATCCCATTCCCCTCAAGCTCCTCATTTGCCTTTCACACAACAGCTGTGTACAGTCATTATCTTCAAGATGTTGTGCAAGCAACTCTACCAGGTCCATGTATCTCATACATCTTACTCTTTTTCTTTTTCTTTGTAATTATGAATTTCAGTAGGTAAATGTATTCAACAATTTTCCTTTCTTTGGAAAAGCTGATTTTGAATATAGCCCTACAAATACAGAAATATGAATAAATTAGTGGATTCTTGTACAGACTTTCATATGAACCTCACTGCTGATGTTCTAGAAGAAAAAAAAAATCTGTATCATCTGTCACTGAAGGACTCTGAAAGAGAAACGGCATTCAGCATCATTGCCTAAGGCAGATCTCATCCTTAAAGGAAAAAGAATACCCCTACAAATGATAAATAATTTGGATTACATCTAATTGTTTACTACAGGGAGAGACTACTGTGAGCACCAAGTTCACAATTTTTGTATTATTCATCATGGGATTTGCTGGAAAAAGTGCCTCTCTAAATTAGTGCACTACTTTGTCCCTCTTTTTCCCCTCAAGGTTATCTACCAGCACCAATTCAGCAATGATGATAACCAAAATCCATGATAATTTCTTAAGCAGTTAATTGCCTTTACTTTATAAATCTGCAGGGCAGCATAGCTTGATTAACTTCATAGCAAGCAAAATGTTTTTTTGTTTGTTTGTTTGTTTTGTTTTGTTTTGTTTGATTTCCACAGAGTTAAACTGTATTTTACACCATGGAATTGGAATTAGCAATCTTTTTAGATGGTTTTCTTCAGATGTTTCTGATCAAATTGTTTATATTAGTGTCTTCTTTGTACAGTGTACATATGACTGTCCTTTGAACCTTCACTCTTACTTTGAACTAATTTTGGCTAATTTTAACCAATTTCCACTAAGTAGAATAGATCTCCCAGATCTGTTGGTTTTATCAGAATACTTAAGGAGGAAGACTTAATTAGTCTCACCTGGTGAGAAAAGACTGCATTCTATACTTATTTTTGATGTGATAATCATAGAATCATAGAATTATGAATCATAGAATACATTATGTATTATGCATTATATACATTATATAATGTATATAATAATGTACATAATAATGTAACATTTGTTCTATATTATTATATAGCTATGTATTATATGTATATAATATATATATCATATATTACATTTATAACAAATGTTACACTGAAAACTTAGGATTTAGGAATTTTCACTTTATTAGGCAGCAGAAAATCCATGAGACAAAACCATGAGACAAAATATGTAGGTCAGGCATCATTACATCATTAGTTCTCCTGCTCATGAAACTATTGTTTTCTTTGCTGATTGAGGATGATACTGAGAGATCATGAGGATTTTTGTTAAAAAAACCTGATTACTGTCAAAATGATAACCAATACGAATTAAAAAAATATTTTCACTGTTCTATTTTATTTCTTTTACACACCTTACCTTCATGTGAATATCAAAATAATTCTGCTACAATATTTTAAAATAGTATTTGTAAGCATATCCATATTTCACTGTATTACTTTTTGTTTCTAAAAGGCAAACATGGAAGAAAGGTAAGTAGACAGGATAGAAATGAAAGGCACTCTGCCACATTCTTGCTCAAGGGGACAGAATACATGACGAGCGGACCTGACTGCTCTTGGAGTGTGGTGCCCACTGGTCCCAAGCTTAGAGTACCCCAAGGCAAAGCTCCTATGACCGATGTAATACCCAATGACTGAAATATTATCTCTACCAGAGCAATCTATTAAAAAAGTACAGGAGACTACAGGCTACAGCCTTTCCACAATATTCTTTTTTTCCTCCAGGTGTCATCTTACATAAACATAGATTAGGATATTGATTCATGTCAGTATAACATATTTATATTTTAAACCACTGGCATTTTTAAGATACTAAACATATGGTAATCAGATAAATTGAAGGCATTGACCAACTGCTGTCCACTCCACCCAGATTTTAAACTTATTTGCAAAACCAAAAACTTTACTGCACTGAACTACTAAAAAATTGCTTAATGAAATTATATCAGAAGATTTTTTTTTTATTTTCTTCCCATTCATAGCCATAGGTGTTGTCAGTCATAGCATCCTGTTATCAGTTTTAATGTTTCCTGGACTGTTGTTAGATTGTTTCTAAGATATATATCTAATTGCTCTGTGTTCTTAAATACTACTGGCTTCCCATCTTCCCCATCCACTCTTCCTGTTCCTTCATGTAAAATGCTTAACCATTTGGGAATTTCACTCATTTCTATTTGCAAACTGTTTGCTGTGGTGTACAGGTGTGTCATTGTGGTAATGGCAAGTGCAGAGATTTCTAGAATTCTACAATTCTACAAATTTCTTTATTCTTATCCATATATTTATTCTTATCCATATCTTCAAAATGTTTGCTGATATATACAACTCATTGTTATATCAGTACTGAAAAGATCATATACAAATAATCTGTGTATATGTAGGGAACTCTATTGGTCTGCAGTTTCAGCACATTTAGTATCAGAAACAGAATTTCTAAAAGATGCTTGTAGATTTTGTTCCTCACATGTATTTATCACTCATTAATTGTGTATGTTTTTCAACCATGAAAAATTACCTTCCAAAGCATAAATCTTGAAGCTGACTTTGTTACAACTATGAGTTTAAAAAACCTGAATAGAAGGCTAGAACTCTCAAAAAATAAGAAGTTATTTTCAAAGCTAATATGCCCTTAGGACTAATACAGTCTTCAGAACTTTTATCACCTTTACTAGTCTGTGCATCACAGTAGGGTAAAGCCCCAGTACTACATGCTTATCTATAGAGAAAGTCCCTCTATCCCCTCAAATAACAATTCACTTACTTACTAGAGGACTTGTAGTCAAACAGAAACAGTGTTCTATTCCAGTCTTGGGGGAAAAAAAAAAAGATAAGTTTTATGAAAAATATGCTATCTATGAAACCAAGACATATTATTTGTTGAGGTGATTATGAAAATGCTCTAACTGCTTCAGATCATACAAACAAAAATGTATATATACCAATTATATTGTCACGTATTTGCTCATGATTGCTGCATAGATTTCAGTGACGACTATGTTATTTTCTATTTACCTTGACAGAATTCAGTGCTGAGAAATATACAATTTTAATCAATTCATGTCATATATATAATCACCAAATCCTGACCAGCCGTTTGAGTTTAGTGAGAAATTTTCGTTAACAGTATTTTAATATTTTTTTCTGAACATGTAATTTTACCTTCACTTCATAATTTTCCTTTCTAAAATATAGACCTTAAATCATAGTATGAACTATGCACCTAATATGGGCCACCAGAACATATGTAGCAGTACTATGAAATTACTTTGAGAGGTACTTTTGAGGCTGTATTTGTCTCTTTTTCAAAATGTCGCCACAAAAGAAGTATTTTATTCTCACAGAACAAATTGCAGAGATTTTGCAACTCCATCTAAGTTATGCAGCATGTTATGAAACACTGCATCCACCGATTAGATTGAAAGGACTATTTTTAAAAGTTGCCATATTTCCTGTATTTCACTTTGACTCAGTCCTTTGCTGACTAGATTCATCCTTACCATCCTCACTTTCATTTTTACCCTTATTTTCAGTTAGTTCTTTTCATTTCCTCTGTTCACTTTCTTTTATATTTTCTGCTCTCCATATTGGTTAAAAAAAAGATGTCTGCAATATGATTATTGTTATTCATTTTGTGTGTAGAAAATCCTTCTCCCTTACATTATGAATGCCATATCTTTTTTTTTTTCATTGTAAATTCTCCAGGGCAGATAGATACTATCCTCATATTTATATTTGCACAGTACATTCCTCTTCTTGATCAGTCCCCTTGTCTAATCATAACTAAACCTGATAAAAATTTTCCCTAAAACATGCTGAAATGTGGTATGTCCACAATTACAGCTCTGCAGTTGATAAGCAAGCTCTTTGTCTCCTCTCCATACTCTCATAAAAAATTGATCATATGTGATGCATGAGTAAGATCAAGACTGTATTTGTTTTAATGAGGCAAGGCTATGAAGAATATAGGTGTTGAATGCACAAATTTCCCCAGGTTCTGTTATCATAAATTGTTTGGATATAGCTGATCATAGAAGGAAGAAATTGATGATAGGATATCTTGAGATGTTTATTTATTTAATGCAAGGGGTGTTTCTCATTTAATTTAGACCATCTTCTTTTCTGTAGTGAAGCAAGGCTTTAGAAAACATAACTCTTTGTAACAAAAATTATATTAAAGAAACATTACCACTGGATATATATTTAGAACGTTGTTTTGATCATCTTACACTGTTTTGAAGCTTAAAAATTATTAGGGTGTTCTGTTTTGTTGTTTTTAAACACACAGTTCTGACTATGTTTGTAATAACCAGATGATCAAATTCAGGTGCTGATCACTCCAGCACAGAGAAAAAGTTACAGATCCAGCTTGACTCCAAAGCCACTATAAATCAACACTTACTCTAATTAAAATGATAGAAAATTGACATATTAAGTCTTACACCACCTCACTTCTTTGCTTTTTAGTAGCTTGCTGATGCATGTCATAAATGCTATACAAGGATCATGTGCCTTCCTTTTATAGGAAAAATATGCAGAATGGGCTAAACCTTTCAACAGTGTATTACAAAATTGTGCTGCCTAAGTAAATTTGTATTATACTACCAGACTGTAAGAAAAAAAGTGTTAGACATAATAAGCCATTGAAATGACTACAAATATCTCCTGAAAAGAGCAGTGTTAACTGTGTCTACTCTATAAGGAAATATGAGACGATTAACAGACATCAAAGTTAACTGCAAAGAAGCAGTATTTTCATTTCTGATTTAAAGAGATGCTGCTTTTTAATAAAATTGGCAATTCAAGTAATTTCTTCTGAAAAAAAATCATCACAATAAAAAACAAAAGCACTGTTACAACACACTATAAATTGATGTAGTAAAAGCTAATGCATGAAACCCTTTGGCTGTTGACAAATCTTTCTGATGTGTATAAACCAACAACCACACCAATTTCTGATTACTGACTACTATATTATGGATAAGTGAAGGTTGGGGTCCCTGCCTTCTTGTGCAATGGCAGCCTCCATGTTGCCAATCTTCCATCTTCCTGCTGCAAGTTCAAGTACCTCAGACCCACTGCTACTCATTTTCCTTCATCTGAACGCTTTTGCCAGCCTCATCCTGCATTCACAGTCCTTCTTAAAGTCCAGCACAAAAAGCTCACCGTCTCATCCCGTGCTGCTCACATCTGTGTGCCCCCTCTTTCAGTATGGCGTGTTCCTGGCTTTATCCTAAACCAGAAACGAAGGCAAGCTAAAGGTGAGGGCAAGGTAAGGTGCTCAAGTAGCCCTGCTTCTTGGGCTCTGGGCACTGCAGCGGCAGGCTCTGAGCCCACCACCTTCGCTCAGGAGAGCCGCATCACTTCATAACACTGTGCATGTGCCTGCTGGGGATACCAGGGCTTGGGACCTTACAGTCTTAGTCAGGTGTAGGCTGATGGGCAGGTGACATGCTATGGAAGTTAAATACCCCGTAGTTCAACATGCATCAACTCTAAAAAGCTAGTTTTCAAATGTAAAAGTAATGAAATTTCCCTCCTCCCCCTTGCCCCCAAAAATACAACTTCGGAAACAAAAATAAATTTGCAGTTATCTCCTCTTCTCTTCCCTGCAAAAAAGATAGCATCCCAATTAACATCCCTATAAGAGGTAGTCTTATTCACATAATGCTAGTAAATGATAGCAGGGCACTAAAGTCATAAAGATTTAAATTTCCATTTATATGCAATTATAAATTAAGAAGCATGCAGCATCATGATCCAGCCTTTGCCAAGGATAGATTGCCTAGTATGCTTTCAGTTAGTATAACCTTTCTCCTTCTTTCAACTTCCTCTTTTCTTCCCTCACACTCTTTTGAATGTCAAATTTGTTTTACGGGTTTTTATTTAGACTTTCATTTAATTACTCTCTAATTATCTTTATGGTGATTTTTAATTTGAGACAAAAACATTCCTGAGTTTGAGAAGAGCAGAATTCCCTTATCCTACCTATTTCTCCTTTTCCCACACAGGGATACAATCCGGTCTAATGGTCAGGCAAAATCTGACTGAAATGCTCTCATTCTCATGCGGACAGTGCCAGTTAGGTGTATACTGAGATTTCTGCACCCCATTAAATGGGAATCAAATCTACCCTAAGCTGAAGACAGTAGTTAGTTAATCACATAAAACACGGAAACAGAACGCAAGCGGAAAAATGATGAATGCTTTTCTTCCCCATGTAGATGAAAAATGAAATAAGATTTACTTATACTGAAAAGTTATTAATATAATTGCATGGAAAAATAACATTTAAATATAGGAGAGTCAAACATGGCAAATATGGACAGGGGTGCCAAGGCAGCCCCACAGCTGCATGACCCTAACAACATTTCCAGATGCACCTCTGTTTCTTGCCAGTAGGAAAACTGGAAAAGGAGCCAGCAGAGGTGACGCCAAGGAGTTAGCAACAGACCCGCAGGCTGCTGCTAGAACAAGCATTTCAGACTTTGGCATCTGGTCCTTACTTTTGCCAAGTATGCCCGGTTTGTTTCCACAGCTGTTAAATGTGTTTGCTCAAAAAGCAAAAAGCAGGAAAAAGAAAGCGCAGATAGAGATATACTAAAGACTGCAGGAATAAGTATGAAGCCAACATTCAATTTACTCCCAGATAACAATTTAGTTTAGAAAAATGTATTGCTAGTTATTAGGACAAGACTGAGATATTCTTAGATGAACCTCATGCATAAATTCATACCACAAATTTATGTTTATATCTTCAAAACACTGTAGGCTATTATCGCAGGGTTAACAAATACATTTGCTGTAAACAACTTTTCTCCCCTTTCTATATATATGTTTAAAACTACCTGGTAATAATCTGACTCCATCCAGCAGAGAAAATTATTCTAGCCAAACTGAAATCTGCAGCAATGGCTCCAATTTACCTGAAGGTAAAGAGATAAAAAATTAAACAATAATGTTAAGTTGGGTAACTTGTTACAAGCCCTTTCTAACAAAAAAAGTTACCAATAAATATATTGCATAAATTAGCAACTAAAATATTAAAAACAAAATCTAAAAAATCAAAAAAATCAAAAACTAATATCAAAAATTAATATCAAGAATTGAATATCAAGAATTAACATTCTTGAATAAATTTAAATGAGCCTTTTGGAAAACTGATTTTTTTTAGTTTAACTGAAAAAAAAAATTGACATACTGAATTCAGGTAAATACAGAATTGCATCAAATTAAGCAACTTAAAATTTAGATTTCAAGAAAAATCGCTAAGGTAAATGCAATACCATCTTAGGAGGAAACACACATACCCAATTCAGCTTCCAGCTAAATCTTATCAATTTTCTTGCTTTCAGCAGTGCTTTGTTCTGCACAGGGGAGTAATTTCTGGTCTGATTAGCATAGCTGACCTTATTTTACACCTGTGAACACAAGTTTTGTTAATATATAAAACCTACCCTCTTATGCAATGACAGTAATTTAAAGCTTAAACAAAATCAAGTTTCATCCACTAATGCACCTGACACTGCTACTCTTGACAGAACTGAACCACTGCAGACGAATTTGGAGAAGCTCCCAGAAGCTTCTGGTCAAACACTTTCCCTCAGCGGTACTGCTGGAAGTGATTATAACATATCCCGTATTATAACTGTAATCAAGAAATCAAAGCTATTAGGTAAGTATTGAAGAGTGACGTGCTCTTGTCAATAAGCAAGAGAGCACACTTTTCTTCTCTTTCATACTACTCTCTCTGGTATTATGGCCAATAATTGTGTCCAGCCATGAGCCAAACAGATATAAGGAGGCCTGGTTATTTGCAATTTACTCTTTATAGAGCAGAGATGATAGTGGTAAATGGAGATCATATATCAGGCAATATAACTTATCTGTTACAGTGACATAGTATTATCTACTCACTAGCTATAACCCAGGTTCATATTCATTTCTGGGAAATAAGGTAAGATTCTCAATTTATTTTGCATTATGAGAAATTGGCATTGGTATGCACAACTTTATTGAACTGCTACGGTAAGTATTTTGTGTCAGGCAGGCTGACAAGAATTCTTTGCAATCTCCACTGGGTGCCGAATCCTGAGGAGGATTCTGGATCAAAAGGGTAGTTTTGGTACTGAAGATAGCACAAAATGTTCCTGATTCATGGATCTCCTTTCTCCCTTGAGTAAAAATGATTTGGAACAATTATCACCATGAAATTCATATTGCTCAAAAGAGGGATTCAGAGATAATTTGAAATTCTTTGATCTTGGAAGAACATTAAAAAGTTAGTTACTGCAAACATTCTGGAATGCTCCTTCTGCAACTTGGATTTTTTTTTGAGATCTTGCTTCAAGTGTTTATTTTAGTAGCACAGAATGAGAGGGTATGTTCACTCTGTTTTATTCTTTTTTCTTTTTTTTTTTGCAAACACAAGCTTGGTTTTTTTTTTTTTTTTAGGTAATTCTACAAATGAATGTACATTTATTGCCATTGTGGCAGGAGTTTGCCCCTTTACTCCACTTCGTCCACATGTGATAGAAATCTATTTGTAAATCTTATGTGGAAGGTCCATGCTCATGGAAACAACTGCAACTCAGAGCAGGGAAGGAGGCATCTTAAGCATTTCAATAAAGCAGGGCACTAATATCAATGTGCAGAACTCATGGTGATCTATTTTTCACTCTTAAACTGCATACAGCTCATGTGCTATTAAAGCATGACTCTCATGTTTGTGGAATTGCTGGTATAGGGGCTGTCAAGTATATTGAAATCTTAGCTACTGGAATAGTGCTGGCAGGGATATAACGTGTGTCTTGTGGCTATTTTCAACATGAAGATTTGGGGGAAGGGAAACTTTCAAGAGGCTACTTGGAAGTGTGAGAAAAACTAACTTTTGCTGCCCAAAGCTGAGGGGCTTGAGCTATTTGAGACTAGGCAAGGCTTATCCTGCTACAGGAAAGGTGAGTATGGAAGTAGGATAGGGCAGTTGGAAGGGGAACAGCAGGAGAGAGGAGTTCTACATATCTCTGCTTTGGGCAACCAGGAAATGTGGCCTGGTGACTTCAACAGTAGTTGCTGCTGCACACACCTTAACTTTAGCTAGTTTTCTGGAGCTTGAAATGGAAAAAGCAGAAATAGCACCATGATTGATTTGCTTAACCTGCCACGTGGGCTGTTTTTTCTACTCCTGGGCAAAAGCCTCAAAGAGTCCGTAGGGTTAGCTACTCCTCTTTTAAGGGCAGTATCCCCAGCCTGATGCTATTAAGGGCGAGGATGTGGATAGTTTTTCTTTTCTTTTTTCAAATAGTCCAACAGAAATGTTCAAAAAAAAAGTACAAAGAAGGGGGTTAGAAACTCTCTCTTACTAATATGTCCCTAGCTATTGCCTCTTACTTTTTTTTGCCTATTGCAAAAAGTTTAAAGTACATCTTGCTTTTGTTTTCCCTTTGGCTGATGTTAAAAAAAAAAAAAAAAGACATCAAATGTCATCAGATGTTTTATATTGGACACATTTTTGGTCAGTGGGGGACAGAGTAACAGCAACATCAGCAAAACCTACTTAGGAAAGTAAGATGGGTTTTGATGTGACATCTTCTAAAGGAGACCCCTGCCACCATTTGATATGCCGTCTTGGTTACATTAAAAATCCAGGCATCTAATTTTAAGGACAGGGTAGAGCTGTCTTTTTTGACAGCTCTTAACCGGCACAGATAATGTCAACTCAAATTATTATTTCCATTCCAACATAGATTATAGGACAAGAGAAACGGTAATTAAAAAATAAATTCAACACGTATATCAGAAACTACCTTTTCATGTGAAGAATAATAAATACTTAGAATCGCCTGAAGGCAAAGTTGTTGAGGCAAAAAGCACCAGTGTCATTCAAGAAACAATTAGCTATCTTCCTTCGGGAAACCAAGCACTAAAAGAGTATGTCTTGATGGACCAAATGACCTTTATTCATTCTCCAAAATTCTCTCATGTTCTTATAATCCTATTGAAGAATATTTGAGCTTTTTGGCCTCAAGCAATGTCATTTTTTCCTGAATTATCCTGCTCACCAATTCAGTTGAGACTGATTCTCTATCATACTGTAACAAATGTTGCCAACAATGACCAGTCCTGTAACACAATAAAACCTTGAGTATATTACCAAAATTTATTTTCAGTCCCATGATTACAACTTTTATACATATTGAATACAGTCATTTTTTTTCTGTCGTCTGGAAAACAAATTAAAAAAATATCCTTTGGTGTTTTAAAATTAACCCTAAGCAAGATAGATATTCTCCACTCGTGGCTCTTAGATTTCATATATTAGAGGCATTGCATTTAGGGAGACAACATGTACCTTTCCATCTGAAAACTAGGCCAATTCATGAAAGTTCACCTAGCTTTCCAGTAGTTGTTACCATAATTTTCACATTTTTTATCTTATCATCTTTAAATTTTACACTTAAGATTTTTTCAGATGTTCACTTTGTGTTAATTCAGTACAAGTAACAATTAATATAAAATTAAACATCCATATTGGGTTGCTTTTCTTCATTGAATTAATACAGCACATTTTAAAAATTTTAAAGAAATATTGTGCATGGGTCATTACAGTCACAAGCATGAAAAAAGCACAGGTTTACCACCGCTGACATAGTGATGTAAAGAGAAATATAGATAGATTAGATAATTAGATAGAAAGGAACCTTGACATTTTAGTAACTGGGACAAATCTAGTATTAGCTGTAAAACTGTATTTTTCTTCTGTACTTTTGATATGACCGAATGATATACGTGTCACAACTGGGCATTCACCAAGCAATATAATCCAAGCCAGCTAGTAAATTACACACGTATTTAAAACAACCATCAGGAGAAGGTATAGACATTTTACATGATTTTGCTAAAAGTTACATGCAGGTGCAGACCTGCAAAAGCACTCGTTTAATCTAGTTTAAGAAATTTATCAAAATTACTCTTATAAAAATTACTGAATCAAAAAAAAAGTAAATGATATAAGCAATTTAAAATACAAGAAAATTAATTAATCCAAATTCTCTAAATTTCATTGAACTTTAGATTAAAAGTAAAACTTCAGCAGCCAGATATTTTTTAACTCTTGAAGCTTGTCTGGGAAACTCTGAAGAGCTAAACTGAAGTTAAATAACAAGGAAACAGCAAGCTGATATTTTAATCAGTAACATTGTTACATATTATTAGTACATTGACCTATTCAGATTATGCCACAAAGATGGTGTTTATTTTGGAAAGCTAATGCATTATTGGAGAAGGTAGTAAGGATTAGTAAATTTGTATAGATTTTTTTGACATAAAACAGCTAGCTATTTTTGCTGCTTGCCAGAATTTAACATTAACATTAGTCATCAGGAGTGTGAGTGCTAAAAACAAGAAAAATATCACTTGGCATACTATGTTTTGCAAATGCTAAATTAATGTGTGTTCACTAAACCTGTTTCTCTTGGTATCAGTATTGGTAACACATTCTTTTCTGCAATAAAATGAAGCTGCTTTTTCTCAGTTTAACATTGGATCCTATCATGAAGTTCCCCATGCTAGACTTCTTGTTCATTACAACTCATGCTGTAATCATTTTTATGACCTTTTCACAGATGGACATTTATCCACGTTTTCAAACCACTGCACCAGTGCTATTAATTAACAGAATCACTGACACGGGTAAGTGCTGGCAGGATTTAACCCTTAACAGTGTCCCTTCAAACAAGAGCATTTATCTGCTGCAGAAGTAGGCTCAATAGCCCCTTTTTATCACTACAAGCATAAAGGGTCCATACCCAGGGCCAGGCTATTAAGTCATATTCCTAAGAAAATAAAGTCATATGCATCAATTTTAGTTCTAGAATCATTATTCTGTAGTCATCTACAGCAAACTCTTTCCGCATAATAATAGTTGAGATACATACTGGTGGAAGTCATTTTCCAATTGACCGGTTTGTACAGCATTTTTTTTTCATTCCAGAACTATCACCCAAATCACTTATACAAATATTTAAAAAGCTGTAATTTAAACAATGAATTTTGCAGTAATCTAGTAGTAAAACTTGTACAGGGCAAAAAGGTGTCATTCCTAGTTTTTAACCAGTGTTTCTTCTGTTTTACATGGTGTCAGACAATCCAACAAGATTTCTTTCTAACTCTTAAATTTAAAAAAGACATTAAAAAAATCCTGTTTACTGAGACACAATTAATCTCCTCCTAAAGGAAAACAAAGTATGGAACCGAGTATGTTTCCCTTTTTACTTTTTATAAATTTGCATAAAACTGAACTACCTAAAAAGCTACCTGAAAGAAGAGAAGATGAAGAAATTTTCTAAAAAGAAAATTTTACTTTGCTTGCCTAAATTTCAGACATTTGAAAAACATCATCCACTTATCCTCAGAAAAAGAATCTAAAATCTGTATAAGTCAAAAATCCCATGAGAAATACTTTAAACAAAAAGAGATTTTAACTTTAATTGTAGCCCAGATATACCATTATACTTATTATTGGCTTAGAAAGCTGGAGAATATAATAGAGGGTTTTGTCCATTTAATACAATGTTATTCCCTATGGATTAGCTGAAGACAATTTCTGTAGCAAAATTTCTAGATTCACAATAGATACTCCCAACAGCGTTTTGGATGTCAAGATTATATTTGCTTCTGTGAATTTCCATTGAAATATCACAGCCCATGCTGAAAAAAACTCATGACACATGCAGGAGATCACACCATTACAATTACTAATTCTGTTGACTATGCTCATTTCTCACACAGAATTTTAAGGTTTCAGGCTGGGGGATGGGGAGTGTTACTAATTATGTAAAAACAAAAATTTGTCTTCTAAATTATGGATTGATGTCTTCACTGTTTCAGGCAGTCTCAGTTGAAATATAGTTCCTCAAACCTTTGGGGAATAGTAAAAGAGATGGAAGGGTAGATGAGTGAAAAACAAGAGAAACAAACAAAACAAACAAACAAAATATCTATCTTAATTGCAAATGTGGAATTCTCTAGGTTTCTGCATTCTTCCCTTTATTGTTACCCTTATTAGTATAAGAAAATGAATTGTTAGACCAGTGCACACATTTCCAACAATGCAGGCTTTGCACCTCTAGAGGTATGCTCACTGCCTTCAGCAGACCCACCAGTGCAACCTTAAACTTCAGGTCAACGTGGGAAAGGGCTAGGGAGACCCGTTTTGAAAACCGTGGCTTCATCTTCTGCAGTTCCATACTCAATGTCAAAAGGCAGTGGAAAAATAAAACACAGACTCTGCCAACTTTGCAAAACCAGAAAAAACTTTCATTTCAATTGTTTATGATCAGAAGTCAGTTTCAGAGGTGCAGTAGACAGAAAGATATTTAACAGGAGGGCCTGTCTCACCATGCATGGCAAAATCTTCAGAGTACAATGGATATAACAGCTGCCACCATTGAGGAAGTAAAATTCTCCCCAAACTTTGCAGCTGGAAAACTGAAACAAAAAAAAAAAAAAAAAAAAAAGAAAAAGAAACTCATTTTTAGAATGCATTTATGAAGATCTTTTGGTTAGCCTAACAAGAGAAAGTGATATCTGAATTAGCGGCTAGTATTCATACTCCAAGTGATTTTTTTGTCTGTGTATTATAAAGTGTTGCAGTTTGAAGCAGAGGCGGGGAGGAGATATCAAAAACTGTGGTAGTTACAGGTTTGACTCTGGCAGTATCGGATTCATGAACAGTCTGTCGACTGTAGGTTGAATCGCTTTTGAAACAGCGAATCAAGTTCACAAACTGCATGATTTATTCAAATGCAGCATTTACAAAGCAAGATTCTGGTGTCAATACAGGAAATTGTCTACTACCGTGTGGGATTTTTAGCTAGCTCTGATGTACAAATGCTCAATCATCACTCACTCCAGAAGATGGGAGAGGGGTCCCAGTCTCGAGCAGTCTCCTCAGCACCCTGACCCAAGGGGAGGAGAGAGGAAAGAAGTTACGACGGATTCTTCTCCCATCTTTCTTTCCTCCTTAATTCACCTTTTATACTTTTTTTAAATTTATTTTACATTTAGGTGGAGCTTGAGTGACTCCAGTCGCACTTACTTTTGTTATTGATTTTGTTATTGATTGTTAAGTCTTTTGCTTTCATTTATAGTCAATCGCAAATGTAGAGCACATGCGCAGTGAGGAGGGGTCATATCTCAGAGGCAAGTAACTTTTGGGGATGGAGGTGTGTTTTGACATTATAATGAGCTTATAACGAGCAAAGTTCAAGCACAGTCCATCCAAAAGTAGTGATTTGCCTCCCTTGCTGGCTCAGCACCAGACACCTTATGGTGTATCTCCCACTGGGCAGCTACTGTGGGGCCTATCAGGCCCAGCACAGGGAGCGCAGCAGAGTTTGGCCGCGGTGTCTTCACGCCACTCCAGCCTCCGTTAATGCCCTTTGCAGCCGCGAGGGAGCAGAGTCCGCGCAAACCAACCATCCTGGAAGCAGCAACTGTGTATCACCCCAAGCAAGCTTCTTCCGTGGAACAACTTCTGTTCGGCCCTAGTTTTTCTCTTAAGTTCCCCCTTTTCAAGGGATTCTTCCACATAAACAAACTTTTCTTTTTTTTTTTTTTGATCTACTTGCATATTATCCTCCGTTTTTCCTGTAAATGACACAGACATCTGTGAGACTTTTCCCTTGAAACTTGCTAACAAGGCACAGGCAAAGCAGAAGCAGAATTTTGGTTTTCAAACAACTCCACTGTTTTGCTATGGAGACAATATGTGCCCTTAAGTTTATATATCACATCATATTGTCCTAAAACTTTACCTTATCTCCCCCCCCCAAAAAAAATCAATGGATTATTTGACCCATCCTTGTACAAATTGAGCAAAGTAAAATTGCTACTGTGTTTTACAGATTCTATGACCTACGAAATGTTGGACAATATTACGTACATCAGGACATGAAAGGAGGCTTTTAAAAAGGATTTTGTAGTGTAGCTCCAATAGATTAGAAGTAATAACAATACGACTCAAAAAAACATGGTTGAAATAGTTGCCTTTGATTCTTCACCCTTATTGTTCTAAAGAACAAATTAGATTAAATAATGGTTGGTATATACTCATTTACCTCTTCAACATTCCACATTTTTTTCCTAAAACTTTTTTTTTTTTTTTCCTAATTCTGTCGCTTCTTTAGTTAGGAAAGTATCTGATAACCCTGAAAGAACAAATTACAATGCTTTGTGTTTTGTCAATACCAGGAACTCCCAAGCTTACATTTGCATTTTGAAAAGATAATCAATATTGGTAAATCATGTTCTCAGACTTGCCTATATCTGAAAAGGGCTTCATGAATTTAACAGGAGTATAAGTGGGGTTTTATAGACACTATTTTGAAAGAAACTAAATTCATAGAAAAGGTAATTTGCCATTGTTAGAACTACACTATGTCCTATATGATAGTATCACTTTAAGTTATGTATCATGCTTATTGAAGATGTATACAATATTAAACATTTTTAAAAAATAAATTCACCCTTAAGTAGAATTGCTACTTAGTAAGATCGCATAAAGTGAACCCCAGCCAAAGGTTTGGGGGATGAAGAGCTGCATAGTCTCCACTTTCTCTACTCTATGGAAAAATAATGTATTTTGAGGCAACCCCATAACACTTGTTTTAGCATAAATATGATTTTATGCTGAATATAAAACATATGAAAATTTTTATTTCTGGGCTAGTAGTCATCTAAATTCAATGTTGAAAAGCATAGTATTTCCTAATTTTTACTGTTTTTATTTCATTTAAATCTATAATTAAGATTTATGTAATAATCATTTCTTGATTACTCTAAGGATCCTAGCACTGTACATAGAAGTCACATGTTTGATTTCATTGCTCTGTGCAGAAAGTACTTAGGCCTCTTAATCTCAGTTTTACTCAGTTATTGAGAGGAAAGAACTATTCAAGTTATTGTGATTACATTATGTCAGTCTCAGTAGTAATTTCTCTGTTTTGATAAAATGCTTTTATAATCCAAATGTGACCACAAATATAGGAATTGCAGTCCAAATTTGGCTAGTTTATTTATTGATTCAATGTGCAAGAAGAATTCTCTGATGCTTATATTGAATGTGCTTGTATCTAAAGTAAATGTACAGTATCTAAAGTAAAAATGCTACATAAATTTACCTTATTTAAATCATAGCAAAAGAACAGCTTGACTAAAGGAAACTGTAGTATTAAGAAGTTTTATTTTTATAATGACACTTGTTCATGGATAATATTTATTTGAAGAATATGTATTGATGCTCAACAAGAATAAATCTAAAATAGTAAGATTGTATGTACTTAGTTTTTTCCTGAAGAATAATGAGGTAACAATCTAATTAAACTGTTACTGTATGTAAATGAGCATTCACTCTCAAAACATTGATAATAATGAAGTCATTCAAAAGCTAAATAATGTGTTTATTATAGTTCAAAGAATTCAGGTGATAAGTTGACAAAGGGGAAAGTTAGATTCAGGTAAGCAGAAGGGAATTGCTTTGTAAAACATATTTAATAGTGGATGATTTCTGAGAGTTTGCAAAAACCCTATAATTGATTCACAATTAAAGGTTCATTAGGTCTTGCAAGGCCTAGATAAAATTTTGTAAACAGAAGCAACATGTGAGAAAGTTACATGAATGCAAGAGCTTAATAAAATAATCATGGCTTGAAATAATAAGTAAGGAACTAAATCCTACTCACTCTACTTACACTAGCAACCCCATTAGATTTGGTTATACCAGAATCCAACAAAATGCTTCCAGTAACAATAAAGTAAGCAAGTAATACCTAGTAACTTCGGTGGCCATTTTGCCATCCTTATTTCTATCGGTAGTAACTTAGTACATAAGTATGGCCCATATAATGAGTGGAATCATATTATAACATCAAAGGAATTGCTTTTCCCAATAACCGAAAAGGTTTAACTCAAAGTTAGTTTAATATTTAGCTCAGATAATTTAGCTCAGAAATATTCGGGATAAATCTGTTTCCATTGGAAATGAATAGACTTTGCCATTGATTTCAATAGATTCATATTCAAAGTTCATCATTTATACTTACCTCTTTGCCAATTTCTACAATTTTTTTAATTAGTGATACTCAAATTCCTCAAATTCTAAAGTGAACAAGCATGCTATGGTAAAAAGATGAACGCTGTCCTAGATGAAGCCAAGAACAGACTTCTAAAGAGAGGCAGCATCTAAAAACATTTCTGTCTGATGTCAGAAATTGCCAATGTTTTATTAATACTAGCACAATGTAACTGTGTCTCATTTTAGCTCTGAGCAAGAGTAGCAAGTTAATATGCCCCATTTGAACTGTGAAGTATGCAACTTGTAGATCCATCAGCGCTTGCAAACACTATTCTAGAATAACCTTCATCTGAAACTACTTGTATAATTGCAGAACCACTTGCTTGGTTTTGAACCCAAAAGGGATCATTCACCCACCAGATGAATATGTTTCCTCTTCCTATAGACAGGGGCATCAAGTTCTTGGGCAACAGTTGACATAACCTGGAGATAGGAGATGAATGGTGGGGACTAGATGTATGTTAGGGGATGAACCTGAGCTTGACATTCAGTGTCAGAACATACTGTGTGTCAGATACTGCTGTTACAGGTGACCTGCTTGATGGCTGCCCTTCCTGTCATCATCTACCTCCTTCTTCAGTATTTGTAAACACTGGAAGAGTCAGAAAAAAAATGGAGAGAAAGGTTTTGATTTCTTCCCCCAGTAATAACAATAGCCATTTAATTTCAACATTTCATTTCATTGCTGCTCATATTGCTTAAGATTAAAGCTTTATCTTTCTCTTTCCCACACTAATTTGTCAGCTGTACACAAATGTGTAATAGAGAATAGAGAATAGAGTACACTGTTACTTTATTTTATGTTTACCAGTCTCCCTTATAGCACAGGTGAAAAAAATAGCTGTTCATTGTTCGAATCCTTTGGTCTTTCTTTGTCAGGAATATTTTTTAAGTTCAAATTGTTCAGTCAGGATTCACCTTTGAGAGAGAAAAATGGTTTTGAAAGTTGTAAGAACATCTATCAAATGAACATGCAACACAAGTAAGAGAGTCCCTCTTTACATGATCTTCTTATTTGAATTATACAAATTTTGTACTCTGGTCTTAGTCTATCTGCCAAATATATTAAAGACGGTTGCCGCTTTATTACAGGTAGTGGTTGAAAAAACACATGTAATATTTCGTACTAGAAAGAGACATATAACTTTCAATATAAATAAATAAAATCAGATATCTGAAAAGGTAAGGGTAGTGTTAAAATTGATATAAATGCTACTTTACCTTAAAGTTTTCTTAGAAGCAGTTCAAACACTTCTTTTTTTTTCTTGTTTTTCTTCCACACTTGCATCTTTTTTCAACCCTACACATTTAATTTATTACATTTTGTGTAAGTGCCCTTTCCTTTATATGGAGTTTACAACTACTTTTTTATTATGGAAGTCTTCTGCTCATACATTTTTATTTTTCTATGTCTAAGCTGAAACTAGACATCTCATAGTGCATGTAAGCATAACTGACCCTATTAATTATACAATAGGAACCCCTTAATAAATCATCAAGCTATTTACATTCCAGTTACACAGCATCAAATCTTTAATCACCAAGCAATAAATACAGTAATTGAGCTTCAGCTGTAATGGTTTTTGATCACCATTTATTGCTTGTTTTTTTTCACATGGATGATAAATTCAATGTCCAGCAAATGCACTGACCATCCACACTGAAGGTGCTGCCACCCACTGTATTGAGTCCAGCTGACAATCATTTCTGAGGAAGTGGCAAGAATTTTAACTTTCAGACTTATCGAAAGAGAAATAGTTTTCAGTTGAAGGGGTAAGCCACAAAATACACAACACAGATGCTGTTGTAGTTAGTGCACTGAACACCAACTCATGATGGTGGTCATCTATGCCATGTATTTTCTTTTCAGCTTGGCTGTCAGTTGTTCTCCTGGAGCCTCAGGGCCTCACAGGTGCAGTGGAGAGGCTTCATGCTTCTCCTTCTCCTCCTGCTCCTCATTTGTCTGACTTGTCAAACTGGTCTCAGGCTTTCAAAGAGAACCACAAGCAGTAGGTTTGCTCAACAAGTGTGTTCCCAGCAATGCTGGGATCTTCCCCACAGCGGTGAGGGGTATACCTCAGAAGCAACCCACATCTCCTAGCACAGGGGAGCACTCTCACTTGCATTTTCTAGCTGATACCATAACATATAATAAAGCTGAATTCTGAATCTCAAAATGAGCAAATGTGCTTAGCAAACTGAGAAAATGCATTCATTAGATATATTAATTTACACTAGAATTTCAAAAACTACCTAAACTGGCTTAGTGTTACCACTATTTAGAAACAAACTCATGATGATACATATTAAACATCTGTTAACATTTAAGTTTAAACCTTGCTGTTTTGTGATATTAGATTTATGATTTGAAGTTTTTAATTCAAACCATTACATCAAGTTTTTTAAACATTTCATCCAGTATATTCCTAAATTGAAATGTATTACCATTTATCTATTAATTTATTCTCAGTGCTTGAAATATGGGGCAGAGAAGCCAAAACAGCACCTGTGGTTTTCTTTTATTCCTAACACATCCTTCACTCATCATTTTAAATACTGCATCACGGGAGCCTCTTAAGGTGATCGTATTGTCATTTCAGAAAAATAATACTGTATTATCTCCTAGAGATGTGATTCACATCTACAATAAAGTTAAACCCTACTTTTGGCTTTATTCTTTCTTCCCAAAGTCTTAATAATATCTGGAAGATAACTAGAGAAAGGAAGTCATATCCGATCTCTGTGTCCTCTGTTTTACCTGAGACATATTTTAATCTACAGTAACATATACCTCATTCAGACAGACTGCACACTCCATTATGGAAAGAAGGTTGTGATTAATATTCCATAGATGAAAGGGTATAAATAGTCTAATAGTTTTCCTTGTCTGAAGACCTGAAAAATAGCATTTGTGCTATGGGACGCTATAGTCATTGATCAGGCGATTGCCTTTTCTCTGAAATGGCCAGAAAGAAATGCTTAACTACTTAACTATGTTTGCACATAAGATAAATGCAAAACAATTCTAGCAGTTCCATAGATTTCAGTTACACATTCCTTTTTAACGTGTAAATAATTACCCTTTCCAGAAAAAAAATGGTAATTTAGGTCAATTTTTAACATATTGTTTTGGATAAATGAATACGTTAGTCATAACAGCTAACAACTGACGATTTGATCTACATTTAATTACCCAGTATTTCCCAGGAAGGCTTGAAGAGTAGAAAACACCTCTTTTAGAAAGCCTAATACCAAGCCATTGTAATGTTTATTTACCGATTCATTCCTTGGGACAGAGTGCATAAACCATTGCCTAAATATACCATATCTCAACCTTACTCTGGAATGATAAGGGTACTGATTTACTTGTAAGGTAGCTAAGATTTCCTTATCCCTGTTTTATCTGTTGCTAATTTATTTTTTATATCTTTTTATAGACACACACACACACATACACACTACCTTTGCCTCTTACAATCGTAAGTTCTTAGAAACTACTATTCCAAGCTCTTTAGTGTCTGTACAGCAAATCATGGCCAAATATCAGTTGGAGATCCTCTTTTCTAATATATTATCTAATCTAATATTTCATCACTACCTGCAGTTTTTTACATTTGATTTCTCCCCTCCCTGAAAAATCACTATTGATATTATAGTGTCATAAAATTCCTACAGAATCTTGAAAAATGGAAATTAAGGTGTGCCAAATAGCAGTTCAAATAATCCCTAACAAATATTTTTGCAGACAAATCTGCCATGGCATGTGTACAGATGGCATATTTCCAGCAGGGTCAGCAAACCCAACAAATATTTTAGTGAATCTTTGAAAAAATGACTACAAGGAAGTAATAACGTTCTGAAATGCATGATGAATATACATCATTAGATCAGGCTTTTTCTGGCATAAGTGTAGATGGCAAAGATATTTGGCATGTAGTTCTGTCATTATCCATACTTTACACATTGTCTTCTGCTTGCAGTAGGTATTTTGGGCAAATGCAACACTTTTTAAATCTTGATAATCCTCATAAGCTATTTGTCAGGAACATCTCTCAGCCTTGGGCTATTAAAGGGTTATTTTTATCTCATCTATCTTTACTGCTGAAAAGTAAGACATCTCCTCTAGGGGAGTTATATATGCTTTTGTGGTAATCAATGAAAAGAGATAAGTACCTCCAGACAGTGGTTTATCCCATCTATCTTGAGCCTTTCTCAATTTCCTCTTTGGAGATATTCAGTAAGGGTAACAGGAATCCAACTTATACTTTCAAAAAAATCCAATTGCTTCCCCTACTTTTCCACAAAGCAAAATATCTTTCTGTGCACCTCATTTGGGTTTTGTTTTTACATCAATGAAAAATATGTTCCTTATGGGAAAAAAAATCCTACAATTTCACTAAGTTTTTGATGGAGTATTTTCCTACAGGCTATAAAATCCCACAATCTCCCCAGAACATTTACTTTCTTTCCCAAGTGTAGTGCAATGTGTGTAGGTAGCTTCACTCTTCAAATTTTCAAATTTCAGATTTCAAATAGGTCTATTTACTATTACAAAGTTTTTATCAGAAGTACATTTTGCAAATGGATTTAACCAGCCTAGTCTAGTAAGAAGATACTGACATTTCAAAGGAATGAAGGAAGTCTGAGTGATAATAAATATGAATTCAAGGTCCCATTCTAATTTATGAGTCAAATCTACGCACTTAGCTAAAAGATATCCCATATACCCGGATAGTCATTGGTGACTTCTTTTCTAACTATGTAGGTTATTTTTCTGTCTCAAAGAGAATATAAAAGCATTATGATACCACTACATCCAACTAAAATACCCTGCTAAGATCACAGATATTCAGAAAAGCATGGGACTCATCTATTTTCCATATATTACTTGGTCATGCAGTAATTTCTCACAGTCTGGGTATTTCTCTCACAGTAATCATCTTAGACAATAGACAATCCCAATTTTCTTCTTCTTCAACTTATTTCTATTCAGCCTGAAATGATCCCTTTGCACTTTCCAGGAGTTCATCAGCTTTCTTAGGCTACAATTAGAAAGCTGGATAAATACTTGGAAAATATTAAGCAATGGAGAAAGAGACACAGTAAACCTTGGAGGGAAACAGTCTTTTCTGTAATGGATGAGGGCAATGAAAAAAAAATTGTACTTCCTAAAGACTTGTCCAATTCCTGACAACATATCTTGCAGCTTTCTAGAGAGCATTTTCACACAATACAACTGCCCACACCTATAATCAGGAAGTCATTTTAGCCCTTAGACCAATTCTTTCATGACCTAGAAGAGAGAAATAGAAGCAGCAGGTACAACCAGTTTGCATTCTGTATGTTAATTCTGACCAAATACAACTATACAACAATAGTTGTTTCAGCAGATTTAGTATTACACTAGTGTTTGGTGAAATAAATACAGACCATTCTGAAATCACTCAGTTCAATAGGAACCAAAAAAAAAAAGTCCTTTATAGAAATTCAATAGACTTCTGTAAAATCCTGGAGACTTCGTATTTCCTGTGAAGTATTAAAACTACTGCATAGATTTTAATGAAGGATTCTGTCTCTTCTATAAAATGAAAGGATGTTTTTGTGCAGCTTTAAGGGTTTTGATGTCTACTGAATTTGGTAAATGCAAGAAAATCTCAAAATACTTATCTAAACAAAATTATTATAAATATTAAAAGGGGCAATTTCTTGCAGAATCAGTTTCTAGGGCTATGAAGTCATACAATTTCATATTATTTAATGAAGCATATTCAAAAAAATGATGAAATAAGACAGAAATACTTATGTATGTTCTTTCAAAATGGGAATTTTTATCATTTAAAGCATATTGCCAGGATCAGGCAATATATAACTGAACTTTGGGGATCACAATAATGTGTTAATACTTTCATTTCAAGTGCTGAAAAAGAGGGTTCTTCCCATGCCCTCTCAATTATGGCATCAATTTGAAAGGCACATAAAGTTACCAAAGTAAAACAGAGGAAGAGTTAAGGCAATTTTTAAGACAATTGTTCTATTTGCTCAAAAATGAATGAAGCCTAGTTTCCATGGCTGTGTCTTTCTATCCCACAAGTTTGGCTGCACAATGATTTGCTCATTTCCACTGTAAATTCTTCGCTTTGCTGGGGTGGGTGCAGAGAACTGTCTCCTCTATTCAGCTTCCTATTTTCATGAAGATAGTAAATATTTATGTACCTCGGGAGCCTTTACTTCTCTCTCAAGTGTGGCTGAGTTCTCCTTTAAGTTAAAATTGACTAAGGGTAAACAGGTAGAAAGATACATATATATGTAACTTCATTATGAAGCAAGACAAAGAAAAGGTTTCCACAATTAGAAAGACAATTTTTTTATTTCCCTCTCAGTTTGTTAAAATTTTTTGAGATTTTCACAGGTCTGAATTTTCACAAACACTTCATAACTTAACAACAAAGGGTATCATACTTCCAACACAAAACAGCTTTGACACTTCTCAAGCTTGCTGACACATCAGCATTTGATTGTACAAGATGCGGCTGGTCCATTCCACTGAAATTTTGTGAGATATACGGTTTTAACGTCATAAATATTGGCAATTTATACCAGATTTTATAAGAATGTCTGGCACATCCTCTTCTTTTTTCTTTTCTATCCCTTTCATCATGGAAGTGTCCATTGCCCTAAGAAAGGAAAATGTCACTCTTCAGTCTCCTGAGCAGAGGTGTTAAAGTTAAAGCTGTTGCTGCCTGTATTTACATCGTCTCTCAGAATATTTGGGGCAGCGGCAGCTGGTACAGCTGTGGGGGGAGTGAAAGGCCTTTCTAATATGACTGCTATGTCTACACCTGCGTCTGTTCTAAAAACGACACTCTTCCCACAAACATTCAGTTCCAGTCTTCAGTCTGGCTCTGTATCATTTCTTGTGACTGAACCCAGAAAGCAAGTAAAGAAAGAAAAGCCAACAAAAACAACAACAACAAAACCAAAAATACTTGACCCCAGGTGCTTGCTTTCCATGCTGTTTTTGTCTGTCATAAATCAACATTTTTTTCTTTGCAACATTTGGCTGCTGTAGCAGAGCAATTACCCTCAGACACTGGTGTCTCCACCTCAGCTATACACTGGGGAAAAGGGCAGAATTTTGCCTGGAATATCTGTAACGGGTTCTCTGTAAAAGCACTTGGAAAAAGAAGGTTTAGTACAGTTCTGATTCTGTAAGGCTAGGATATGATCTGGGAGTAAAGGCTCCTTTTTCTTCAGAAGTCAACATTTTCCTATTATTTTTAGAGGAAAGCAGTTCAATCACAGCCTTACTATCCAGGAAGTAAAAAGGAAAAAAAAAGAAAAAAAAGAAAGAAAGAAAGAAAGAAAGAAAAAAAAGAAAAACAGGAAAATAAATGTAAATAAGCTTCAAAATTCAGCAGATTCTTTGAACTCATTTAATGGTGAGTTCTAAGATGTGTGGAAGACACGAGATACCTAGGACTAGGTAGTTTAGTACAACATATACTTACTACTGTATTTTGTCCAAAGACTTTGTGATCACCATATATATGATACCATATACAAACACACACACACAGAAAAAAAAAAGCAGATTAAGCTTTAAGCTTAAAGGCTTTTGTCTGGTCAGTAAATGAGGAGTGATTCACTTGGCCCTTTTATTTCTTTTCTTTGTTTGCTGTTTAAGTAAGAAATGGTGAAAGATTCAGTAATCCTAACGTAGGTTCTTTGTGCCCTGAAATAAAGTGCATCTGAAAAATTATGTTTAAAGGACCTTTCTGTTTGAGATGCCCTGGCTGTACTCATAAGTTCCTACATACTGCTAATATTATACTACAAAAAGAGGATTTATGCACAATATTTGCCTACCCTTAAGGAGCCTTTCCGTGTTGCTGTCCTGAAATGCATGCTGAATAGCAAAGATGCTGACAATCACAGTGAAAATGACAGCTCCCAGATGTCTGCACTTACTAAGAGGGGCCACAGTGGAAGATTAGATTTCTTTTAAACCAGCAGAGAAACTTGATTTCAACTGTGCCTCTTTGAGATATCAGGGAAATCCAGTAGGCAGCCTGCTCCAATTTCTGAAGCCCTACAAGTGAACCTTCCCCTCTCTGGTATAAAAGGCTGCACTGCTATAATGCCAACGTATGCAGGACACAGGAGTCGTGTGTCCTACACACACTGTGTGATATTGCAGGAGTGTCTGTCTACTCCTGTAAGTGGGAATTAGCATCATGTAAAAATTGTGAATTAAAGTTTTAATTCTTACACATTGATCAAACCAAAAGGTGTTAATCAAAATATTCCTTTCAGTTTACAAAACCTCTGTTATTTTTAAGGTAATGGAAGGTTAGTGGATGTGCATGATACATGTGTTTGTATCTGAAGAATGTAAATAGATAAAATCAGCTCATTGCTTCCCACCGATATAGGTGTCCAGATGGATCTTCACAAACAGTTTTAGAGCTGCAGGTTTATGAATGGGTTTTATTCTCACGGTCTTCCACCAGCACAGGCAGCAATCACCTTTTACTGACTCATAAATGGAATAATGACTATTCAATCTAGGAATTTAACTTAGATTTTCAAGACTTTATCCAATAAACCATTGGATTCCATTCTTGCCTAGTTCATATAATATTAATCTGGATTGGTGTAGTAATGGAGAACAAGGTCATAAATCTTGTAACTCCCAATATGTCATCTATGATTAACTTTATAAAAGCATTGGTTTCCTTTGAAGACAGCACCATATTATGCACAGAAGTAAGAAGTTTATTAAACTTTCTCCCTGCAGGTTGCAGAAAGAGAATTTAACTTGGAAGTAATTTTTTTATAGCTTGCTGGCTATTCCTCAATGGCAAATATATAGGATTATGAGGGATTGTCCACTGGGAAGCCCAAACACGTCAACAGTATTTTCAGCCAAATAAGAAATAAGCATATTTCCAAATTAAGCTTTTTTTTTTCTCTAAAAGGCAAAGATTTGATCACCTGAATGTGAATGACAACAGATTTTCATGCTCTCTATCCGAAAGAACAACTGTGAGGGTGCTGAGCACCTCTTGTTTCTTTGTTTTTTTTGTTTTGTTAGTTCATGACCGTTATCATGAACTAACGTCTAATCTTCTAGTGTGAGATTGGTTCTCTTGCAATTTTCATATTGATTTTCATTATCAAAATAAAAGTGTATTTTATATCTTTTCTAACTCCTTGCACTTGCTGTTAAAAACTATGACACATTAATTAAATCTTTGTGTTAGTGGTCTTAGATCCAGTTCCCACCTCAATAAATCAGGGCCTTCTAAATATGTATAGTTTATTCAACTTACAATTTATGTTAATTTCCTTTTCGGTCAGCAACTTCATTTAGTTCTGTATTGGAAGTCCAACTATTTCTGGTTATATTTTTAACATATTAAAATTAATGTAATAGAGCATCCATATTGTAATTTATTGCAATTTATGTTTATTACTGTGATTTTTAAATTTATTTTGAAGCTGATCTTTCATAATAAATACCAGTGTTAATATCCAAAATTTTACTTTCCCATTACCACATAATTTTAGCTGCTAAATTAGTTATGGTCTCTATTTCTGCTGTTAGAACCATGACTTTTTATTTTTGGTCACATACCATTCAATAACAGAAAGTTGTAAGTGAAAAGTTATGGTTACTTCTGCAGTTTTAAAAGATTCTCCGTGGGCTCTTTGTAAAATTCACACAGTTGCATATTCTCCATTTAATGAGTTGTTTCTCTGATTTTTCAGGAGCCTTACAAAAGGCTGTGAGGCTTTTAAGATGCTTCAATGCTTGCCACCCTTTCTCTACATTCCTGCTATATTAACAATCCTTCCGGTGGTGTCTTGGCCTTCACTTCAACAACACACAGAAGTAATCAGTAAGAAATTTCTAGTATCACCCCTTGAGGCAGATCATATAATGAACATAATTTTGTGAAGAGAATTGTCTAACATAGGAACCTATTAAAACTATGAAAGTTTTTTGAAACCTATTAGACTTCTCCAAATTTGCAGGCATTTGCCATTATTTGTATCTATTTTAATCTTTCATAGTAAATGATGACTAATTGGAAAGTCTCAAACTCACTGACTTCCTTATTTGAGCCTTGTTCCCTCACTGCAAACTTTCTTTACCTTTGTGACTTCATATGAACAGAATACATTTTTTGGTCTTGCCTGTCAAAATACCGCAATGTTCTTCATCTAATTAGCAAATTAGACATTACTAGATGTCTCTAGGACAAGTAGCTGAAGAATTCCTAGAGATCTGAAGTATTCCTATGGTCATATGATTAACAGTTTTACTCAATAGTCATTGGAGGCTGCTCTGCTTTGACTAAGCTTGACAATTTCTCTAAATCATTTGAGGGATCATTTGAGACATACTAACACTTCATTAGGCAAAAAGATTAGAGTTCCTGGATGTATCGTACAGTACTTCATTAGATCAATCACTTTGCCCGTTTCACCCATATAATATTAATAAAGGCCATAAAATCCTAAGGTAGAGGTGGCATTTGGTACCTTCCAACTCCAAAAACAGGAAAAATGTGTTTGAAATGTATGTTATTCCTGCACTTGCACTGATAAAATGATGAACAAAGATCCCTTTCACTCTGATCTCTACATGTTTACAGATCAAACACAATCCTCTAAGGATTCCTGCCTCTAATTAAGTGAACTTTTTTCCCCATTGATTTCGGCACTTCCAAAATTTCACCCTGGGGTTTGCATTTCTGGATACAATCCACCCACTGCTTTAGCAGAGGAACTGGGCAACCTCAAGCAAGTTGATTATTGCACAATATGCCAGCTCACTATCCAGACATCAATTACTGAGGTACTAAATTAGTCTACTTTCAAGCACTTGTAAGAGCTGGTCTACAGCACAGACAGGGTCTTTGCTCACTATGTCTTCTGAAGAGAAAAGCTAGGAGTCAAAGAAAACAAGTAGAAGATAAATTAAATAAATAAATAAATAACACAAAACCAAACAGAATAGAAAGGTGGGGTTGATGTAGTTCAAATGTAGTACAAATGATGTAAAAGCTAAATACTTTTCTTTCAGTGAATCTTGTGGCTACTAAACATAGGTTTACAAGGTACATTACAAGACACATTACATAGGTACAAGGACTGAACAAGCTCATGGCAGAGAAATGTTCTGAGATTTATTAAATACTTAAAAGTATATATGTCTTAGAAACATTTTTTCCAATATTAAAAACAAAAAAATAAAAAGAGGGAAAAGGAAAAATATAAAAAGAAGTATCCTACTTAACTCTTTAGTTCGTATTCTTCTCTTGGCATTTGCCTAGGACAGTTGTGGGAGACTGGGCTAAATATTTTAAACTGAACTAACAAACACAGCTTTTCTTGGACAGTTATGTGATATATTGCGTGTTACATTCTCTAGAATTAAGCTGTCTGAATATCTGCATTAGGTAGTCTTGCCACAGGATGCTTTTTTTAGTTAAGCTTTTTCTTAGTAGCAGCTCAACAGTCCATCTAAGAAGCAGTCTAAAAAAAAAGAAATATTAGAGACACAGATAAATGTTTACTTGGTGCTGTGTCAGAGAATGTGTCCGAGGAATGACCAATTCAGTTAGACAGTTTTTATATAGGATATGTACTTCAGCGAGGCACTTGATGACTGTGCTTTAGAATAACGACTCTATAAATGATAGTTTTCTGTTCATAATCATCTTCAGTCACTCCTCTTTCCTTCTCCTCTGATTAACATAACATATAAAGATATTTATCTTCATGACAAAAGCAGAACAAAGGTGGTACACAAACTATGTAAGTTCTAAGTAAGCTCTTACTGACACAAAAACTTGCATCTCACAACTGTAAAGGAAAAAGGATGAGGCAGGTAGCTACCCTCCTAGTACTTCCTTCCACTTTCTGTTAGTTCATAAATACAGATAACTTTTGTAAATTGCTCAGATTTCAGATATTTGGGCTATTTCTGATTTTAAAAAAATATAATGTAAAATATGAAAGAAAAGTTCTTATTGGTGTATTAACCCTCTACTGCTCAACCTTACCAAGAAAATGCAAGTATTTAGAAAAGGTTATATTCACTCATTCCTTCTGGAACTCAAAACATAATGCAATACAATGGAATAAATTATCAAATAAATAAATACCTACAGAGACAAGGCTGTGCACAGTCAAAGGAAGGCATGAAGCATTGTGGGTTTCAGGATTAGATATTTAGTTGTTAAAGAAAAATAAGCACACAAGATTATTCAAGCAAATTTACTGGTTATTTGAATAGAGGCTAGTGAAGACTGTCATCATCAGTTTAATGGTTAAAATTATGCCATTTAAGCAGGTAAGGTGAAGTCTGATCTCAGTGAATTCAACTACTTCTGATAAAACCTTTTTAGAGTCATTGCAGCTAATGGCCGTAAAAAAGCTGGCTTCATAAAAGTAGATCCTACTTAATTATCTATAAAAGTTAGATTAAGAATTGTTATTTAGCTCAACAATTGATATTTTCTAAGTGGAGGAGTAAAACTTATTCATTCTTTCTTCTAAATACATTTAGATAATGAACTTTCAATAGCTAGTTTTAACTCTTGTCTGCATGGAGTTACTGCCAGAATATATTCCAGCACAGATGACAGAAATTAATGGTTCTAAAGAACAAGCCCCTTTCCTACACACAGTCACAGAAAAATTGCCAGGAGCAAACAGCAAAAATAACAATCCTCTACATGTTTCCAATTCAATTTTCAGCTAACTGTTGATTTGCAGATTGTGTTCTGCTTCAAATAAGTATAAAACAGGAGTAGTGTCAAGGATTTAAAATTATTAGGATTTATAGGACAACCTAACTGAATACTCACATGTTAACAGTTGAGATACTTAGGAAGTCAGATTAGTGATTTTTTCATTTCTGCTTTAATTTTGGTCTCTTAAAAGCCGCTTGAACAATGGACAAGCATTTTACTACATAAATCTGAAAAAAGTGCAGTTTCATGCATGAATAGCATATGTCACATCTAGATTAAAGCCTTGACAAAACTATCTTGATATTTATTTATCCTAAGCTAATCCCTGTAAATTATTCAAGTTTTTTGTATTTAAGACAAATACGACTATTTTGAACTCCCTCCTCTTCTCTTAATATCCTCCCTGAGCTGTAAACCCTTTGCTAGAATAGTTACAATTCATTCCATGGATAGCAAAAAACAAACAACTATTCCTCCTTTTTTTTTTTTCTTTCTTTTTCTTTTTTTTTGTGTAGCATTCCCAACACCTCCTTGGCATTATTAAATGCATAGAAGATTAACCATTCTCCAGATTAAGTCTGACAAGCTAACCATCACATAAATAATAAATCCTGCAATAGTGTGCTATGCCAAAACCAATTAATCAAATACAATGACGACAACATCTTACTACTTTTGTCCTGATATTCCTAGTTTTATTAGGGGACAATGAGCTACGTCTTCCACACCACTAAATCTTGGAGCCGACACAGTACAGGAAGGGTAATTTCAAAAACAGATGGATTGGCTTTCCAGGACTGGAAAAAACACTTCCAACCAGGCATGTAATAGTCCCTGTAGATTTTACCACCTCACAGAAACTGCATGTGGAAAAGACGACTGAAGTAAGACTTTTTTTTTTTTTTTTTTCCCCCATTTTAGCTGAGTCAGTATTATTTTGGCCACAATTAGCAGATGGCCTGTGGGCGCAGGATCTCAGGCCTAGACCTGGGCAAACAGCCACTTAGGGGCTGGTGCGAGAGGCAGCTTCATGTCCCCGCCAGAGGCACGACAAAGCAGAATCGGCCCTGAGCAACCCCAGGGGTCCTCACTGGAGGGAGGGATCCTGTGGGCAGGGAAGTCCTCCCTGAGGGCACTCTGAGGTGAGAGATTGCCACATCGCACCAGGGGAAGGTCGGCACTTGCAGCCTCCAGGCAGGAAGTGTGGGCACAACGCCAGGAAAAGGAGTGGGTTTTTGCCCTTTTCTTTTTTATTTCTTTTGGTCAGGTTTCTGATATTCTTTTCTCCTACTTTCCAAAATTATTTGCTATTATTTCATTAAGTATACATTCATTATGTATACATATATAAAGATTTATCTTTACTTCCTCACTTCCCTTAGTTATATATATGTATAAATACAGGGCTGTGTCTTTGTACATACAGATCTGTGTCTTTGTACGTTATCTATTTTATCAAACTATTGGTTTGGCCAGTAGAGATACTAAGATGTTCATTATTTTTACTTCATTCAAAATGTGTGTTTTTTTCCACCTATCTAGTTAGATGATCAAGTTTAAAAGCATTAAGTAATTCAGCAATTTTAAAATCCAACTGATCTCATCTCCTTCTCGGTTATTAATAGGCCTACTTTCTCTCTAAAAATCCCTTTTTCTCCTGAGTATTGATAAACTAAACAAGATTAAGGAAGGGATTTCAGCAGTTAGGATATAGCCTACCAGGAGCTGAAAGATCTGACTTTAACTCCTCTCTAATGCTAATTTTCTCTTGGGTGACCTTACCTGGGCCTACCTCTGTTTTCTCTCTCCCACTACTCAATATATTTTATGCTTCCAGTATTTAGAGGAAACATAGCCCCAAGCAAGTGACTCTGTGTGAATAATAAGTATTACCGCTACTGAAAATCACTAAATTAGATTCCACAAAAAAACTCCTCATTTGAAAGCAGTATACTGATTTCTGCCCCTCCCTTTCCTTCATCTCACATACATTTCTTTGCACAAACATTTTACAGCACTTTGTTGTTTAGCACAAAGAGTTTCAATTGAAAACCACCTCTTTGCCTGTGTATGAATTGTCACAGAGTGACAGAACTATAAGATGGAGTGAATCAAAATAGAGAGCACAAGGGATACGGGAGCGGTAAAGTATGTGATTATATTTCTCAGTGACATTTACCCGAAATTGTTAACGCAGTCTGAAATATTTTGTTTTCTCTTTTAGCCTGCAAGAGTCTAATTTAGGTCTCGGCAGGTCATTCATCATAACCCTGCTCTGGTCTGGTCTTGTATAAGATAACAAAGCAGCAGCTCTAGTTTGTATGGGTCAGTAAGCATCTGCAGATGGCCTGTTCATGTTAGTAATAATTTAAAGTTGGTGCTTAATAGAGATAATCCAGGGTGCTACTGTTTACATTTATGAGCAATTTGTGGGCAGTGATATTTTAATTGCTTTTCCTCAAACAGGTCCCTTGCCAAACAACAAAAACAAATGGTAAGCTGTATAGTCACTGTTAAATTATTACAAATATTTGATAGGATGAATTAAGGAGTTTGTATCACAAATAAAAGAGCATGCAGCCCAGCTGAAGGCCTACACCAAACTCAAAGTACCTTGGTCCAAGATCCTTTCAAGTGGGCCATAGAAAACATGAAATCTGAAGCCTAAACTAATAAATTACAATAAGAATGATTCAGAATAAACAACAAAAAAAAAACATATCTAATTTCAAAAATTAAACACATAAATGCAATGTACATTTAAAGATATTAACATGAACATACTGACTATGGTGGTAACAGGACTGTGGTACAGGGCCAAGAACTTAGTTTTCCAGAAGGTTTCCACCCTTCTGGGAGGTGTTATTCTACAAATCTTCAATAAAATGACTGTTAATTTTACATGTGTTTGTGAAACGATGTTCATAACAACACTGCTACGGCCACATTAGATTCAATAATTCCTTTTCTTTCTTCTTCTTTTATTTTTTTTTTTTTGTAAAACCAAGGAAATATTTTTTTGGCATAGTGAGGAATTGGAATCTGGGTAAAGGACCTGTAAGGAACCCAATCCGCATTCATTCCAGATCCCACATTCAGAGTTCAGCCTGAAAAGCTTAGCGCACTTCAAAAGTCAAAAAGAAATCTAAAGTACTATATAAAAAGAGTAATTTAACACTACTTTCATATGATAAGAATTCTGCAAGGTGTTTTTAAAGAAAACCTACACCCAGTAATCTCCACTTCTTAACTCTTGCAAAACACGGAAAGGCAGACAAACAAATAGATGTTAGAAAAAAAATGTCAAAAACTTCACACATTACAAGAAACTGCCCACTTCTAAATCCTACTGTATTGTCTGCAAGCTTAGAAAGCAACAGATTTCTTGCAAGAATCTAACTTATTTTCATTGGCAGTTGATGATTCCATAATAAAATCTCAGCCAGAAGTACTGTAAAAGAGTATCCAAGAAGTATTGCTAGCTTTGACATTGCAATATATCATTTATAAGATACAAAAAAAATCATTTATAAGACACAAAAAAGATACAAAATAGGTAACATCAGCCAAAGGAAAGAAGGAACTCACATTCTCCCTGTGAATCGGGGTGCCATAGGAGAAATAAACAGCCACAGAATCTCTGAAAACCCAGCAAAGCCTGTATGTAGGCGGGAAGTAAATGGAATAACAGATAACCAGATCATAAAAGAAGTCATAAAAAAAGTTAGAAAGAAAGGCAGATGTCACTGGGAAAGTACTTGAAAAAGTGATTTGGCTTAGAGATTCCATGCTTAACTTAACTTTCTTAATGCTGCTTATCAATAAATATTTACTTTGCCATGCTGCTTACCAAAAATAACTTTCAGTTTAATTCTGCTGGAGATTCATTTGTATGTAGATGCTCAGAATCAGATGCATAAACCTGAAAAAGGGATATTAAACATCTGCCAAAGAAATTTAAGTGAGACTCAGGTCTGATTACGGTATAGCACCATCCAACTACGTTACTTTCCATCAGACAGTATTTAATTTACCTCTTTTTCCTAGAGAAATAAAAACAGAAAGGGAAAAATATACTTCCTTCTCTCTTTATTATAACTACATAACAGTGTGTGAGCCTAATAGTAAAATATAAAAGATTTCTCAGTTGAAAAGAAAACTAAAGGCAATATATTTTCAATAAACAACTGTGTTATTGATCTGGAACTAGAACAATTTGCTTGAATTTTACACCAAAGGAGTGATTTTGGCGATTAAACAGGAGTGTTAAGTATCATTTTAATATCTAAGTGCAAAACACACCCGAGATTCGTGCCATTTTGCAGGACCAGGTAGATATTCTTGGGCAGCCAGTGTAATTTTAGGCACCTGTATCAGTCCTAAAGTGGTTTCCTGCATAGGGTTGATTGGTTTGGTGTCCTGTGTTAGTGGCAGCAGGATCATTTTCAATAACTCATTGTTAACATTATGAGTTACATCAACAAAATAACTTTGGTCAAGGAAATTATTTTCTTGTTTTAGCTCATGCCACTTCAGGGAAATACAACTTTATTTGGATTTCCACATCCTACATACATCAGTACAATATGGTTACAGAATTAGTATTTGTACAAGAAGACAAGGAGCTGGATTGCTCACACAAATAAATATAGCAGCTGTAACTAGCCCCACTAACAAAACTGAAAATGTTTAGCCTTCTAGGGATAAACTGATTAAACAAGTGTCATAAAATGCATCTCCTATAGTCTGAAAAACCTGACTTTGATCATTTACTTGAATAACTTGGCATAAGCCATTTTTTCCAAACTCTAAAACATATGTTACAGAAGACATAGAAATGAGAGATAATGCCAGTGTTGTTCAATGGCTGAGCCGCTGTTACAGTCATTCCCTCCAGGAAGACATACAACAGGCAACACTGCTGCAGCAGGCCATGTAGTGCAGGTGAGGCAATGACAATACAAGGCTCTGCCTGGAGAGGTGTATGCCCCTGGTGCCTACACAAGACAGTGCTTCTGTTCTGGAAAGCAAGAGAATCTGGCAAATGAAGCTGAGGAGCCAGAGGGAAGCTAGGGCACAGCTATCCTCTCTCCTCCCAAGTTCCTTCTGCCACACAGTTATCCTGGCCTTTCTTTTCTATTACAACTGCACACATGGCATCTATTCTACTGCTGAGATATATCCAGATCAGCACCTTCTGTTTACACCAGGAAATTTCACTTTGCAGGGAGATCCACCTGGAGCAATCACTCATCTATATAGCTACTTATTGATCACACCAATGAACAAGCAGATATACCTTCAAAGAAGAAGTAAGTCCTTCATTATTGTCCATTTTTTTCTCATCAGATGAAGAAAAAATACTTCTCAGTTGCAGCCAGCCCTTTCCTCCTCCTTTCCTATATATTGGCCTCGATTTTCATTATTCTCAAACCGTACTACTCAAGAATGCAATTTTAGGACATTCAGATGTAAGATTCAGATAACAAATCCAGAAAAAAGAAATTGATCATGAAGAGAATAGTCAATTAACTTAGTAAAACTAAGGGAGAATAGATGGAATTCAGCTGTGAAACAAAGCAGATTCGAAGGTTTGGTATAGGGAAGCAAGAATAAAACTTGAAAGATAAAAAAGAAGGGAGACATCCCAATCAAGGGATAACATTACAGACTAAAACAGATGGGACTTATTGAACCTTTGTGTACCTTTAATTTTTGAGATTTGGCTATAAAGTTCAGTAGTATGGAGTGCCAAACTGAAGAAACCTATTTTATCATTCTGTTTTTGAAAGCAGCTCTTTGGACAGCAATACTTGGCAAGCAAACCAGGGTTGCAGGCAAAAGCTTATTCCAATTCTACCTTACGCTTCATTTTGTTCTGAAAATACATGTCCCACATAATTGTTGTTGAAGCTTAGTTTACTCTAAAAAAGTGACTTCCTATTGAAAAGCTAAACAAAACATGTACCTGTATCTTTTGACAAATGTCTTACAAATTATTTGCTTCCTTTTTATTTATAAATACATTCTCTCCTTTCTTTCAATCAAATAAAAGAATCCTCTTATTTTAAGAAGACTGCTTATGCAAACAAAGACAGATGAAATAGTGTCTGTGAAATACAAAACATTATAAGCTGTGGTGCAGGCATTTCTGTCATACTTTTACGGTCTCAAAGCCTCAAGTATTTTGAAATTTAGAGTTCAAAGAGTTTAAAATGATAGATTTTGAGAGCCTCATGACTGTGCCCCACTTTGTGATCTACTTTGAATGTGGAAGAATAGAATAGACATGTGTGGGCTATCCATGCAATGGGAGATTTTACATATTGCTCTCATTGACTTCTGAAACTACTAGCCACGTCCACTCTTAAAATAAAATGCCTCAGGTTTTGATCACTTCTATCAAATACTTCTCTCTCTCTGTCCCTTGTCCTAAATGTCTGGCCATACGTGTCTTCCCTATGGCCTCCCAAGAAAAGTGTTTAAATATCAGGGATGAGTGTGTAACAAGATTAGATGTATTAGTCATACTTTCCCCCTTCAAAGAGCTGTAGTTCTTTTAAAATTAAATCATATTTAGTCTTTGGACTTGGGTAAAATGATAGAATGAGGTCAAGGTTCAAAAACAGAGGCAATGATATTACACAGAGAGTTCACATATAGACAGAAAGACCTGGAGGCAGATGCCACTCAGAGCAAAAAGAGATGCATAATCAGTGTCTGGTCATTAACAAATCCCTACATACTCATGAAAACCCATTATTATCTACTGCACAGGGACTTCCACTGTATGGCTTAGGAGAAATGGGCACCTGGTATCAATGCCACTTATACCATCTTTCATTACTCTTCTTTCAAATACTCAGAATTCAGAAAGCTGGAACATGAATAAACTTGAAAAACATTTATTTATTTATATACATATAAATATTTATGGGTGACTAAATGTACAACAGACCTGTTTCCTGACAGACTAAAGAAAATGGTGGTTGTTCAGTTGCTTAAAATATTCTCTTTTATTCAAAGTAAGCACAGGCATCATTCTCCTTCCCTAGATTTATTTTCTCCCTAGAAAATACACAACTTCTATGAATCACTGGAATATATTTCATTGTTCATATTATTATGGCAGAAATGACATCACATATTTTTAGGCATGTTAAATAGACAGCTCAATGAAACACAGAACTCTAGTGGTTTCTGCTGTACCCATTCAAAATAAGCTATGAAGTTGCTTGGACTGTGCTGGTTCTTTTGGCTTAAAATTAGGTGTTTATTTTCTAGATATCCAGAACAGTACACAACACATTTCAAATAAATCCTCTTTTCTAGTTTTAAGGAAAAATAAAATGACATCTAATTTGTCCCATTCTTCATTTTGTTTATCATTTTCCAATCTTTCTTCATGGGGGGGAACCAGGAGTATACCACCAGACCAAAATACTGCCTGTTTGCTTCTACACAATCTCATCTGTGTGTTTCCTTCCTATTGCCTACATTGCTTCCCCTGTCTGCCACCTCTGTGAAAACTTTACTCATTCATCACATCAGTTTTCACCTCAGCTATTGAAATTTCTGTGGGGGCTCTGTAAATTGGTAAGTGTGCACTTTAGAAGAGTCCTACTATAGCATACATTCAACAGTTTTCCTTAACTAGGATGATGTCATTAAATCTCTATGTAAAGTTCGCAGACATTTTCTGTCTTAAATGCTCTCCTCCACCTATTCCTTAGATACATTTTTAATCTCTACCTGATTTATTCTCCAGCTCTCTCATAAGGAAAAAATGGTTTGTACTTTTCTATATAAAGTCATAATAATGTTTTTAAAGCAACTCACATATTGATGCTCACATAAAGTATATTTAAGAATCATATTAATCTAACTGAATTTCTTTTCTTGTAGTTATAAAACTCCTGTCACTATCTAAAGCTCATCAAGACCTAATTTTTCCTTCGACCCATAACACACCTCATTCCTAAGCCTTCTCTATTGTTTTTTAAGGAGAACAAACAATAGAAAGACTTGTCTTCAGCTAAATGTAAGTTGACAGTTTTCTCCCAGAGTGAACCAGGAGGAGCCCAGGCTAAGCATCTGTGCCATCAAATGACTGCCATCTATTTGTCAAGAAGAGGCAAAAGCTAAAATAGGAACATGAAGTCAATGATAAAGATTTCTAGTTGTACAGATAAAAGAGGAAGAAAGTGTTTCAGTTCAGAAGATCACATTTATTAGAAATGTTAATATTTCTAATATTTAGAATGTGAACCCACTGAAGTGCATCAGAATTTTATTGAGTTTCATTATGAACAGGAATGTTTACATGGATATATTTTTCTTAATATACCAGTGATCCTCACACATGAAGAAAGGGAATGGATCCAGCCTACAGAGAGCACTTTAGAGTCTTTTTTTCAACCATAAACAGTCCTCTAAAGAAATTTTAATTAAATTCTTTATAAGCTTGGGGATGCAATTATTTATTTATTTATTTAAGCTTGCTAGCCAGATGATAGGTGTTTGCAAATGCTTAATACTTTAATTCTAAAAACAGAGCACTTCTCAGAGTTAAACAGTATCAGTGAAGTGCTACAAGCAGATACTGTATTATTTTAATTACAACATTAATTATAATGATATTTACAGCTGTTGTGATCTAAAGTATTCTATACTAGCAGTAAAGTATCAAACTTCAGACCATAATACTTATTTGCATATAATAATGCTCATTGTATTGCCTCTTTTTTCTTACTATCCACTCTTTTCCACCTCATATCTCTCAACCATTGCCCTCACTCTATTTCATTGGCTTACTGATCTTGTTTCCAAATCCATTTCTCAAAGCAATGTTAATCTAATCCATGCATCAGTCATACAAGCTGTCTCCTGTCTGTTTTTTTGTCCATTGTAAAAAGACCCTTCATCATCCATTGCAAGGGTCCAGGAATTTCATGTGAACTTAGGTCTAATGCATTCCGCACAGATTCATTTCATATGAAAGGCTATGGAATATGGGTATTCATGATTTATGGGTGCCTATTGCTAATTGGACTCCACTGATCACAAAGAGATGGATGAAACAGCTTACAGAGATTGCTGAGAAACTGTGTCAAGAACTGGGATAGACCCAGGTGAAGAGATAACTTCCAGGGAAATATTTTTTTTGCTGAAAAATCATACATAATGGTGATAATTTCTATATACTCTTTTTCTGAGTCATAGTCTCATGCTTTATGGACCAATTCAATGTATATAACACAAGCAAAGAGTATTCTTGATGTACATGGTTATATAATTTGGCTATCTTCAATTAAGATAGAATTGTTCACATAAGAGTTAAGAAAAAAAAGGAATGAGTTGTAAAATAAATACTTGGAATATTAAGTTCTTTCATATTTTAATTTCTTTGAATGGAATAACTACAGAAAAAATGATGGTAAGTTATTTTCCCCACCCTCTCCCTCTTTTGAAGAGGCCTGTTTCTCTCAGATCTTCCTGCTGATGGTAAATTTTGATGCGTAATGTCAAGTTCCATTAATCTTGTCACACTATTGTTACCTGGTAATTTTCTCATTTCAAAATATCTATGCAGGCATCCTGACATGTTTGTTTGACGCCAAGTACATCAGGATGGACTATTCCTGATTTGGGAAAAAGTGATTTTGAGAATCAGTCAGTTCTCCTGGACTCTCTTCTATCCAGTTCTATTGCTCATGGCATTCTTCCAAGCACATCCTTGAACAGGCCAGAGTTTGGTCTCCTGAAGGGCAGGGTTGTGGCCATGCTTTTCGACTTGTTCTTTCTTCTCAGGATCATCACCATCACAATCTCATAATCAGTGTAGACAAGGCAACTCCCAGCCTCTGTGTTCTCAAGCAGCTCTTCCTTGTTTGTAAGAATGAAGAAGACCTGCTCCTCAGTTCTCCAGGGTTCGTAGTTCATGTTCTCTAACATGTAAGTTTGTGACTCAAAGAGTCAAGACAACATGCCTATACTACACAGTGGGTGTTCTTAGAGCAGTGAGATCTTGGACCTTCCCTCATTCAGAAGCAAGCCTTCTATAACCAAGTATACCCGGTTTATTGCAGGAAACTACAAATGTAAAGAACTACCCTTATCTCCTAGGATTTGGCTCATTGGACTTACTTAAAACTCTTACAATGCACTCACAACTAACGAGATTATGCTTGCAAAGAGACACCCCACACTCCTGCAGTCTCTATTAAGCTTGAGTTTGCTGGTTAAAAAATAGTCTGATTACTTGTTTTCAGTTTCTGCTTTGACTTTGTCATCATGTCCTCATTATCATATTCAATTAATTAGTGTACGGAGGTAATATTCCAGCATGCACACCTCCTTAAGATACATTATTGACTTCAGCTAAATAGGGTAGATTTGCAACAAAAGAAGGGGATTTAAAAAGAAGATTTAAGGGCTCATAAGCACACAGAATTGCCTACCTCTTAGGAAAAGCACACTATAGTAAAATTATACTAGTTTCCTATAAGGGCACCTGAAAGGCAAGAACAAAATTGAAGAAAAACTCAAGAACCAGAGAAAATTGTATACCTTCTGAAAAGGGCATCTTGACCTCACTGTCTTTATTAATACCAAGATGAGAGGAATAGAAAATGAGCGTATATTAGAACCAATATTCTACACCCCTTTCTCAAAGCAACAAACAAGCATTTTGTCATATGTTTGAAGGCCAGGAGGGTGGTTAATTTCTGGATTAATTTATTTTTTGCCAAATCTCACAAATCTATTCATAAGAAGAAAAATGTAAGTCAGTAAAAGGAAAACCACTGCATTTACTCTAAAAGAGGTCTAAATCATATAGGGTGAACCTACATTAGCTTTTTAGTGTGGATCAAGACTGCTTTGCATGAACCTGTCACGATCATCTACATTTACTGCATTTTGGTTTGCTTTGTGGCATGATTTCAAAGCACATGATTTAGAGCTCTTCCAGATTAAAAAAAAAAGAGCAAGAAGATGCCACTAGAAGCGTCCCTACTATAATTCCTTCAGGTTTTAAAATAAAAATAGGGCTCATATAAAATCTATATATTAAAAAATAAAAATATATAAGTATATAAAAGACTTATTTTAAAAAATAATCTGTATTCTCCTTCATCAACCACCGTCTCTCCAAAGATCCTGTCTTATAAATCCATTCCAACTGTGGACATATGCAATAAATGAAACAATTGTATTGTAGATATAGTAATAAATGAAAAGAGTTGTATAGTAGACAAAGTAGTAAAAAAATTAAAAGAAGTGAAGAAACAATATGATGGCATAACTTTGAATCATATTGCACAACTTGATGGGAAGTGTACATGCCTACCTGCTTTCTTAAACACTCATATGAATAAACCCAGTAACTTTTGCAGTATTATCTTTAATATCTGCTTTTCTAAAACTCTGGGTTTTAGGAAGTGTCAAGATTGTTGTGTTTTCCTTGTGCTAATTAGGAAATAACAGTGATGGTTTGCAAGAGATCTGACTGAATCATTGCTCTTCTCCCTGTGTTGGTGTCCTTTTGGAGATATGGGGGCTGGTTTTCATTTTCATCACTTAACAGTTATTACTATTATTAGATTTGTCTTAATTTCAAGAAAAAAAAAAGGTTTTTTTCTTTTTAAGATGTATTTCTAACATATAAAAGTTTTATCTGGATACAACGTATGACCCAGTTTATACTCAGAATATAGAATAATGACTTAAAAAGCTCTTCACTCTGCAGTTCGCCTACAATCTTTTACCAGAATAGCAGTGTTGTACTGGAAGTAATACAAATACAGCACAACACAATTGATCTCATTTGACTTGCTGTTGTGAAGAGGTTATACATATATTCCCTCAGGCCTCTTTTCCTAAAACCCTTTTTCTCACTTTTCCACTGTCAGAAGATCTTGTTTTAACATTGGCACCAGAATAACTACTGCATTAAGCTTTGGCTGCCATTAAAAATGCATTTCCAATTCTTAGTTGGGAAGGTATTCAAAATGTCTGTGGTGCACTGTGTGCCAAACAGTTCAAGGGTTCAGAATCAGAAAAAAAAAAAGTACACAGTAATACAGGGCATTAGGAAAACTATGAATATTTCTCTAACAGTATATTCACTAAATTGAAGCACTAAATTCAACTCAGTCCTTGAGTCATTTATTATATACTTTGCTTGCAGGTACATTTGTTACATTAATACTAATTGCTGTGGTCATCTTACCAGGAAGTCCCTTTGCATTGCATAGATTCATCATTTAAGGAATTGGTTGCTACGTGTATGTAGTAACTCTGACACACTAAACATGTCTGAGCTACTCCATCATCTGGCCCATTTAGCCTACACATCCCCAGTGCATTAGAGTTGCCATGCACACATGGATCAGCAGCAAGATATATCTGTGCTAGATCAACAAAGTGTCATATTAAACCAGCTGTATATGCACATTCATATTTGCACATACGTGATAGTTTGCATGAGCAGTAGCTTCAGCAACAGATGTGACCTAAAACCTAAAGCAAACAAACAAACAAATACAGGCAAAAAACCCCCAAAACAACACCAAAACATGAGAATAGAATTCTTGACTAGTGGGGAAAAAATAACTAGCTGGTAATGACAGGTTTAGAGAACAGGAACCATTGATAGAAAATGACCAAGAGTCAGGGTAATCCTTTCATCATTCAAAGGTTTCAGAGTAGTCTGTCCAGCTCTTTGAAGTGACTGGTGTCATTAATATTTACCTATTTATCTGACTTTCATGAAAAGCATTTGGTGGAATCTCCTACAGATAAAAAAGCCATATATTTTTATGAACTTGACTCAGATTACCTTCACAGGGACAGAAAAAAAATGAAAAGCAATAGCCAATGATTCTGCATTGTGCATTTACTGCAGACTTTTCTTCTACTTTTCCAGTTGTGACTAAGCCACTCATATAGAGAGCATTTTCTGTACAAAATTTTCAGTACAAAAATTGCATGACAACAGACTTACAAATTGATCACCCTTGAGGTCTATCTGTCAGTAACTTTCATCATTATTTTTCCTTGGCAACCTAACACATCCAGGGATTCAGGCCCCCAAGGGAAAAAAGAAAAATTATGACCATCATTCTGAGTATTTAATCCACTGCTTAACAAGATCTCTATCCACTCCCCTTCAGAATCACAGGTTATACATTTGAGGCTTACGTGAAGCGATGTTTATCTAAGAAGAGACCTTTCTTTAACTTTACCTCCTTTTCCCTTGCAGATTCTCTTGTTCATGATCCATGTCCCATTCCTTAGACGTATCATACATCCTCCATTTTCCTCTCAAAACATCTGACTCATGTTTTAACTCTTCAGTTTATCTGAAGATGATTTTTTTTTCAGTTCTCCCTTCAGTTAAGTTCTCCCTTATATTCTTACATTTGTTTATCAACATTAATACAAGCTGTACATTTCTAAATGTCCCTTGCCAGTTGACAGAAAATCAAGTTTTCATTTCACAACTGAAATACATGATCAGCTTTTCCAAAATAAAATTTAAAGTCATATTGCCACTGCCAAGCATGCAAGGTTTTCACCTTGACTTCACCCTGAGAAATCTGAAGTTATTTTAGATGACTTCAAATGTCAAGGTAGCAAAACTGGAGGTCAAAGTGGGTTGTTCCATTGACATTAATTGTCTTACTAAGATAAAGCAATTATCACACTGTAATACAGTGTAGGTTTCACAACACATTTATGTGCTCTGTTCAATGTCTCTCTTTAAATATAAAGACTGAAGGATTAAAAAAGAATTTAATGACATTGCTAACTTTTGAAACAAGCTAAGGAATTCATAATCTTTAATATGTTGCAATGTTATGAATCAATGCAGTACAATTAAACTTCTTAGTAGCAGAAATTATATATCACTCATTACATGACAGGATCTAGGAGCCAGCTTATTAAAATCATTAAACAAACAAAAAAACCCCCATATTTACATTCCAATCTGCAAGCAAGTTTTCATATTTCAGAAGCAAGTCAATAGAAAACATCACTTCCAGACAACTTCTGAGACAGAACTAGTTTAATTAAGCTAATAAAGGAGAGCACATGTATTGAGATGAGCAGAATGAAACCAAACAATTTCAAAGTATTTTTAGACTAAATTATGTGCATCAGAGCATTTCAGCATTATAGCAATAACGCTTCTAGAATATGCAAAACCCCAAAATACTCAAAGGAAATATAAAGAGATACTATTTTTAAAAAATGGAAATATGTCTTTCAATTTTTTTCAGCAACATAAATGATATACCAAAATTTGATTAAAGTAAATGAATGCAGCTTTTTTCCAATTCAAGGAAAAATTTCAGCTGAAAGGTAACTTACCAAGTTTGAAAATGGCAAATAAAACAGATTTCTTTGCTAATAAAAAACCAGCCTCAATTCTGAGCTATGTGAGACTTTTTGCTCAAAAAAGGAATCCTCCAGATAGAAACACGGATTCCCATTTGTATTCCCTACCTATGCTTTTTTAAAAAAATTTTATTTCTACCATCGATTCTGACATCATTGTTATTCCAGGTTTTCCTTATCTCCCATTATACGTGGAAATGTGAAAATCCTGCTCCAGTGAAGTTAAAGACATGAGAGACATTTCACTGTATCTGCATTTTTCATTCAAATAGTATCACCTATTTAATAACAAAACTTATTTTCTTACCTTAAATGCTTTAGGAAATCAACTAGTGTCTTCACTAGTAAAGTATTTGCATCAGCTGAAATTAGATTGCAGAATGGCCAATATGTTATATTTAGAATAAAGGGTTTTTATTTAACTAATTCCTGACTTAGGTCCTTGTTAGTTTTGTTTGTTTAACACAGGATGCATCAATCCTGTAGATCAGCAAAGGATAACAAAACTCATTATATAGAAAAGGACACTTAGTACGGTCTCTGTGATTTTGGCATAACATAAACACCATATGATGAAATGGTTATGCAAGGCTCTGACTTCATGTTTATATCTGATAGGTATCACAATCTTTAATATTCAGCAAAATTTAAGTTCTAATAATATCTGATAAAACTAAATTTCTATGTCAAAAAAATAACTTTTCAAAAGATACTCTCTTTTTAAAATTTAACTTGGGTCTGGAAGTAGTAATACTAGTTAAAACTGTGCAATGATGAGTTCCTAAGGGAGCTTTTAATGAAAGTGCTTTTAATAAAGTGCAGCATGGTCAAACAACAAAAATGGCTTTTTTTTCCCACAGAATAGCCATAGATGTAAACATGGCTTCTTAAATAAGAACTCCTAACTAAGGAAAAATAGGAAATACACTTGGATTTGCTGTTAATTGCACACATCAAGGTACAGAAATACATCAAGTTTGCATCATTAAGTTTAGGCAAGCTTAAGGCCTACGTGGCTTGCAAAGCCCTTACATGCTCAAGCAGTGCATTTTCAGCTGATCAATGTAATTACTATCAGTAGAATTTTTGCCTGTGGAATGCAAAATAAAGCAAATTTTGTCTTCAGGCACTTACTAGCTAGAGACTCTAACTATACACACACTGCTACCAATTTTCATCATTTTATCAAAAGTCTCAGTGTATTTAGTATTTTCTTCCAATGTCCGGCTCTGGATTCCTCTGAATTTAGGTCTTCATGTTTGCATGTCTGCACATTACAAACATGCAATGTGCAGAAACCAAAAGACAAATAAAACCCCACTAAACTTGACAGTTTGAAAAGACACTTGAGCTTCCACTGGTTGGTGTTAATAATACTTGCATGAAGTTTTCTGAAAAGTGAAATACTGGAAAGAAGAATCCCTCAGGATTAGGAAAACAGAGTCACGGGTTATCAGTTGAACAAAATCCTTATGGAGAATTAACCATCTACCAGTTTGTTACTAGTCATGCATAATTATGAATCATCTCCAGAGATCAATAGCTGAATATATGGTTTAGACTATCTAAAAATGTTATTTTGCTATTCTACATGTCAAACTTTGTCACAGTGATCATTCTAGCATCTATTGGCAGATACATTGTGTAAGTTGCATAATGTACAATTACCCCAAATAATTGGAACCAAGTTAATCAGCTTCACTGTCTGAATACCTCCTTCCTCACTGTCCACTTATATGATTTTACAGTTCAGTAGCCTACTCCAAGCAAATTATTTCTCTCAATTACACATGCCGTGTAACAGCACTTCTTCAGCCCAGAATCCTTGCGCTCAAATAGAACCAGTGTTTACTGCACTGACTTAACAGGCATTTCTTTAACTGATAAAAAGATCATTCAGAGCTATTTTGCACTTGAGAAGAGTTGCTTCTTGTTAATAATAATGGAAGAGATTTCAAATGCCCAAGAGGGAGTAAGAAAATCAATGGAACCTTCATTCTCAACACACCTTCATTTCTTGGAAAAATCTTCCCTAGCGTTATCTCTACTCAAACAATGATTTTTATCTGTATTTATGACATAACGTGGAGTACAGGAATTCCTTATACCTTATTTCCTTCATAAGGTCCTGTAGTTTGAGTCCTTATTAGACATTTCTTATTACTACGTCCTTAGAAGTTTCATAATCATCTATTCCAGTACATATTTTAGAAATCAGTGTACATTTTAGACAAAGACAGATGATCATTGCTATTTCAAACCAAGACTCCCAGTTCAATCCTACTCGAGTGAAATGTGTATATTAAGCCAGGTTTTGAGCCGTTGGGGATATGCTAAGAATCTTTGTGTAGCTTTAACTGAAACAGAAAAAGCCACTTGTTCAAAGTAGACAGCGCAACTTCAAACTCGGCTAATCCTCACATTAAAATGACATTACATAAATTGTACAAAATACATTATGAAAATACATAATAGGTTTGTCTTTAAGGCCTTGATTGTTCTTTTTCAAGATCTATGTGCTTGTTTCATGGCTAATGTGCTCACTGGAAAGCTTTGATTCTATTTGATTCCTCTTAAATGTTGGTATCGAGATTCTTGAAATTTTACCTTTATAATTCTCTTTCAATCCTGGTCAAGATGTTTACATTTTACTAAACCTGATGGATTTTTCATGACTTCTCAGGCAGCTTTAGATATGTTGGCTTTATTAGTACTGCCAGAGCTGCCAGACATCTTCAGCACAGCAAAAATTGTTTGCACTTTAGAAGTGATGATGCAAATCCTTTTATTGTGATAATTTGCATTAGGTATCAGAAATGACCGTGTACTTACAGCTAATGCCTCTGCAAATAAATGCAAAAGCATAAAAATCATTATGGTGCAGGTCTACCAGAATCAAACCTTTGCCACCTGTCAGAGTTGTAAGTAGAACATACTTAAATTATAATTTATCATTTCATAGTATATTATTGAGAAATATACCAACTGTCTTAAAAATCAATGTTAGATCATTTCATTTCCATTTATCTGCTTATTTGATTTCTGTGGAAATGAACAGCATTGAAAAGTATCAGTATTACTTTATTTTAACGTAGTCTCATGAAAAGATGAATATATAGTCTTTGCTGTTTGTGAAAAGACCAATTTAAGACCTCTTGAAATTGCTACTAAATAAGAATAACCTAAACATGAAAAAAAAAAAAAAAAAATTAATTCTGGTACCACAGGCTCCCTGAAATGACAGAATTGGGTTATAAAACTACAGTTTGCTGAAGAAAAAATTATCACACCTCAGTGATCTTATTTGGCATTCATATTTTAGTATTCATATTTTAGGTAAGAATTACGATTTCTTAGCTGTCATAATGCTTATAAACGAAGTACAAAATATGCATCAAGGACAATGAAAAATACAAGAATAGAATGCTCTATACAACTGCATTTCCTTTTCCTCTCCATTGCACATACACAGAACTGATATATTTATTAGAGAACTTTAGGAAGAACCATAGTTTCTAACTTGATTTTCAAGTCCTTTAACGACTACTGGTATGTCTAGTTCAAAATCACATGGGTATTTTTCTGTTAGCTGATATGAATGCAAGTGGAAAATGTAATATTTTTTGGTCGCTGGTTTCTTCATGTTCTGGTGTATAGAAACTGTGGGAGTGTGTCATTTATATGTATGTTTACAGTGTCTTGAAAACATGGAGATAATCTTAAACAGGAACAACAGGTATGTTTATTACGCAGACTAGCCATATTTTAACTCTTAGTAACAACAGCAATAAGTTAATAACTGTTCTTTAGATTAAAAGTTTCTGATTTGATCTTCAGGGGTTTAAAGTGTGCATACATTTAGTCTATTTCTTTGAAATATCAACTTTTCACTTATCCCAGAGGCAAAAACATTCTTAGCCATTGCTCTTTTTTCCATATGTTCTCCAATTTCTCAAACCTCTGTATCTGAATAGTTTTTCTTTACTTAGGTCACTGTGCACACAGTAGGTCCTGACATCTCAGTTTTACCTTTTCGATCTTCTCATTTTATCCATTTTGCTTGACAAAGTAGAAAACTTACTTCTCCATCTTTTTTTTCCTCAAATTTCTTCATTTTCCTGCCATTTTTAGGTGATGAGTATTCTTCTATCAAATGCTCTCTTCGTTTCGAGTATATGATCTCATTTACTTCCTAAATAATATCAGCAAAACTAAAATGTTACTCTCAAACAATATTTCATTCTTTATCAACCTTTAATCTTTTTCTTTCTATCCTTATTCTCTGATTGTAATAATATCAACAAATCGCAATGCTAAAGCCAAACTTCTCTTTCCAATAATGAAACTTAGAAAACTCAATGAGTTAGCTTCTGTCATTCATCTAACTATAAATCATATATATTTTAGTGAGAAACACCTAATTACATATTTGCCCTGAAAAGTAAGCATCAACTGTAGATTCTAAACCTTGGTACCGTGGTCATCCTCTATGTTTTTTACAGCGCTGAAACAATGTAGATTATCAATAAATAAAAATTGTTTCTTGTTCTAGGCTGTGCTCATAACTAACAGATTTATGTTATGTTTCATCTGCTCTTTGTCTAAATATCTGTGGGCGGAAATGGAATAAGACAGACAAAGCTATATGCCTATTAAGTTTACAACATAATGTACTGTATAGCACAAGATAATCCTTATTTATGCCTAACAAGAGCCTAATCAACATACATTACTGAAATTAGCTCCTATTCTTTGCATGCTAAATACATCACATATTTAAGGAGAAACCAAAGTAATGTAACAAGTGTACACTAAATTACACTGATTTGGCATACAGTAGACAATTGCATGTATGCAAGTTGCATGTATGGCAACTTGCACTGATTTGGTATTCTGTGAGGCTGTAGGGATGGTGCAAGTATACATTGATCTGGGAAGACTGATTTATGTTACTCTTCAGTTGTCTGCTGCTGTATCCATTTTGCAGAGATACTGAATGCTAAGCTGACATACTGTGTTTCAAACTGTGTCCATTTTATGATGGTGGTCAAACCACCACCTTCAAACCATTACATAATGCCTAAAATTTGCTGTAGACGTTTTTGAGGGAGTTGCAACCTATGGATGAAACTACCATGATTCTGGACTGCAGAATTCAACACTGTCATTAATAATACTATAACTTGTTCAAACAACTAGTAGTGCATTTGCTTAATTTAAATATACAGATTTATAGCATGTACTTTCAAAAAAAAAAACAAAAACACATTAAAGAGGTAAAGTCAAATATGTATTCTGATATGCTATTACACTGGCCAACAAGGCTTTCTAGGAGACATTTATCTTCTCAGTGACAACAGTGTCATAATTCTTTACTACTTTAGGCTATACATAATCTCATTGGTAGCCCTTCCATATAATTAGCCAGCAATCCAAAAAAAATTAGTTTCCCCTATTGTTCCATCATGTTATAGATGCATGCCAGGCTTGTTTTCATTTAAAAAGAACAGGAAATGAAGATCTTCAACTGCTGAAAGTCTTAAGATGAGCATATATATATATATTTATCCTTTTCTACATTGAGTGTATTACTTTTTAACATATCTGAAGCCACATTTACATACTATCTGAAAAAAACATATGGGTCATCTTCCATTGTCACACCATGGATTATATTTGCATTTTTGTTCAGGGTCTAATTAAGATTTTGTTACCATTTTCCTTTTTTCACGATCATAATCAAGACATATCAAAACATCTTAGATAAATCTGAAAGAGAAGATCCAAATGTACTCAACTCCAAATAGATACTAGCAAAAGTAAAAAACAACAACAACAACAACAACAACAACAACAACAACAAACCTACTATTTCAGAATATTTCACNAAAAAACAACAACAACAACAACAAAACTACTATTTCAGAATATTTCATACTGTACTGCACTGCACATGAGACCCGGTCTTTTCTGTATACTGTCCAACTATTGACACATACTGAAAAACAGAAAATGATATTTTGAATATGGGTTGTACAAAGCGGAAAATCAGCCTGTGCTGGTCAGCCGTATTATTATGGCACAGACACAGCCTATCAAGTTTATTTTATTTATAAAGAATTTTCAAAGCATTAAGACCAATCACACCTCACTAACGATAGGAATTTCTTATCTAGGAGTATCAGGTCTGTGAAAACATATTCTTAGCATAAATCAGCAGGAGAAACAAAGGAAAAGGTCACAAATAGAACATTTTGAAATACGTTTAACAGTATTTTCAAACAAACAAATCTTCCCCTATCCACTCATTTCTGTCACTCCACAGGGGGATCCCTATAGGCCTCAGATGAGGCCTAGGCCCGTGTAGGCCACGGGCTGCCCGGTGGATGACCCTGGTGCCTGCCACGCTCAGTCGCGCCGGTGGGCAGGACTGGGCAGTTCTGCAGAGCGCCGGGCCGTTCATCACACCCATGGAGGAACTTTCGGGCAGCCCGAAGGTGGGGGCTGAGCGCTCCCCAGAGGTGGGGGCCAGAGGGAGCCACTCCGGCCAACCCGCTGCTTCCTGGGGGAGCGCAGTCAATAGGAACAGCGTGACGACAGCCCTCACCTAATCAGGGATCTCCCTCCTCCCATTGTCCCGCCTATATCTCCCCATATAAAACCCTGTGTTTGGCTAATAAATTTTGGCAGTGGACCCGGAGTCATGTTGGTTCCTGCTTTTGTCCGCTGTCCATTGGGCGTTGGCAGTCGGTGCTGCCGGGGTGGTCGGTGCTGCCCGTCCACAGAAGGCCCCATTGTCACGGCTGGTAAAGCCTCTGCAGCGCACCCGGCCTCCTATCACTGGCCAGGCCTCGACCCGAATAGGCCTACCTGAGACCGACCTCCGGAGTGGCGCGGTACCTCGTTCCCGCGCACGGCCAGATACGATGCAGAAGGAGCCCTGGATCCCAACATCGGAGGGTGAGAGCGATTCCCGGAGAGGATCCCGAACACGGGCTGCGGCATCTGGTCGCCGGCAGAGGCCTAAATATCGGAGGCCTAGTGCAGAGCCCAACCTGCACATACCGAGCCGGCGACAGGAGTGCGCCCACGGCCAGCTTTACTTAGCATAAATCAGCAGGAGAAACAAAGGAAAAGATCACAGATAGAACATTTTGAAATATGTTTAACAGTATTTTCAAACAAACATATCTTCTTTTATCCACTCACTTCTGTTATTCCTTCTCTTTAATTAAAGATACTCACAACAGAAATGATACTGCGCTGCAGTCTGAATGAAATAGCTCATCAGGAAAAAACATGCCAAACTACATCAAGACATTTGAGATATCTGAACAATATACCTCATATAGAACATCATTATCGTTTTAAAGTGTTTTCTTACAGTGAGTCCAAACATTTGTGTTTATTTGGTTTGTTGACCAAATACTGTAATTCAGAGTAAGATGATACAAAATAGAACTAGTGTGTTTATATGAGAGAAATATAATCCTATACATAGCTCAACAAGTAGAAATCAGATTTTCATGGGAAATCGATGCAATTTAAAATCTTTAGTCAACTTCCACAGAAAGGTAGAGAAACTTACTTTTCAGAACTATGTCTTTTTTGTGCAATCTGTATAGATTACTACAAAATAGTCCTGCAGTTTAGATTCTGTAGTGGATATAGTTTTTGTACAAAGTACCTAGGGAGAATAGCCCTTTTAAAAGAAATAAGAATTCTACAGCTAATATTACACTTGAAATTATTCCTTCTCTACATTCCAGCTATAGGATATGTGCATTTGCCCATTATGTTCATTCAGACTTTTATCTTCAAAATGTATTACCTTACATTCCATCAGAGTATCACTCTTATTTTCCTATTTTTGAAAGTTCATGCAGTTCTATGAGCACAGTAAGTAACAACATTTTTACAGTAGTGGAACAAAGCAGAATAGATAAACCACTTCTACTATGTCTTCCCGTTTCATTTGAGCATCATATGACGTTAATTCCTTCTCTATCAATGTATTTTGAAATGAGAAGAGTATTGGATCTTACATCTCATCGGTTTTGAATGTAGCATTACCTAAATGGTGGGAAGAAGTGTATTTTTACTATTAGCTGAAAATACTATTTTGAATGATTTTGTTTTATGTTATCAAAAATCACAAGATGAATAAATTGTTCAATGCTACTTTCTCAACTTCTTTGACAAAGGCAAATTAAATGCTTGTTGCTGGATTTACTTTAATACAAGTAGCTAGAATCTAAATCTGCATTTCTTTAAATTAATCAGAGTGCCTACATGTCACATTTGCAGATTCAATAAAGATGCTGTATGCTAATATGTGTAAATGTCAGACATGATAAAGAGTTATTTGATCACTGATGTTTACTTTGACAAGATGAATGGGCCCACTTAATAAGAAAAATTCTAAAATCAGAGCATAAGTATAGCTCAGAAGATTAATACTTTGAGCACAGGTTTTCCAAACAGTCAACAGGATGAAGGGTTCAGATTTAGGCCACCTAAGAGAGAGACCTGCAGTACTTGGTCAAAATCCCCTTACATATCCATTAGTTTCTTTAGAAATATCTAATGCTAGGATCATGTTCCAAAAAAGGACTGTTGAATATCCTTCCTAGTGGACAATTCCACATACATTTCCAATCATATGTTTCAAGCAAGATTGTTTCAGAGAAAGATGAAGAAAGGTAGTTGGGCTGTAGGAGTTCTATGAATTCAAGTAAAAATAGTAGTGATTCTGGGGCTACTATGAGTGTATCAGCTGCTTGGTTTCATGGCTTCAGCTTAAAAACTTCACTACTTCACTATATACTATCTGCTTCAGACTTCTCAATCCACAGACTTTTGCCTTCCTCACTAAATCTATGCTTATGATACCACTCAAAAATAAAATACTGTATTTTGCGGTCACAGAATCACACCAACCAAAACAACTGTAGTCTGAATCCACCTTGCATTTCTACTGCAAATACAATCTTCCAAAATAAAATAACCTTTGATTTTTTCTTAAGGATTTGTGGTTTGTAAACTTGGAAAAAAATCAGCCTGATTACATTCTGATTGTTGTTGATATTCTATGAAGGATCATTTCCTTTAAAAAAAACTTTTTAAATATAATGTCTGAGGAAACTTAAAAATATTTCAGTTTCTCTAAATATTTTTTTTAATGGATTCAATTGAGCCTGAGTGATTTTCTAAAGCTCAGTAGGGAAAAACTACCTCTGCCTAGAGCTTTCTTGAAAAATGAAGAAATCATTGTGTCTCACACTTCTGTTTCCGTTGAGAGAACATTACTGTAATTCAGTTTTTGTCATCCCAGAGAACAATAGGGGGCTAGCAGGTTACTTAAAAGGCAATCTCTTTGGGTTTTAATTTTATTTTGTATGGATACGTTCAAAAACTAACCTTATTCAGTTCTGTAGATTTTATATATATATATATATACATATATATCTCATAGATATATGAGTCTTTAATATTTAGCAAGTTGTGCCTATTGCTTTGCATGACTTTAAATGATATATTAGCTATTTGGCTTTTTTTCTGTCTTGACCACAGCAGGTGTGCTTTCTTATGTATGACAGAATGTTGTTAACATTAAAAAAAGTAGAACATGGTATATATATTATACAATATTATATGAATCTTAGTGACTTAAAAAGCTTTGTGGTGTGTTCCAATATAAGAACATTGTCAGAAAATGCAGAGAGACAACGAGGAAGGCCAAGGCCCGTTTGGAATTAGAGTTAGCCAGAGATGTCAGGGGCAACAGGAAGGGCTTCTATAAATACATCAGCAGCAAGAGGAAGACTAGGGAAAATGTGGGTCTGCTGCTGAATGGTGCCTTGGTGGCCGAGGATGCAGAGAAAGCAGAGTTACTGAATGCCTTCTTTGCCTCAGTCATTACTGCTAAGGGCAGTCCCCATGAACTGAGCCTGGAGACAAGAGACAGAACCAAGAGAGAGGAGGACTTTCCACTGGTCGAGGAGGATTGGGTTAGGGATTTTTCGGCAAACTGGACACCCATAAATCTATGGGCCCAGATTGGATGTGCCTAAGAGTGCTGAGGGAACTGGTAGGTGTCATTGTTCAGCGTTCTCCATCATCTTTGAGAGGTCATGGAGGGTGGGGAAGGTATTGGAGGACTGGAAGAAAAGCCAACATCACTCCAGTTGTCGAGAAGGGCAAGAGGGAGGACCTGGGAAACAGGTTGGTCAGCCTCACCTCTGTTCCTGGAAAGGTGATGGAGCAGTTCATCCTAGAGACCATCCCTAGACATGTGAAGGAAAAGAATGTGATCAGGAGTAGTCAGAACGGATTCACCACGGGGAAGTCGTGTTTGACGAACCTGATGATAGCCTTCTGTGATGGGATGACCGGCTAGATGGACGAAGGGAGAGCTGCCTTGACAGCAAGAGTCTGCCTTGACTTCAGCAAGGCTTTCGACACAGTCGCCCATAACATCCTCATGGGGATGATCTCAGAAATTGTGAGTTTGATGAGTGAAGTGGAGCAAATCAACCACCCAAACTGAGTTCCCAAGAAGAGTTTTTGCTTGTCTTTCATGAGTTTCAGAAATGTTCTGATGGGCCCTATATGCAACCACAGCAAATCCAGTGTGCTCCCTGGGAAGGACACCCAGAAATGAAGGGAACAGTCATGTCCAGGTCTTTCTCCAGAAGACTATGGGGAAGCCATTCTTTCACTTTGGCATTATGTTCACCTCTCTCTATCTTTAAAGGGTGTCTTCTTCATTACGCTAAATATATATATATTTTTGTCTTACTCTATGGGGATGGTGGGTAAAAGACATTGCTACTCAAATTTAGCTATGCCTCTTTAAATGGAATGAAAAGAAAGGTTGCTCAGGCAAAGAAAAGTAAGAACAAAGAAACTGATTAATCTGCCTGCTAGTAAAGACACTGTCATGGGAAGAATATAAGTTCCAATTTCTTCTACCACTATTTAATATAACAGCAGCAGTAATTAGAGAAGAACTAGAGGTCAATCCTCTTCCTTGAAGGTGAGTATGTCCAAATCATTTTGTCCTACTTTTGGATATGCCCTGATATTTGTTTCAAGTCATGAGAGCTTTTTTTATAGGATTTTACTTCATCAGCTACTGGCAAAACTGCCTGTGTTGATCTTGTTTCCTACATAAAAATCACAGAGCTAATATCAGGATATGGTCTGTCACTGAAATTCTTCACAATTCACACTGTCAGGATGTTCAGACACCCTCTGAACAACAAGAACCCTGGAAAGCACAAGCCTCATTACTGTTCCATAAAGCAATACTGATTAATTTATCCCTCGCCTTAATCTCTCCCTGTGTTAAAGCTTTTTCTGTTGATCCGGGGTGTGTAGTGAACAGAAAGCTTCAGTGTTAACTCATGTATCTGATTGTCACCCTATATGCCAGTACTGCAAAAAAACAGTCACTGCCTTAACTGATTAGACTGATACTAAAACTGAGTCAGTCTACAGATGGTTTCAGCTACCTTTGCAGTATCCTTCTCAGTAGCATATACCATAACCAGCACCTTCTGGCAACAACACATAGGAACCTCTATCATTTCAAAAAGTCATAAAGTAACCTCTGATGCTTACGGAAGAGTTGTTTCCCTCTGCTGGAAGTTTGTTCTTGTACTGGTTCCAGGAATAGGTCTTTTCACTTTCTGAGATTTTGTTCAAAAGCTATAGCATTTGTAAGAACTTTAGTATGATAGGCACTGAGTCATTCCTACAGTAGTAATCTTTTCACTGCTTCTTTATTAACTATATTTCTTCTGAAGTTGGACTTATGCCTGTTCCTTTGTAAAGAAATCAAGTTGTTTCTGTCACAGCAGGCAATTCTCAGCAAGCTTTAGATCCTATTCCCCACCCTCACTATATGCTAGACAATTTAACAAGTTTCCCTTACAGTGTCTGTACGCAAGGATAATAAATGACTAGCCATTCCAAATCCTGCAGTGCCTCTGGCATTTTCTTCTTGATGATCTCAAGAGCACTATTAACACCAAATATACACCTGTGGCTAAGAGATAAAATAGCAAAGTACCTTCCTCTCTTGGAAGAATGCCTTTCAGCACAAGACTCATTAATCTCCCAACTATTTTGTTTGGGTGTTCCCAACCATGCATGTGAAAACTACTCTGCATTTCATTCAGTCTACAAGCTGCCACTCTCAATGAAAATTATGTTTTCTTCTACAAACCTTCTTTTCTAAATCTTCAAGAACTATGGAATGCCTGTATCACAAAACATGCATTTAATCTTAACTGAACTCAAATAAAGGAAAATCACTGACACCCTGTTTTCCTGAAATCAAGAGCCAACTTTTTCCAATTTATGCCAATTAAGATAGGTGCCGAGTTATAAATTTGTTGACACAGTTAAGCAATCCCAGGGCATGCATGACCTCCCCCCAGTAGTGGCAAAGTACTAGGTATCAACTTTACTATTTTGTTGTTATAGGAAATGCTTTTGTGATCTAAGCATGCTGAGTAACATCTGCTGAAGCTGCTTCTCCCTATTCATTTTAATGTGTCACAATAATCTGCTTCCTGTGAAAGACAGAATGCCAAGTGGAGAGAAAACAAATGAGAGCCAGATCAAAAGGGAGAAAATGGAGAGAATTTGTGCAGCAGGTGGAAGACCTGCACAAGTGAAGATGAAAAAAGAGGCAAGCAGGTGAGCAGCTTTGTTATCAGTTTCACCAATGTTGTGTAGGTTTCTGCCACCTTGGTCAACTAATTTGCACATCTTTCAGTAGACTGACACCAAACACAAATTATAGCAGCAGCAAAGTATGCATAAAAGTGATGGAATTCAAATCTCCGTATGATAATGCAATACAATGGCACAGTGTTGATTCTTCCTCTTGTCTGTTTATTATGGCAAAGCTAGCAATGAACCATTCCAAGTGGATAATGCCAGCTCAGAGGGCAGAGTTGAATAAAATTTAATAAACTGAGATAACTGGGAACAGGAGGGGAAAAGGTGAAAGGCAGCAATTTCTGACAGAGATTAGAATCCATTAAAATCTGCTACTATTGGAAAAGCAATTGAGAAAAATTAAGATAATTCTGTCAGGCAAGGCCCTTCTGTTACTCCCTCTTTGGCCTAGTTTACAGATGCAAATTCCTCCACAGAACTTGCCTATGTTCTGCTTTTGCAGCTCCAGTTTTGAAGATAATGCCAGAACTGACAGCATTCACCTAGTTTTCTTATCAGTGACCCAGGGGAAACATGAAGGTTAGGCCTGGGAGATAAATAAAAACATAGTAGAAAAAAATATCTTATGGCATTGCATCTCTCACATGGCAAACCACACACATTTTGTACTTAACCTCAACCCTGAAACTTTAGCATATCCTTTCCATTTCTCAGATTTCAAATATTTATACATTTCTTATTTGACAACCCATCTCAAGCTCAGTTTGGATCTACTCACAATGCTAACTCGAACTGCAAACAATACCATTTTACCATAGTTGACAGCTGCCAGCACTTGCAGAGAGCACTTGCAGAGAATATTTCCCATGCATCTTCTCTGTCTGTGGTCAGACACAATTCCTTCCCTTTGATTGAGAAGTGCAACCACCACCATTCAATTTTCAGAGACTCTTATACAGGTCCTGATACCCTGTATCCAGACAGTCTGTCTTTACTTTTTACTCTCAGTTTTTCTCTTCATTAAGCTAACTACACATAAGAGTTTTATCCCTGCCAGTTCAGTTTCATCATGTTCTGATTAACAATTTCCAATATCATGGATTCTTCCTTCGGACACCTTTGTCTTTAATGAGACCATGCTGAGGAAAAGGAATGATTGTTCATAGCCCCCCTAGCCTGAAGAGACAAACCATTCTGTCACAAGGAAAAGATAATAGAAGTTATGAAAATGAAAATGTGTAGATTTGAGCCAAGACTGAATTAACAGGCATTTAAAGAGCCTCTTCGGTTAAAAACATGCAAACAACAACAAACACCAAAACCCACTCTCATTTTTTATATCAGCAAAACAAACAAACAAACAACAACAACAACAAAACATCATTATCATGTAAAATGTGATTGAACTCCAATGACTAACTAAAATATGATTGAATTCCAATGACTAGCTACAGTAACAGTGACATAGACAGTAACAATTGACCACAAAAATCTTCTGGACTACGCTATCATTTTCTACTGTCCCAATTTCGTTTACTCTCATATGGCTAATGACCACAAAATATGCTACTATAAAGCATATGTTGTATTTGGCTCTCCTCATGTACATTTCTCTCAACACACTTGATGACCTTGCTTTTTATTATGCTGCAGTCCTCTTTCAAACACAGGGACTTTAATATTAGATATTACATTTTTTTTTTTTTTTTTTTTTTTTTTTATTTGATTTTATTTTTTTTTTTTTTTTTTTTTTTTATCTTCTGTAATCTTATTAGATCTATGTAGTGATTTACTTCCCTTTCATTTACTTGAAAATTATCATTAGTTACCTATGTTGTTATATGCTAGGAAACTTTTGCATATAAGTAACCAGTTACTTAGTTGCCCTTGATGTGTTCCTGTTTATTATTTTCAGATTTATAGTATCCTGCCAAATCAACCTTACTTTATTCCTCAAGCTTTTAGCTCTTCTGGTAGAAATGTGCTCTCATAAATTGTGCTCCTTTTAGGGATAAAATATTCATCAAACTTCTCCATTACTATTTCATAATCATTTCCATCATCTTCATACTTAAATGCTAAGCTTTAAAATATTTGTTCTTCCTTTACCCTCTTGACATACCTCAAGACAGCATAGTTATGTTTTCCTGTCCTGTTTTTTTGGTTTTATGGCTACAGTGTGGTGGGTCAAGTATTACTTCCAGTAAGGGTTTGCTACTGAGCAGTTAAACATAAAACATTTGCAATGAAGCATTTCCTACTTTTTTTCTTAAATGTATACCTATATACATTTTAGTAAATGCATATATATACTACTATACCTATATACATTTACTAAATAGCTTCTTTTGTATGTCTGATTTACTTTTACGTCTGATACTAACAAACAGGTCTAGTGGAAAATGTGAAGGTTGGGGGTAGTTTTGGCTGCAGTGACCATGAGATGATGGAATTCACGATCTTGCGAGGAGGAAGCTCGGGACAAGAAGTAGGATTGCAACCCTGGATTCTAGGAGAACTAACTTTGTACTCTTTAGGGAGCTTCTTGGAGGAATCCCCTGGGCAAGAGTCCTAGAAGGAAAGGGGCTCCAGGAGAGCTGGCTACTATTCAAGCATCACTTTTTCTAAGCTCAGGATCGGTGCATTCCTATAGGAAAGAAGTCAGGCAAGGTAGGCAGGAGATGTGCGTGGATGGGAAAGGAGCTGTTGGGTAAACTCAATGAGAAAAAGCACATATGTAATGTGGAAGAAGGGCCAGGCCACCTGGGAAGAATATAGGAAGATTGTCAGAGAAGGTAGGGAGGCAAAGAGGAAGGTCAAGGCCTGTTTGGAATTAGAGTTGGCTAACTCTAATGATGTCAGGGGCAACAGGAAGGGCTTCTATAAATACATCAGCAGCAAGAGGAAGACTAGGGAAAATGTGGGTCTGCTGCTGAATGGGGAGAGTGCCTTGGTGGAGGAGAATGCAGAGAAAGCAGAGTTACTGAATGCCTTCTTTGCCTCAGTCATTACTGCTAAGGGCAGTCCCCATGAACTGAGCCTGGAGACAAGAGACAGAACCAAGAGAGAGGAGGACTTTCCGCTGGTCGAGGAGGATTGAGTTAGGGATTTTTAGGCAAACTGGACACCCATAAATCTATGGGCCCAGATTGCATGTGCCTAAGAGTGCTGAGGGAACTGGTAGGCGTCATTGTTCAGCGTTCTCCATCATCTTTGAGAGGTCATGGAGGGTGGGGAAGGTATTGGAGGACTGGAAGAAAAGCCAACATCACTCCAGTTGTCAAGAAGGGCAAGAGGGAGGACCTGGGAAACAGGTTGGTCAGCCTCACCTCTGTTCCTGGAAAGGTGATGGAGCAGTTCATCCTAGAGACCATCCCTAGACATGTGAAGGAAAAGAATGTGATCAGGAGTAGTCAGAACAGATTCACCACGGGGAAGTCGTGTTTGACGAACCTGATGATAGCCTTCTGTGATGAGGTGACCGGCTGGATGGATGACGGGAGAGCCATGGATGTTGTCTATCTTGACTTCAGCAAGGCTTTCGACACAGTCTCCTATAACATCCTCATAGGAAATCTCCAGAAGTGTGGACTGGATTAGTGGACTGTGAAGTGGATTGAGGACTGGCTGGATGGCAGAGCCCAGAGGATGGTGAGAAATGGGTCTGAGTCTGGTTGGAGGTCTGTGGCCTGTGGTGTCCTGTAGGAGTCAGTACTGGTCCTGGTGATCTTGTTCATCAGTTACTCAGAGAAGGGCACTGAGTGCACCCTGAGCAAGTTTGCAGATGACACCAAACTGGGAGGAGTGGCTGACATTCCCATGGACTGTGCTACCATTCAGAGAGACCGGGACAGGATGGAGAGTTGGGCAGAGAGGAGCCTTAGGGGGTCCAACAAGGACAAGTGCAGGGTCCTGCACCTGGGGAGGAATAACCCCAGGCACCAGCCAGAGCTGGAAAGCAGCTCTGCAGAGAGAGATTTGGGTGTCCTGGTTGACCATGAGTCAGCAATGTGCCCTCGTGGCCAAGAAGACCAATTGGATCCTGGCCTGCATGAGAAGGAGCGTTGCCAGCAAGTCGAGGGAGGGGATCCTCCCTCTCTATACAGCTCTGGTGAGGCCGCACCCGGAGTATTGGGTGCAGTTCTGGGCTCTCCAGTTCAAGAAGGACATGGAGCTTCTAGAGACGGTTCAGCAGAGAGCCACAAAGATGATTAAGGGACTGGAGCATTTGTCATATGAGGAAAGACTAAGCGAGCTGGGCCTATTTAGTCTGAAGAAAAGAAGGCTGAGAGGAGATATGATCAACATATTCAAGTATCTGAGGTGTGATTGTAGGGAGGATGAGGCCAGGCTCTTCTCCGTGGTGGCCGGTGACAGGACGAGGGGTAGCAGGTATAGGTTGAAACACAGGAAGTTCCACTTCCATATGAGGAAGAATTTCTTTCCTGTGAGGGTGACAGAGCCCTGGCACAGGCTGCCCAGAGAGGCTGTGGAGTCTCCTTCTCTGGAGATCTTCCAAACCCACCTGGGTGCCCTGCTGTGCCCCGTGCTCTGGGTGTCCCTGCTGGAGCAGGAGGGTTGGACTAGGTGATCTCTAGAGGTCCCTTCCAACCTCAACCATTCTGGGATTCTGTGTTTCTGTTTTCTGTGTTCTGTGTTACTAACCCTAACAATTAGCTTGCAAAGCCTCTAAATTTCACATATGCATTTACTTGCCAAATACATGGTTGTCTCTGCATTTTTTTCTTGTAAATGAGCAGAATTTGTATTTGCAGGGAGACAAACGGATCTCAAATGTACTTGCAGGGAGACAAATGCATGTCAAAAGTATTCTCCTCATCTAACTTGCTGTTAGAGTTAGTTACACATATCCAAATCATAGTAAAAAACCTAATCTTAACCTAAAACTAAGAGCTATCTCTGCTTTATTAGGGATATCTTTTTATTTTAGTACTTCAGAAACACCATTTTAAATCTTGCCAAAATTCATTTCCCATGAGATGTTTTTTGCAGCTCTTGAATAGTCACTTTTTTATTATCATCTAAACAGAACCTCTGAGCCTATACAAACGTGTCCTCCTTTAAAAGTCTGATAAATTACCTTTAGGCTTGATGTAAACAATTTTATTAGATTCACCCGTCTTTTCAGTGACACTAAATCAGACTGTCATTTTTTCACAAACTGAAATTCAGCATGTATTTCTTGGCATATGGACAAGTCAGATGCAAAAAAAATGCTTTATTTTTCATTTCTCCAGGAACCAGGTCTGCTAGATCTTTTGTGGACTTCCTCACAGTTGTTTTCTGAGATAGTATTTTCCATATCCATTGAGACTAATCATAAAAATTTTCATCTATAAGAGGCTTAATTTTTGAGCCAGAATCTGACTCCTCTAACTGGGAATTAGTATCATTGTGTATCATAATAATATTTTTTAAAGCCCTTGTGCTTAACAGAAGTGCATCCCAAACAAGGTGTGTGTGTGTGTGCCCACACATGTGCAGTGTGAGAAAAAGGGGGGAGTTGTGGGATGGGAGAAGGAGGAAGAGGAGGAGGAAGAGGAAAAGAGAGAAAGAGAAGGAGAACTCTTTCACTCTCTCTTTCCTTTTTCACTCTGCAATACTTTTCTCATTCCCTTTCTCTTCCCTTTCTCATTTCAAAATGTTATCCTTGACTAAGCTGTGAAAGTTGAGAAATACAAGATGTAAATTAACTGGACGGAAATCAAGATGTTCTTAGTTTCTTGTTTTACTATTTTCAAAAATAACAATTGTGGATTGGTAACATACCACAGTGGAAGTCCTTCTTATGACTATTCTTTACTCTTAGATATTCTGAGATGCGTATTTGAGCTCACTGTGTTCTTGTAAATATGATGAAAAAAGATTTTTTCATCTTTCTTGAAGACTGGAGCAGAAGTGAAACAGCTCACAGAAAATTACATACTAGATTGCTAAGTTTTTTGGAAGGTTTTCTTCTTGTACACAAAATTGATTAAAAAAAATCACAAAAAAATACCTTCAATTTTCCTTCAATTTTCTTTGAAATCTAGATTTCTCACCAGGCTTCCTCGCCATTCTGTGCTGCTTTCCCTTGCAATACTGATGCATAAAAATCTCTACATATTTTTTGCTACCAAAAGCTATCAGATTATCATGAGACTATAATGCAATATGTAGATGTCCTTATGAAAAAAAAGAATGATTATCACAGGTCTAAAATTTATAACTCAAGAAGAATGGTTATAAAGCTTTTTTTCTTATGTTCAAATGATATCTCAAAAGAAACCACAGAAATCACAAAAGCCGAGAATATTCATTACTTTCATTATTCATTTTTTACTTTCCACACAAAAGAATTAGGAAGTCTTACTGAAGTTACTACATTTTAAAAGAGTTGTGCCATTATAACCAAACTTCTAAAATTCAAAACTCACAGATTTTTGTAAAACTTTGTACAGTTTCTGAGTTTGCTTTCACCATACTACACTAAGGGAAATAAAATCAAGGTATACATTGATAAGGACCTTCAAATACAAAAAAAAAGTCTCCTATTCTGTAATATAGAAATATGCAACATCAGTGCAACAAAATGAATTTTTTTGGCAGTGAATCCTGAAACGTTTTAGGTTTTTGTCTCTGTTGTCAATTTTTCTTTCTAGTGTAGATGTCCAGTTTAAGGAGAAAAAATTCACACTTACTTCTAGACACAATTTAGTAATATAGACTAGTCATATACCAAAGTATCGCTTGAAGGCATATGGATATCAGTTAATGATTTTTTTTTTTGCTAGTATTTCAATGCAGCTTTAAAAAGAAAAAAAAAAGCTAAATAGATAATCCCCTGGATAATATATGTAAAATTGAATTATGTATTTTGCCAACTTTATTATTTTTTGAAAAACTATTTAATTCATGATATATAAACAAATTTACTTCTTATATAAGCTTGCTGAAGACAACAGTCATTCCAGGGATAAATTTGGGTAAAAATTCCTGCTCTTTTAGTGAGTTAATTATTATTATTTTACAGTTATTTAGCTGAAGACTTACAATTTTACTTGGAATACTTTGTCAGATATTTACAGTGAAGATCAGAAAATACAATGCAAGAGAAGAGCAGAGAATCTCAAGTTAAAAAAAAAAAGAAAGAGGAACAAAGGAACAAGCACTGGCTTTAATTGGAAGAGGACATATTTATCACCTACATCTTATCTGCTAGTGAGTCCCAGTAGCAGTATGTTTCCCAGGAGTATGTCTTGCCCAGCATCAAGCCATGACACATTAAACACAAAGCAGAACTGTAGTTAAAATTTCTTAGGTATGTACTGCAACATTTCCATATGATTGCCTCTGAGGCAAAAAATGACCATTAGGTTGTACCACACTGGAGTCTTTAAATGTAATTTCAATGAAAAATTTCACATCAATATGTCATGTCTCTGAATACTCTATTTACTTCAGGATGAAAGAATCACCCATACACTGAGAGGAACACATATGGGAATGGTATTCGCAGTACACAGTTATATGGCAAAAGAGTTTAAGAACTGAAGGGAAGAAGGTTCCACTAAAAAAAAAAGAAAGAAAAAAAAAAAGTGGAAATTAACAGAGTAACAAATTCTACAAGCAGAAGCAAACAAAAATTAGCCTGACATCCATACTTCTGTAGAAACAGCCCAATTACCTTTAATAAATTCAATGAGGGATTCGTATGACTCCTGAGAAAATGTATTTACTTATTCTTCAATACTTCTCACTTTTCTCATCTGTGTTACCTTCCAGGTTTCAGTGACACAGACAGTTCCAATTTCTTCCCCAAATCACTGTTTTACATTTATTTCTCCGCCATATACCATTTTGTTGGTTTTGTTTGGTTTTGTCTTGAACATTTTTATTGGAGGAGCATACCATCAGAAAAGCTAAAATTGATGAAAGCTACAAAAAAAAAAAGAAAAAAGAGTATTCTGCATTCTCAAGTTGTACCAATACACACATGGACATATGGATAGGGACTGTTTCAAGGAGGAAAACTTTTGATAGTACACATGGCCACACTTTGGAAATTCTAGAACAAAACCACTCTGGTCCCACTGGACTCAACAGCAATTTTATCAGCACTTTTTGTAAAATGACATCTAAATGATGAAGCCATGATATCCAAATCTGCATCAAATTAAGTTATTATTCATTTAGATGGATCTACCAGAAGTATCTTAGTACCTAAGTGTGAATACAGAAATGTTTGTGGTTTCCAATACCAAGTTTTGAGACAAAATGCTATAATCAAATCAAATCAACAATCAAGAAGAACAAGTCAAGAAAGAGCAACAGTAAAAGAAAGAGTATTCCAAAGAAAACTAACTCCCTTTAACCTAAAAGCCTGATATAGTTCAAACATTATTAAGATGAGAATTGACATTCATAATCTAGATTTTTTTTCAAATAAAATAATAGTTTTGACAATCTCTTAATTATAATAATACTTGCATAAACCACTACTATTTCCAGTACAAATTCTTCTTCACCTTTAGTAGCTCCTAAACCTTTAGGAGTAACAGTCCTTAATGAAAAGAAATATTTCTAGCTTATATAACTGCAATTTAAGAAGTACTATAGTTTAGAGCTTGACTTTGCATACCGCTGAATCATAATAGAATCAGAGATAATACAAAGATTAAGAATGGCATGCTTAGGATGGTTTATACAAACTTTCTGATATGCCTATATCTGCGCATCAGTTTCTATAAACGATCCTATATGAGAAATCTAAATAAAAATAAAGATATTAAATTAATGATTCAGTTTAAAGAAAAGACAAATTCTTGTTCAAGGCTTTATCCAGTAAAAAGTTTTTCTTATATTCTTAAAGATCAGTTAATGGCAAAACTTTTTCTTTTATGGAAATTTCTGCAAACTAGAATGTATGGCTCTACACATTACTCATATTCTGGTTTCTGTAAATTAAGGAGACAATAAACCTAACATTATCTATAAAATCAATTAATTATCTATACTAGTATCATCTTTATGGCCCTCCAACAATTTTCTGTAAGGATCTCTTTTGCACAGATAATGTAGTTTTTTTCCCATCTCAAAGTGATTTTGCAGGCACTCATGGGGAGGAAAATATCCTGGCAAACTGAAAAATCTAGATATCACTGTGAAAGCAGGGTCTTTATTTATTTATTTATTTTTTTATTGTGCTTGCTTACAGTTTTATTTTTGAAAACAAAAAAAATTAAAAAAAAAAGAGATAGAATCTTATTTTAATCAGACAAGATGTCTTGTAGAAATGTCATGCTGTTTTTATACCAACCCTGATGCATTTCAACTGTCAAGCAAAGGGGGAACCACTTAGTAGTCACCTGGACCATCCTTCCAAATCAAGGCAGAATAACCGTACCTATGCCAAGCCTGACAGCTGTATCAGGTAATGTAATCATTCTTAAAAGTTTTCCAATACAAGTGAGCAACCTGTTGCAAAGTTCACTTGGGTTATTCAGGGAGGTTCTGTTTTCAGAAGCTCATTGGTTTTGATTTCATAAATTGTAAAAAGTGGATAAAATAGCCATATAGTTACCATTCATATCTCAAAAGTTTGTGTTCCCTCCAAAAAAATTGCAGTTACAGATTTTGTTAGGTGCAGTTCTTATAAGAAAAACAAAACTTTTCCATCTCAAACTCATATCACTTAAGTATAACTACATTTTGTTTCTTTGTTTAAGGAGTTAAGAAATCCTTATGACTAATCCAAAAATAAGGTCCTATTTTTTACTGAATTTAAAGATGTCACAGGTGGGTTTGTTTCATTTTATTTTTCTAAGTAACAGCTTCAAACTTGCCACAAGAGCAGATAGTGACTGTTATAATGATGAGATGGATTTAAAATTTGCACTACAAAAGATAATATTTTCACTTTACATCTCATTATTTACCCTGGCCAGCTAAGATGCTTCCTTGTTTTTTCCTCTTTTTTTCTCCATAGCAAAACCAAAACAGAATAATGAATCACTAATAATCTTAGTAAAATTTAAAAATTGCCCCTACTGAAATAGCCTTCTCAGAATGAACCTCCTCTTACCTAAGAAAAAGAAAAAAAAAAAGAGAAGTGGAGAGACTGATTATTTGTTATTTGAGGAGTGGAGAAGTCTTTTTTGTTTGTTTGTTTTTCTCCTTACTCTAGTCAACTTTGTTACAGATCTAGCAGAAGATGGTCTGTTCACCTGTGGAGCATAGCAAGCTTGGCATTTCTGTGTCTGTCCTTACAAAAACACTTAAGGAAAGATAAAAGACCTAGCTAGATATTACTTTTTTTTTNTTTTTTTTTTTTTTTTTTTTTTGATCAGTTCTGTTCTTAATTCATAGAAGTCCTAAAACCAGCAGTAGGAAAAAAAGAATGACCATGATTTTTCAGGAAACACAATGATATTCTAATTGTAGTGTTAGAAAGGTAGCTGGAAAGAGGAGAAATGGTATCCTCAGGGTCCTGAAGGATATATGTGTCAGGCCTGCTTTATGGAAATTTACTCTTTCTCCCAAATAGAGATTAGAGAACTTAGAAAAAGACTTTTCTGGTTTTGTTTTAAGAAAATATGTTTTCTCAAGCTTGCTCCTTACACAGTGAGATTACATTAAAATTTCCAAAAAGAACTTTCCACAAATTTCCACAAATATGAGCTCAATATCTGGTCCTGTTTGGAGCAATAAGATTACTTGCCCTGTTAAAAAACAGCTGGATTTCTTTTTCACCTTATTAAGGATGTTGTAATTTTAAAAGATATGTTCATTTATTCATTCTCTGGCAGATTAGCATAGCTATGAAATCTATTGTGAACAGAAAAAAAAATTATATTTTCTTGATGTTACAGCACAGACATGCATATTAATTTATCACTGTGTTCTAATTTTTCCTGGACTATGTAAACATAGATCAAAATGAATGCAAAGTCTGCAATGAAATAGTTGATTTTGTTTTCTTTCTTTTTTTTTTTTTTAAATAAACCTTTTTGAGTTTTCATGTCATAAGAAGTAATCAGCAGGGTATTTACTTAATTTTAACTTCATTTTAATTTCTAGCTTCAGCAAAGATCTATCTCGCAGAATAACTCATATACAGAAATGAACAGATGTTTAAATATCTGAATCTCACTTCTCAGAAACACCAATATTTCACTCCTGCTTACAAAAGTCAAGGAATTCTGCAAACAAAAGAATTATACTTGCTGTTTTAAAGGCTTTCAGCTGTTTCTAGTGCAGTAATCTTTCTGTATTCTGTAAGCATGAGGTGTCACTGAGATGAAGTGTTATACCTATTCATGTCAATTTGCACATCATATTATCCTCTATAATCATTCCAAAGATTCATGTCAAGAATGACATTCAAAAAGATGCAACTCACTCTGAACTGCAGTTAAGAATGCCATATTTTCCAATAAGCTGCTCAGAATGTGAGTGATTTCCTACACTAGTGTATTGTTTATTATTATCATTATTTTTATTCCAGTAAGCTCACTTCCCTTACTGATTTGAGCTTGCAGCACATACTTGCCTCCAGCCTTTTTGCAGCTAGTCTAGGTAAGACTGGACAAATTCACTGTATCCATTATTCAGAATGTCTTTTAAGACAAGACCATTAGAATTTTACTGATGCATATATAGGCTTTTATAAATTGGTCTGATTACACAATTATATCCTCTTCCTCCAAGATATTCTTTAATAGCAGTGTGGAAAGGTGTGTCTGAATGGATTCATTCTGCAGCTTAAGGATTAAGGTACAGCTCCACTACAAGGGAGATTCAAAATGGCACAACTCCACAGGAGAGATGAGAAAATGTAGGTGTTTTTATTTACTAAGTATTGTCTTTAGATGAGTCACAGGTCTAGAAGAGACCTACAGAGATCATGTAGTCCATTCTCCTATGGTAAGGGACTTTCAGATACTATTTTGTCCTTCCTGACAGGTTTTTATGTAACCCTCTCTTTAACATAACCCATGGTGGAAACTCTACAACTTGCCTAGTAAACCTGTTGCAGAGTTCTGGTCTACTTTCCATTGAATTATTTTCCTCTTCTGTAGAATCAAAGCTTAGTCCTCACTGTAATTGAAACTTTTATTCCAGAATCATGTAGGATCTTGCTCATAATTTCCTCAATCAATCACATTCACAGGAAAATTTTCCTCCTTACAAGAAGACCTGTGAAATAATCCTGAAATTCATCTTGGCACTGGTAAAACTTCAGCAGAAGTAATCTGCTCAGTGTTGGATGTCACTCTACATGAAAAACATTCACTGACTGAAATAGTCTAGAAATCATCAGTTAGCTAGAGCTATCACACCTAGTAATACTTATCTTCTTCCTTCTCAGTTCAAGGCTACTGTCTAGCTCCTCAGTCACTGCTATCAATTACATCAGCAAATAATCTTGGTAACAAAGATGATGCAGGGAAGCATTGAAACCTTTAACTGTTGCAGAATCACCAGTCAATATCCATTCCTCTTCACTGAGTAATGGACTACCACCCAAATGAGTTTATGCAAACAACATTAAGTTAAATAAAATTGCCACCTTTTTTTTTTTAAGAACTATTCCAGCATCTAAAAATCAATACGAATTGACTTTCGTAAGAAAATGCCAGTTAAAAAAATATACAAATGGTAGTAAATCTGGGATGAACAAGACAGCATGCAGAAAACTTTCTGCTTCCTTATTCTGCATAGCTATTGGAGACCTGGAGGCATCACGGAAAAAAAAAAATAAAAAAAATAAAAAGCAGATGAAATAAATAAAAAGCAGAAAAGAAGATGGTTTTCTGCTACTTGATCCTCTTTTTCCACCTGGTTGTGGGCTAGCCCCATTCTGGCAGTCTGGCAGATACGTATCAGCATTGACTCCCTCGTTTCACTCAGCAATATCAAGAACATTAAAAAGGAAACCTGGAGAGCTTCTTCTCTGTGACACAAACAAGTCTTAGCATTTTCATAGGGAAAGAATTCTCTTACTGCTGAACATTAAGAGCAAATGAACACACTGAAACCATGGGCTGCTTGGGGAACAAGGTTGTTCTTCACGCAAATCTTGTTTTAACAGATTACTTTGCATTCCCTGTTACACATAGGAGTCAGTAGCAAGCATAATGAACATAGGGTCTAACAACCAGGATTAGCAGTAGGAAGTTAGAGAACATTAGATTAATGAGCTAAAGCTACCAGGCTCAAAACATGAACATTTGGTAAGAATCCAGAATTCACAGGCAAGGATCAGAATATGACAAAATCGGTTGCCAGAAATAAGAAATAAGTACTAGCACAAAGTAAATGGAAAAGAGAAGTCCGATTTAAAGCACATTTCAGATTGGAGGTCTGAAAACCTCCTGTTCAGAAGCAACAGTAAATAAAAGCTAATACACAAGCAGAAAGAAATTTACAGTTGCTTTTTAAATGAAAATAGTTGTGTGGAATCCAACTGGGAGAAACCTGCAGAGTCAGAAAATAAAGTTGATAGAAGTTCCCAATATTTTTCTTTTATTTTGACAACGTCCTTTCTTCTGCTTATAGCTGCTGGTGTAGATGTCTTGTGAAAGTGAAGCTTTGGCATGGCCTCAGACATTTCATGAGAGATCTGGATGCAAAGAAGTAAACAGTCATCTTAGTGTATTTGTTTCCTATTGCTTAAGCAGATCTGAACATTATCACTTCTGGCTTTATCACTATTAAATCATACTTTGGTTTAAAGAAGACTTTAGCAGATTTGAGGGTTTTTTGTTTGTTTAATTTTAAAAGATGGATGCTTTGAAAAGATCTAAAATTTTAATGGCTATGGATAATGTTTCTACAGAATCTTCTTGGTGTTATTACAAGTCCAAGCGATCCTGCACAACATACAAAATACACTCTAACTGAGGAATCTCAGCTTCAATTTCTTCTTAATTCATCAAATCAAAACATGGACAAATGGAACTTTAACCTTTATTCATCAAACATGAATTTAAAAAAAAGTCAAAAAACAAGGAAAGTTCTTCTGCATTATTGTAAGTATAAACACAAGATGCACTTAAGAGTATAGGATGTTTGTTTCTATACATCTTTACAGAAAACAAAAGAATTGAATCATTAAAAATAAATCCCCGAAAGCTAAATCTATGAGGATGATTTGCTGTCCAGTAATACTTCAGAAATGTAAGGAAATGTGAACAAATTGAGCGATTTGGTCCTGCATAGCTCATACAACAAAGTACTCCCACAAAGAATTTACTCATGGATTAAAGTGGAGGGGGATGGAATATTTCTCTGTGCTGTCCTCATCATAGATATCCTGATTAGTCTCCTTTTTCCATGTCATACTGTAAGGAATGGTTTGCTTCTTAGTAGGTTATTGGTGTGCACATACTGACTAACCCTATAAATTAAATGAGTGTCATAGGGCACTGACTAAGTAGGACCATTTCTGCTGCTTGCATAGGAAAGAGAAGAAGGAAACAAGATTAAAAAGCAAATGGAGAAAAGGAGAAAAATGTTTATTTGTTAAGCAGTAGATTCTCTTTAAAATGGCTCACCTTCCAGAAGCTCCCCAACTAAAGCAATTGGCAGATGGCAACTACTGCAGATGGATCAGCACAGCTGGGACACATATACAGCTGCAGGTATCTGGCTCAGCAATGTTTGACTTCTTTGTTTCTGCCAGCCACAGTCACAGCAATTTTGGAGAGTGGATGGCAAAGTAGGGAGAGGATTTCCCAAATTCACTGCAAAGCAACCTGGTATTAACATTACTTTCTTCCTCATTATCTCAAATAATACATGACATTTTGCTCGCTCATTAAAGTTATACTTTGCCATTTATTAATTGATTAATGTGTGATTTAGAGAGTATTTATTAGACACTAATTTATTAGATGCTAGTCTGGTGCTAATTTACCCTCATTCTTATGGGATATCACTCAACTCTTATGAAACTGCAAGCTGCTGTCAGTCTTATTTGAGCTCTATGCTAGTAACTTTTAAGAATACACGAGAGACAGTAAATAGAAGACTGTGAAACAAAGTTCATGGTGGTCAGTATTCTAATGTGGTCAGAAAGACAAAATTAAATGATATGGCTGAAAATAATAAAGCAAGAATAGTAATTTGAAAACTTCTAAGTGACTGTGCAAAACTTCCTCTCCTTCCCCAAAATATGTTGCACTATCTTTTATTCTTGAGATCTTTTTCCTGTTTGAGTTTTTGTCTTCATGATGAATCCCACTAAATTCTTTATAACATCAAGCTGTATTTCTCTAGGTAGGACTCAGTTAGGCAGATTAACAATTCTCCAAAAACAGATATGCTAATTGTATTTAACTAGAATACTAATATATTGAATATCATTTAAAAGACAAATCGAGATTAAGATCTACATGTTTTAATAGGAAAAGGAAACAGCCCATTATCCAAGATTTTGAAGTGATACATTTTGATTTGTGAGGACATAGGGCAAATAAAGATCAGCTACGTTCTGAGTAGGAGTGTACCACTCCATTAGTTAGATTATGATTATAGGCCCTGAGATTTTGAAAGCAAGAATTCATCTTTGCATGCTTAATTTACACAGATAAGCTTCAAATCTGTAAATCCAGATATGATAATAGCATGTGCTAATAGACATTTGTGCCTCCCTCTGCATGCCTAATTATGGCAACTTCATGGAGGAGACCTGGGGAGATACTAAGAGACAGTCTTAACTATATATATAAAGTCAGTCTTACCTATAATACCTGGAATCAAAAGTACTGCAAGAAAGCACAGCTTTCTCTTCAGATAGACCACTTCTGGCCTGCTGAGCTTCCCTCACTTTTTCCTGCAGTCAGTAACACCTAATTAATGTTGAAATGACGCAGTTTCAGTCTATCACACTTGAGAATACTTTTCCCTCCCTCATGGTTAATAAAATCTTGTATAGACAGAAGCACTCTGTTGGCTGACAGAACTGCTAATATCACCTTCAGAAGGTTGTAACACATCTCTGCTAAAAAAAAAAAAAAAAAAATAGAGGAATAAGGTATTTCTGCACTAGCCTGGCTGCAGAGAGGTAATTTTCATTAAATCAGGCTGAATCAGTTTGCAGTGTTTGTCAATATAATGCAAACAGTGGTATTAATCTATTTGTTACACATAATCAGGAAGCATAGAGGACAGAAAAATACAAAGAAAAATGAAACCATCTACCACTTAAGCATTATAGAATAAGCTCTTCTAGTCTGAAAACACAAAGATATTTGAGACCATCATAGTCGCCAAATGTTCTTAAGAATAATATTCGAAGCAAAATTGACCATTCTCACTAGCCAGTATTTATTGCTGTTGAGTTTTTAGAAGGTAAACAAGTGTAGTGGCTTTATTAAGGCATTTAGTTAGATAAACCCCAAACCAAAACCGAGCCATGGGCCAATTTCAGATGGCTAAAAGCAAGTTCAGCAAGATCTCTCTCTACTGAATTTGTGTCTTTGGAACTTCTGTAGAGCTAATGAGACTTCTATCCCCAGCCTCAGCTCCATTCTCTTTTGCTTTCCATGTGAAAATAAACATTGTATCTTATGTATCTTATGTATCATATTTTAAATAAGATGTGTTTTTTTAAAATGTTTTGAGACATATTAAGTATAATAAGTGAGAAGTCTATTGTACAAGGCAAAAGCACAAATACGATTTAAAAGAAAAACATGAAAATAAAAACCACACTGATGTAGTTTCTTCCAAAGAAAATAGGGTATGAGTTCTATATGTTTTGTTTTTTCAATGTGTGTATTTCATATGCTTGCTCCCCTCGAAAATACATACAGTATGTAATAAAAAAATAAAAGAGTTGAGTAGCTGAAACTCTCCAGGTGCTATCTCCTAATTTTAATGTTTCTTTTTAATTCTTTTCAGATTAAACTGTGCTGGACTTCAATTTAACCTTTTCATAATTTTGAAGATTTCTCAAAACAGTCTTACATTCTTAGGACTCAACCCTGCAATACTTTTGTAAGTGAGAAACTCTAGATTATCTGAGGAAAACTTTTGGATTCACTGAACTCACAAACACAAAAAAACTGTTTGATTGTTTATAGAGGCTGGTTCCCTAACAAATCCCTCTTTTTAATTCTTCCAAAGTGACTTCCTTTACTTTTTCAAACCTGTTTTCCCAGCACACCGTTACCCTGAAAGCTTAGACATGAACTGTCAAACTTTACTACTGAAATATTGATGTGATTCTGGGCACAGTCCTTAGCATTTTCCCTGAATAAAAAATGCTTAATCTGTGTGTCTATTTATGATCTCTTAAGGCCTCTAAACATTAGTAAAAAAGATGAAGGCAGTATCGTCAATAATTTCCAAGTAATCTGGGGTACTGAAGATAGAGCATAGATCCTTTTCACAATAAATCAAACTTTTCAGTTAGCCCTACTCTAGCTCTGGAAGCTACTTCAGAAGAATAGCTAATGATCAAAATATACTTTTTTGTATGCTGATATCTACATTGCACACATTGCAGATTTAACTGATTCAGAGGCCAGCTGAGCAAAAAGTCCCCCATGTAAGGAATGGGGGAGGAAGGAGAAGGAAACAGAACGTGAGCACTCTCATGCAATTGAGCTGATCTTAAGTAAAAAAAAGAATGTTATTCTGTCCCTAGAAGTACCAGAGATATACTCCCTATTAGGGACAGTTGAAACAGATACTGTGAACTGTTAAAATGATAGGAAAAAAAAAACAAATATACTTGTAGGACACGGTTTTCTTCCTAATATGGCCCATTGTACTCATATGACTGGAATCTATGGCCAATTCTCCAGCTGTGTTTTTTTTTATTAACTCTTTTTTTCATATATGATAACTGTATTTTGCCAGTAGATACGCATTTTTCCTAAAAATCTGACTCAGAATTTTTGTCTTTAGAAGACATCAAAAACCGTTCCAGATAAAACAGTCCTACAGTCCTCCCACAATTTGTAAGGAAAAATAGAACAGATGCAAACTTTATTGAATAAGAAACATAAACCCATTTAAATCTCTTTCATCTTATATTTTACGATACAGTTGTGAATTATGTTCTTTTTCCATTTGTGAAGATGACAGAACAGATGGTGAAGGCTAAGTTTAAAATGATGCACCCATTAAAATAACCTACACTGCCCAGAGATTGTTCATAAAATGACAGATTTGTTAGCTTTAAGAGGGCTTTTGATCTAATGAAATGCTCTGCTTTGGAAGGAAACTGGACTTTGAAATGTGCTTGTTTTGTCATGGGATTCACAATAACAAAATATTGCTATAATTTTAAGGCTAATTTATGGATTTTGTGTGACTGTGTGTGTGTTGTATACATAAATACCTATTGGAAAGGTTTATGCTTGGAGATTTAGAGAGGTGAAGCACTGGTTAAAATGATAAATGACTGCAAAAACTACTCCTGCTCCCCACTGTGTTTTTTTTCTGTGCACCTGCTGCTTGGAAAAATATCTTACACACACACAGATTTTCTTTTTTTTAATAGGATTATATTATATAGGATCTAGTGCAGGCTTGCAAGAATCTCCCTCCATCCCCCTTCTGTTTACTCTGCCTATGTTAACGTCATCACAGCCCCAAAACACGTAAACACAGATCATTATTAAAGGAAGGAAGATACTTCTGAATGTTACTACAGTATTTGGGGGAAAAAAAATCAACAGCTACTGAATATATATANTATATATATATATGTATATATATATATATGCATATAAAATATATAGTTTGGGGAGAACTCTTTGAACACTTACAACCAAAAAACAATGTGTTTTGTGGCACCTGAGACTCTAGTAAATATTAGTAATTGGATTAATCTCCAACTATGAAGTACTAACTAGTCATTTACTAGTGTATTAACAAGTCAAATGACTAACAAGTCATTTAAGATTAAACCTATTTTGCCTAATGACTCTTAAGGTCACCCCTTAAAATTTTGATGCTCCTGAGCTGGAAAGGTACTGATGGAAAAGTAGCGCATGTGAAGGATAAATTCAAAGTCTATGGGCCTATTAGATATATAAATCCATAGGGCAAAGTAATTGCATTCCATCTTTGTTAGCACAGTGCATAAAATCCTTATTAAAGGAACAAAGGAGGTAGCAACTAGTTTCAGGTTAGAGGCTGCAAAAATACAGTGGAAATACAGTGTTTTTTGAACTAGAAAACATATGCCTCAAGTTCCTCAGAGATTTCCAAAGAAAGCCTGAATTTTGTATATTTTCTATCATCACAAACTAGCAAGAAATCAATGTGTAGGTACACAACAAGAAATAAAAAAAAACAAAGCAGTTGTTAAATGATGATTTACCAATGAAATGACATGATTGTATGTATAAATAGAATTCTGAACTAACTTGGAATTTAACTGTTGGTAGAAGATGTTGATAGAAACTGTTTTTCAGTTCTAGGCTCTGAATTAAAGAAAACTCTTTTTTTTTTAATGTATTTCTTACCGAAATGACTGATACGTTGCTCAGCTAGTGAGCCATAAATCCAGGAGATCAAATATGGCATCTACAGACATAACTTTGCCCTCCAGACAAATCTTGCCCAAATCCTGTCTTCAAATTGTTGATAGTGAATGCTCCTTTCTGAAAGATATTTTCGGTTATAGTATTATGCTACACTTCAAAAGAACAATCATCCCATCTTTGTCTACCAATACATTTTTATGAAGTGATGTGTTTGTGCAAATTAACATACATACAACTCAGACGGAAATTCTATCCTTTGAAGCACAAATACAACACTTTTAATAGGAAAGTCAATTCTCGGGCTCCAGATCGCATTAGAGAAAAAAGCTTTTAAGTAAACAATCGGATTAAAAAAAAATCTGTAACAGGATTTCATAAGCATACTAGTAATAATTTTGCAGCAATCTTGTTAAAGACTAACACCATTGTCCAGCCACTGCATCTTTGAGAGAATTAATAATTTCTGTTGCTAAAAGATTTCTAAATAACGAGATTGAACTGATACAATGTTATTTTATAAACTAAACAGTCAGGTCAAGCAATCAATATCAGGGTTAACCAATGTAAACACTTATACTTAGGCTGTTTTTTTTCTTATTTAGTTCTAACTTGTAGTTGAATGTATTTCCATGATTCTTCCCTCACTTTTGAATACTAGTTCAGCATTTTTTTTGCAAATAGCAATAGTAAGACATTCATATATGTACTGTAAAAGTAATAGCACCAAAGACTTCATTCCACTAAAGTTTTGGAAGATCCAAGAAAAATCATCCATTTTAGTAAATAATAGATTTACTCAAAATTGTGTTATTTTCCGAATTGTACCTTGCTTTGGTAGAAGGTGGCAAATGAGAACATTACTAAAATGAATTGTCAGGAGTTTGGGGAAAGGGAGACATTAAAAGGAGAGTAAAAGGAAACCAACACATTCAAGGTCAGATTTTGTTTCCATTTAAACTACCTTCGTTGAAACACTAACTACCAATAGAAAACTCTGGATAATTTTTTGTTGTTGTTTACAGAATTCTTTGCAAAAGGAAGAAGAGAACAGACAAATCAGTCTGTATATCTTTGAAAAGCAAAAAAAATCTCATGCAGTACCTCCAGAAATCTGCTGCATAATTTCAGCAAGAAATAGTTTTCATCCTGCATCTACTGTGATGTCAGATTAAGTACTACATACGCACAGAGAAACCATTGCTATGCACAGTATCTAAACCATTGCTATGCACAGTATCTGTAGATTTTATTGTATGGACCACATGAGTTAGCCAGACTCTTTTTCCATAAATCTTGTTGCGGCGGATNGTTAGCCAGACTCTTTTTCCATAAATCTCTTTCGAACTCTGACATAGATCATGGAAAGTCAACCCACAGAGCACAGAACAACAGAGCAAACACCACTCTGAATAAGCATTTTAGTTTTTATTTTACAAGTTACCAGAAGCAAGGATTTTTTAAACAGATGCCTCCACAGTCAGTTGTTTCACAGAAAGGAAGTCCATTTCCCACTGGCACTACCAATATTCTTTTCCATCGGAGGCTTGAGTCATAGCCCTGNGCCTCTCAAGGGTCAGGAGGAGCGGTGTCGGTTGGTCGCCCAAAGGGAGCCCGGCCGGACCATCCGAATAACCACTCGATGCGAGTTAGGGTGGACGGCCAACTTTATTACAGATGAACATAAACTTATATACCTTCTGGTGGGGGGGGGGAGACAAACATAATTGGAGAATGCTAATGGCAAGAGCTCTCCGATTGGATACATGCAATGGCTAGGTGGTCCTGGGGCCGAGGCAGATTGCTCCGGCCCCCACCCTCCGGGTTCTGGAGCGTTCTGATTACATGTCACGAGCTCCTCAGTCAGGCCTGCTGGCCTGACTGAGCATGCTCCAGTCCCGGGGTCACAGGGAGGCCAGGGGTACCCCCCTGTACATCCCTCGTATGTATGGTGGTCTCACAAAAATACCTCAATCCCAAAGCCACACTCCCCCACAAATCTCTTTCGAACTCTGACATAAATCATGGAAAGTCAACCCACAGAGCACAGAACAGAGCAAACACCACTCTGAATAAGCATTTTAGTTTTTATTTTACAAGTTACCAGAAGCAAGGATTTTTTAAACAGATGCCTCCACAGTCAGTTGTTTCACAGAAAGGAAGTCCTTACTGACCTCTTCCCAACCATTAAGTCTCCTTCTTCCCAAGGTACTGCTCTAAGTGACAGGAACATAAGCTATATTAATGCAAACTATAGGACTACAGCATGGAAAGTTTTTCATTTGCTTACCAAATTCCAATAAGTTAATTTTAACATACTACTGGTGTTCCTTTCTGCATATTCAATCAATGGCAGAAATCAGCTTTTAATTGGTTACGCACAGTAAAACAAAGCATGCAAATAGTAGTGGTGTCCTGCAGGCATAACATTAAAACAGCACTGTGTCATTTTGACAGTCTCCATTATCAGCAATTCTAGTAATTAATTAAGAAAAAAATCTAAGGATCTCACACACTTTACAAGATCAAAAAGCTAAACTCAGTATTCCATTTGCCCCCCAGAAATCCTTCTTTTCTCCTAAGTATATATTTCTTGATTTTTATTTCCTTTATGTTGGACTTCTCTTTTTGCTCTCCTTTTGCAGTTCACTGTGTCCAAAATCCCTTCTTTTATATCCCTCCTACTCTGGGACAGTATGCTGCAGTATGCTCTGCATCCCACACACTCCTCTTCCTGCATCTCTGCCATTCTGCTTTGATGCCAAGCTCAGAAAATATTGCCAAGTTGTTCAGATCAAGACAACAGAAAGAAATACTCTGCGAAGACAGTAGTGTTTTGTTTTTGTTCTTTTTTTTTTCTGAGATACCCTGAGCAGTGACTGCAAGTCTAAGCCATGGCTATGAGGATCTACAGACATGGAGACAACTATTTCTAGCAAGCTTGTGGCTATGGTTCTGTGGGGTAAATACTAGTTCATTGAACTCACTAAACTAGGCTTCCAAACCCATACACAAGACCAAGGATGCAGGGTCTGAGAGATCTCTGCAGGCCTGGGAGTGAGCCCCTGCAACTCAGGGTAACAACATGTAACCCCAAGGCCATTCTCCAAAGTTCCTAGAAACTAGTATTCCCCCAGGCTCACTGTTCCAAGTGAGCTATCAGTTTCATTCTGCAGTCTCACTGAGCAGGAAGTCCTTCATCTTTAGAAAATATCATGTGATCATGTTTTTTTTCCAAAGAAAACTTTTTTACAGTTTTCATTTATGGAATGGGAACAGCTCTATTTTTTTTTAAGTTACTAATCGCTGAGACTCATACTCTGACCACTCCATTATGCTTCCATTGCTATTAAAAAAAAAAAAAAAAGAAAACAAAAAGAAAAGCACAAAAAACAATAGAACACCAGCAGCCATTGCCCAGCCAATTTTGTTTAAATCATTGCTTCTCAGTTGGTGATCTAATCAGGATGGCAGTCAGGCCTGCTCCACTCATGGCTCCTGCAGTGCTCATCTCTACAGGAGTTGCAGCATAACACAAATATATAATGGATGGTTGAACTGAAAATAAAAGTAAGCTACTTGTTTGAAACTTCCATCTTATTTAGGCAATGCTTATATATTTGTATTGGAGGCCTCTTAAGCGGTTGTTTGAGATCCAAGTTGGAGAAGTATGACACGCTAAGCCAACAACTGCTCTTACTGATGATTATGAGCACATTCCCTTGCAGTAAAAAATTTACAAAGTAAAACTTATAAAGTTCTGTTTTGACAGAAGTGCTTAAAAAAGAAGCAATTCTAGTGCTATATGAAAACAAGTTAAGAAAATAATTAAAAAAATCAGTTTTTCAAACGTATAGATTTCGAAGTCTTGCTGGTAGTTGTATATTTGTTTTCCTTACAAAACTAACTAATTTTAAGTCTATGCAAACTAAAATGTATAATGGTATACAAAAATAACACTCACATCCAATGTTAAAAGATAAATTTATATCCTAAATATTACATCTATTTCTAACAAATGAGAAATCACAATATGCTTTTCTGCTATAGCAGTGTGTGTTAACTGGACAGTTCAAAAAGTCTCTTTCTAATTACAGTTTTTATTGACAGTCACCTATGCATTTATTTAAAAAATATGAGGGCTTGAGGGCTTGTATGCCTGGGAGAGATATTGAAGTATATAGTGTACATTTTGAGTTTCACACATTGTGACTGACTACGAAAAGCTATCTTCCGAACTATACTAAGTAACAGTGTCCACATGAAGACTGCTCCATAGATATAAGGTATGCTAGCACTCCTCTCAAAACAAGATCTTCATTCTTTCTTTTTGAGCACAATATTACTTCTCTAGGATCAAGAACGGATACACACATGCATGTAGAAAGAATACATAAGCAACCAGGATGGAAGAATGAAGGACATCATGTACAGCATGGAGGAAGCTTTAAATCAGTTTTAAGTCAATCTGATCACATTAACTGGAGTTAGTTTATTGAGAGCATTTGGGATCAGCTATTTCATTTTCATGTTTAATCCTACAGAAAAAAAAATCAAAGTGATTCTAAACGATAACAGAATGCAGAATTTCAGTATCAAACTAAAAATCAGTAATCTCCAAAACAAAAGAAATGATTTTACACTAACAAAGTGATATTGATTTAATAAAGGAGCAGGTTTAATTTCAAAACAAAACAAAACAAAAAAAACTTCAATGCAAGTTTTTTTTTTTTTTTTTTTTAAGTTCCATTTGGGTAATTTAAAAATTTGAAATAGAAAATCAAGAGACAATGTTTTATAAATATTTTAATTTCAATCAATCATATCAGAAAGAATGTTTTATCAAAAATAAAAGCTTGACCAGTTCTTTACACCCCAAATATCTCCAAGAAGGCTATTATACCAGCCCTTATAGATCACAAGTCACGAAACCGCTCATCCAATATGTACACAGTTTCAGATCAGACATGCAAAAGACCACAAGCCAACAACTTTAACATGAAGAGCAGCACAGTATGACAGGAGGAAATAGGCTAGCTGAGTGAAAAAAGCTAGATAACCTCCTCAACAGCCTGTTGCAAAGTAACAAATAAAGTGCCTGCACCAAGACGAAGCATGACGTCCTTTATCCCATTTGCCACCGTGAGTCATTACATTCATGACTACTGGATGCAATTTGTCCCACATGAGTTTCTCCCATGTAACTGTATATTTATGGACACATGCATACCCCCAAACGCACTTTCATATAAGGTATTTCCACAATTGCTCTGAGAACTTCTTGCTTTTTCCAGTTAAATAAAAATTAATAGCAGAATTTCTTTAGTTCAAGGAGAGCAGAACATTGGGAAAGTATCCACTAAGGTGACCAAACAGGGTTTGTTTACTTTTGTAGTAAAAGTTTTACAGATTTATTTATAGAACCACAACTCTGGATAAAGCTCAGGTAACAGTTTTATCTTAGAAAAAATAAATGACACTGATAGCTTTAGTACTTGGCAGAAAAATTATATTTGGAGAAAGGTCTTTTTCCTCCTGCAAAGAAAATCAGTAGCTTGGTGGTATCATTAATGTTTTATTTTGCATTAATGCAAGCTAGCAATTCTTTCTATGATTATTTATATAAAATAAACTTGGCTCATTTTATTGGCTGTTTAGAGATTATGGGTTTAGTATACAATACGTTGAGAAGAAAAGTGGAACTTATTATTCACCCAAGATACTCTTAGTGGGAAATATAGTTCAGTAACTAGACCAGAATTTATTACAAACTATCAAGCTAAAAAGGAAGGCAGATCAATGAAGGCTTCAATCTGAAGTGAGAAGAGCTAAATCTATCCTAGTGAAAATGCATCCTTTCACCATTAAGGTAATTGTTTTGAATTGAAAATGCAGATGCTTCCTCAAATCCGTCTCTCTCTCTTTATGTCTTACTATCTATTTACTAGAATAACTGATAATCCTGGTAATTTAGGGAAAGATAATTATAGTTAATATTTAACTAAAAAAAAATCTTGCACTTGTGTCATATAAAATTTATAAATAATCAAAAACACGTATTTCGTTCATGAACATACCATATGAAATGTAGTAATAACTGCAACCAGCTCTACCTGAAGGAAGCAAAGGGCTGCTAGAATGGCTTATGTATGGTATAAACGTAATGATTCCAGGTAACTTTTCAGCTAAGAAATTCTATCAGCGCATAGCTCAAATGTGCTAACTGAACCAAATATGCAAACCCATATACATTGTATATACAGGACACTGAGGTAGAAAAGAAACTTGAAAAATATAGCACAGATTTACCCTTTTTAAGAGAAAAATCATTTTCAGTTCAAAATGATGACTGGTTGTTTGCTAAGGTAAATTCCAAAACCAGGTATGATTACATTTGGTCAGCTCTTGCCTAGAATTTCCATTTTGTTAGAATTAGAAATCTTCCTTTAAAATGAATAACATAAGTAAATGTAGAAGATCTGTAAGTACTTCCATAAAATTTCTCCCTAATTTCAGTACTGACAGGATTTGCTCTCTCCTCCTTGAATCTTCATTAAATTCATGCTCACCGGTCTCTTTAATCAAGCTAACATTTGTTATAATTTTTGTATATCCTTTTTTTTATCCTTTTACAGAGCACCCAAACATAGCTACATTTTGCTTAGCCTGAATTGTAATAAACTAAACTTATTTTTACATTAAATTAAGTAAGTAAGTGATTTGTTTACGGAGATTATGTTTCTTTAACATCACACACAGAAGACAAAAATTCCAACTCCCAAAATATTCTGTTTTAACTTGTGATAATTTAAATAAGATGCCTATTATGCCTATTATGCCTATTAACAAAGTAAGTCCTCTAAATTCTCCACTATATGATACCTTCTAGCAACTACATTTTAGAGTTCTCCATTTCCCTTTCTTTTGCCCACGCGACCTGAGTGACAGCCATGCAGGTCATGAAGTTCCACAAACTTTTCAAATGTGTTCACCTCAAATGTATTCTGCTGCCCGTGGAATGTGTACTCTGAGGCAGCGAGGCAGGGGGAACCCATTACATAGGCCAACCTGACCGAACAAACAAATGTGGTAATTTAAAATAAATGAGAGAAATGAAATCAGTAGCATCACTCTCATGCCAAGACATGTACTATTCTGCTACTGAGCAAAGGTGAGAAGACTGTCAAGTCTGTAAAGAAGAGTGATAGAAATGTAATCAACACCTGGAAAATAAACATTAGAGGTGAGAGTTCCTGCTTCCATCAGCACTGACTGACATTTCCTTCATGTAAAAAAAATGTCAAGAAAAAGAAGTCATGAAAAGAGCCCCATGGCAATGATTTCAGAACAGGCAAATCACCGACTTCCTATTTTATAAATCCACAGTTACACTTCTATCAGGATCTAAGCAAGTTAGTCCAGAGAGGTCTAATTTGTCCTTACAAGGATAACTGTAGTGCTAACACAACTTCATTATCACTCAAAATTGAGAAGCCAGTATAATCAATTCTCACTTGCAACAGAACACAAAAAGGATAACTCAAATATATACTGAAGTACGATCATTATTAGGTGGGTGCAAAGTAAACACCAGGAAAAATGCACATAGCATAATGCAAAAGAGGATGTTCTCTAAAATCAATCCCCTAATACAGAGTGCTTATTACAGGTTGATCTCAATTTCTGGCTTAGAATAATCGTAAGAAATTTTTTAAACATGTTCCGAAATAGTTAAGACATGCAGCTGAAGAACAATGTCATTTATGAGCTAGAATTGTTGTTCCAACATTACCCTGAGTAAGTTAGTCTGTACATAACTTACTGAACTTATTTACAGTAAAAATAGCGGTCAAGGGTCTAAACTTTGTCATGGAACTAGTGTTTATGAAATATGAGCATAAAACATAGTCATAAGAAATGCGTAATTTAGCACTTATGCAATGATTAACTCTGGTTGCTTAACTGTTGATGAAATTAAATTCAAACAAGAAAAAAACATTAAAATGTACAAACACAGAAAATACAAACATGAGTGGAAGGCTATTATTAAATCATTGATTAGAGCTTTTTTTCTTTTTCTTTTTTTAAATTATTTTTTATTTTAAAACAGATGCCTCTATTATTATGAAAATTTCTGCTACCAGCACTAAAAATGCTAGCTCCAGAAACTAAAACCTCCCTCCTGGGAGGTTTGTTCCATCTCTCACAAAGAAAGAAATATCAATTTGGCAGACGGTGAGTCTACTTTTTCAAAATGTGCAAAGGACTTTATCCATGGCTGGTGTACTAACAACACTGATGCTGAAAAGGACCAAGTGAGAATCTCTCATTGTCCTTCACAACTTTTACTCATATCACAGATGTATCCTCAATAAAACTGGGGTAGAGAGGAGGAAGTGAAGAGAAATCATTTGCAATATATAGAAATGGTGTAGCTAAGGAACTAATCTGAAATTCAAAGTTGTTTTATCTAGAAGCAGACAAAATAAACCCCAAAACTGATAAACTGATCTTCTGGTTGGTTTACATGGCTTGTAAATTAGATGAAATCTTCTCTAGGTTTTTCTCTTAATATTAAAACTCCAATTAGTTTACTCAAATTTAAGCTAGACGGTGAACAACAGGCTTAGTCTATGAGAATTCAGACTTTCCACTCTAAACCAATATATCAAATGAGAGCAAGATCATCAAAGACAGAAAGATTATGAATTGAGACATTTTTCTTCCAGACTGAATTTTCCTTAGAGGATACAAAATAAATAAATAAATAAAATATTTTGATCTCCCATAAAATAAAATCATAGGTACTATTAAGGTATTTTTTTTTCCTTTTAGACAAACACAAAAAAAACCAGCATAAACAAAACTAAAAAACACAACAACAAAACAAAAAGAACAAAAGAAAAGCACTTGACTTACAGAAGAACCTTTTCAGAAACAGTATGCTGTTTTATTGTTATAGCTGTGTTCAACGTTTCTAATCAGTATTATCAACTCTTACAATGACTGAAAGTGTTCTCTATTAAAATACCAATCCAATTTCCCTCTTTTTCAAATAGGCAGCAGAAGAAAATACATGATATGTCAGTTATTCAGTACATAAATAGAAAATTTAGGATAGATCACTACCACTAACTACATTATAGTGTTTCAATACATGATCAGCTCTCCTCAGAAGAGGACACTTAAAAGAAAAAATAAAATCAAAAGTATTTCAAAGCTATGCTTCCATATTCATTTTTTCCCAAGCAGCCACTGTGAGAGTTAGTTGTACTGCTTGATTAGAGCATCTAAATTTGAAGTTCTGCCTATGTTCTCTATATAGCCAGTGGAGAGTGAGATGGGAATATAAACCATTCTCTGCAGGGATATCTTTTTGTTGACTAGACAGGAAAACTTAGATAGCTTGAATGCTTGAATGCACAGACACGCGCGCGATGGTATGCCACGATATCTATACACAGCCGCGGAGCGCGACGGTGGAGGTCCTGATGTTGCGCGGACCGCTCGGCTCTCACCCTCGCCCCGCGCCTCCTTCTCCAAATCTTTATTGAGCAGGCCCACCCGACGCTGCCTCTCTCGGCGATCTGCGCGGACGCGGTGCCTCGGGCGGCGCTCGCCGCGCCCAGTCGCGGTACAACCACCGCGACCCAGGTAAGGCCCACCCCCTCGCGAGGCCGCGGATCCCCGCGAGAGATGTCAAGGCAGCGGGTACTTTGTTCCCGACCGGGAAGATGTTCCACCCTACCACCCCCAGGGGTGAGGCTACCCCTTACCGCTCCCGACGACCGCCTAGGGGATCAGCTGCCGCCGGCGAGCAGGCCTCAGGTGTCAGGATCCCGGAAACAGGAGGTGCCCTGAGGTGCACGGAATCACCGCTGCCCGGTATGTATCCTTATGAAGGATCCANGAGGCGCCCTGAGGTGCACGGAATCACCGCGGCCCCGTATGTATCCTTATGAAGGATCCGGGTCAGTAATGACAAACCAAATACGCGGAGTACTCCAAAGTAAAATACAGAACAACAAAAGGTAGGAAAAAATGGGGGCTATTTTATTAACATGAACGTCAACTTACATAGATTTTAACAAGGGGAGGGGAGAAGGAAACCAGGGAGTTAATTAGGCTCATGCAAATGTGGTGTTCTTATTCGGTTGGTTGGATCCCGTTGGTGGGCGGCCAGTTNTAATTGGGCTCATGCAAATGTGGTGGTCCTATTCGGTTGGTTGGATCCCAACTGGTGGGCAGCCAGTTCTCCAGGGGCAGACGCTCCTGGCCCCCACTTTCAGGATTCTAGAACCCGCTGGAAGCTCTGGGCATTGCTCAGTGAGGTCGCGNTGGAAGCTCTGGGCATTGCTCAGTCAGGTCGCGGGAGGCCAGGCTTCCAGGGTCGTACAGGGGGCATCAGGACCCCCCTGTACAAATCCCGACCACGCATGCCCAATCTCGGAGTCATTCAAGGGTCACTATTATTTCTAATGGGACCCTAAGATCTTATTGATAACTCCCAACACTTGAATATCCCTTGACCAGCGTAGCTTTCTAAGACTGTAAAATACCTTGCAATCTGGACTACAACCTTTAAGTATTTAATAAAAATAATGCTTTATTGAAGAAGCCTACATTACCAAGGATAGAGAGGGAGTGAGTTGTAGCTGAGAGCATATCATTTTCCATGATTGCATGGTTACATTTGTCCAACTGAGGAGAGTTTCTGTGATGCACAAATTTGCTAACATCTCAAGCCTATCATTGCTTTAAGATCTTCACAGCCACTTGCTATTGAGTAAAAATTTTGCACTATCAAATAACTATTTGTTTAATTTTTTTTTTGTTTCATTTTTAAGCTCCCTGCATTTTTGGTTTTGAAATAGCATTTGATAATATAAATTTGGCAGTTTAATGTTAAAATTTTGGTGCAATGTTTGTGACTAATCACATAGCTTGTTGTCAATTACTATACAAGAATTCACATCTCTCACTGATGTTTAACTGAACAGTGTTTAACTGAAATGCTTTGTGCTTACATCTAGTACAGACAAGGAGGAGAACTATGCCTAAAACATGTAATAAGAATCTGGTGAATACATATTCATTAGCTGATGAAGTAAAATGAAGTTAAGAATTAGTCCTTTTCACTGAAGATGAAAAAGACTGGACTTATAGTCTGAGAAGCTGTTCCCCTCATTCCTGCTAAGTAGCAACCTGTTCCCTTCTCAGCCTATTAACTTTAGTGTTACCGTGAGGATACTCTCCAGGATTTATGGACAGTGGTTACACATACTCGATGCAGGTATGTTATATATTCTTTTTCACTATCAAGTTAGTCTCCCTCACAAGTTGTCTTCTGTTAGATATGTTCATCCATTCACACCAATAGCTGTTTTGATAGCTTTCTATGCATTGGATTAATTTTCTTTTACTGTCTCAACTTCATCTTCCCCATATTTGAAGAAAACTATTAGTGAAACTGCTTCATTGGAGATCTTTCACATTTTGCCCATGCTTTAAAAAAAATGCTTTAAATGAGGAAGAGGAAAAATGTTTCATATTGTTTTACTGTGATCAGTATCAAATCTTGGAATATGATAATTTATTCAGCATATTTGATGAATATGCTTAAAATAATTATGTTGCTCTTTAATAATGCAAGATTATCACTGTTCAAGACATTGAACAAATAAGTTTGCGCCCAAAAATTGACAAATCTTCCTTCTTAATTATATTGTGCAGAGATGTAACAAATAAAACAAAACGATTAGGCTGATTTAAAGAATATTTCACATGAGAGTATTCTTAGTACTGAATTCTTAGTAGAATGCCTGGCTAGCTGGTATAATATGCTAGTGAAGTAAATATGTAACAGTCACCAAGCTAGCTTTTATGACATGTTTAGTTCCTTTGATATGCCCATAAAATAATAATTGCAATTTTTGCTCTTAGTAGAGCTGAAACCTTGTCTGAAGATTTTTGTTTTAAGAAGGTAGCATTTCAGACTAATCTTACTATATATGTGATATATATATCACATGTGATTTTTTTTCCAACTGAGTGAGAGTAATATATAAAAGTAATGAAAATATCTGGAAAGCATATTATCGAAATATCAATGAAAAACTTTTTCGTTAAGAGTAATTTATTGGCTAAATAGCTCTAGAGTGTTTTTCTGGAAACCAATATAATATTCAGATTAAGTATACACTTAATTCCTATAGCCTGACATATTAATTCCAGTTCTGTCAGAGAGCAAAACGACCTAAAATCGTTCAAGTAATGATTTTGTGCTAAATAGCTAATTCAGATTAAAATACTTCTTGTGAGGCATGAGGTATCTCACTATACAAGATTCCAAGAACAAAAGACAAAATCCTTTCACTATTATAGAATAAATGTAATAATAGGAAAATGTAAAAAATGTAATAAGGGAGAGAAAGGTGAATTAAGTATCTGCCATGACTGCCATTGAGAGGAATAGAATCTAAATTATCTAAAATAACAACTATCTCGTTCAGTCTATTACATCCTTTTTTTATAAAAGTCTACAAAGGAAGTTGAGATTCAATGACTAAGTTATTATATGCAAGAACATGTATCTTTCAGGATAGTGTTGCAAACACATCAAGTAAACCATCAGAATAGATATATACAGCTCTGATATGTTGAATTAGCTTTGACTAGTGAACAAAATAATCTGGGAGTACAGCATCCAACACACGTTTAGATATCCCTAATTGGAGATGGATCCATCTTGACTGGATACACTGGCACACATGTAACAACAAACACTACTTCCTGGAATTTCTGATAATGGTAATTCTTGACCTTCATTGTGCTTGTATTTAAAAGAGAGCAGAGAATCTAATTAACAACTCTTCTCTGGTCACTTGCAGTGAATTCCAAATATAGGGACNGAGAGCAGAGAATCTAATTAACAACTCTGGTCACTCGCAGTGAATTCCAAATATAGGGATTGTACTGGTGTTCTGGATGGGTTTGGGGTTTGGCAACAACCGCACAAAACGAAATGGCTACACTGAGCATTTATTCAGGTGAGAACAAGCAGAAGAAACGAAACCGGGGTAACTGCTCACAAAGCAATGCCCGCCGGTGGGATATGGAAATGGGACCTCCTCTCGCATGGAGCAGATCAGGGAGAGTTGCTAACCGGCTGCCGTGGAGACAGCACAGGCCTCAAGGTCAGGAGTTTTTCCTTCTTCCCCTCTCCCCACCCCAGTACTGTCTTCATTTCATGCCTAGTGCATCCTGGCTCATAGGGTTGACCCAAGAGACAGGCTGGGGTGGGAAGGGGGAGACAAACTCCGCCTTTACTTGCACAACTCTCTCTCCGGGTGCGCATGCATGATGCATGCCAGTGTTGGGGGGAAGGGGTCCCAGCCCTCAATCTGAGGTTCCTGCCTTTCTCATCGTCCTCCTCCTTCCTGGGCGTTTAACCTCCAAGGCTGGTTTAAAGGACATCTGGCTGCAAGCCCAGTCAAGCAGCCAACCTCAACTATTTTGGAGGAGGTGGGCTGTGAACCTGGCTATGCAGCGGCCTCCATGCTCCTTATCACTCAGGCCAGGCAGACGAACAGCTTCTGTCTCGAGGGCTGTGTCCTGTTTTCCCCAGGAGATTTTTGTGACCTTACAGATCATAAAAATATCCATCTCCTATACAACTGGGTCCCCCGTTTTCCCTCCTATCCTTTTCCAACACTCCTTCTACTATCCTTTTATTTTATTTTATTTTATTTTATTTTATTTTATTTTATTTTATTTTATTTTATTTTATTTTTATATTTTTTGATAACACCAGATAAGTTATCAGATAAGTTATCTTATCAGTTACCAGATAAGAATCATACAGCAATGGATATCTAAGTATTTTATTGCTAGGGTCTAACATCAAATGTTGACTATATTCTATCTTTCAAGATATATATCCTACTATATAAATGAACAAGCTTATTACCTTCCACTCCTCATAGGGAAAAGTATGCTTAACTCAGCATCAGAGATGTACCTGCCAGAAGTGAACAATTTGATAGGCTGAAGTTGAAAAGAACCATTTCTTTGAAAAGATTCTCCTTTCAAAAGGAAAAAGAAAAATTGCCATCCTCAGTCCCCTAGCTCTTCTGTTTATTTTTATCTTTTCAGTAGGTTTTTCAATAGAGATGTCGTGGTGGTGATTACACATAGAGAGCCAGCTCGTCCAAGAAACCTCTTACAGTGACTCATCTTAGGGGGAAAGGGCACATATTTTGCCAGCCAGCAGAACAAATCAGGTCTCTCCAGCCAAATATACTTCTTCTGCAGTCCAGATAAATAGCCTTTATAAATTCCTATTCATATTTTTCAGTGCTTAATTTAAAAGAAATCTCAGTGGGTGACAAGAGTGCTATCTTCATCTACCACAGATCTACTACGTACCTGCTTCTATTCAGAATCATGCATGTGTCCAGAAAGTAATCTAGGTATACACTCATTTACAAGACATGAAACTGTCTCCTGAACTCTGAAAAGTTGCTGATGTGCCTTCTGATCCTAGAGGACAAGCATAGGGAGGCGAAATATACAATCCACATTTCTACAGTTTAAAGAATCTGCCTGATAACATTTTCAAGCAAATCAAGGTTCCGATCTATTGAGACACTCAAATTTCCTTTAGCCATTTTCTGCTTTAATACAGGTCTGACCTTAAAAATTTAGGGATAGGATTCTTCACCTAAAAGCTCAGGAAGAAAAGTATATAGGATTTGGAGCAGAGAGCATCTGTTTACTCTCATTACAGTGGCTAGTCCACACAAAGGAATAACTACTGTTATCATTCTTTTGGAACATATTTTAAGTGAAAGAAATAAATATGATGACTATAGCAATGCAGTTCTGTGCGATAGATTCTCTAGGAGGGTTTAGTTTGCTTTCTCACACAATGAAATGACATGTTCAAGTGTCCAAAGTAACGTTGAAGAAAGTCTTACACTTAGAACCTCATGCTATTTTTATTGCTCCCAAAAGTCTTTTTGTTTGTTTAAAAAAAATCAATTATTAAAAAATAAGGATAAAAAAATAAGATAGTTTATGAAAAGTGGTAACACTTGGTAAGATTTCTCCCCTAGATTTTTACAAATAAAACAAACTGCTCCTATTAAAGGTTAATGGAAGCTATTACTAACAAATTGTATGCGTTCAATAATACCACCTAAAAGTGAATTTTTGAGTACCTCTGGCTAAGTATTTTTTTTTTCTAGTCTGCCTCTTATTCCCCAGACTGTTCAGCTTGCCATCACATACTGGTTAGTGTTGTTACTGGGTTCCTAGAGGCTGCATTCTGAGACCAAGAATAACAGCCACTGCTGAAGAACTATAAAGTGACTTGCGATGCCACTGACAGATAGGCAGCAACCAAAGAGTTGTGCCCTGCGCTTTCCACTTCTGAAACAGATTTCAATTTATTCAACAAAACTCAGTGAAATGACACTTCCTCATGGCTTCTATTTCTTTCAGGTCTGGATGCTAAAATTTTTAAACGTAGTATTTTTAAAAGTATTCCAGAATATCTACCCACATCAGACAAATTAACCTTCCTGCAAATTACATGTAACATAAACTAGAAAACTTCACAGGCATAACAACCAATACTCATAACCAGTACCCTGACAAAACCTACTCAGAAATTTCTATACACACACTACGCTCATCAGGTCTCCATCCTTTTTGGTCTTGTTTTCTCACAGAAAGCAATTTATACTTCCATTTTCCTTTCAATCTGCAAGGAAGACAGTTAACAGAAACTATATATATTTTTTTTTAACTTTAAAAAAAATCATCTAAATGTATTTGAAAGCTAGTAAGCAAGAGTCCTACACTTCATCCCTCAAAAATAAAAATTTTAAACATTGTCATGGCCTTAACGTTCTATGCTATAGCTTATCAGACAGAAGAAATATATTATGCTTCCTAGGAAATTGAAATATTTCAGATGAACTTCAACACAAAGTATTGCATGTGATATTTATTTCAAATTTTAATAATCCCATTCTAATCTTTTTCTCTGTTTCTCTTTCCATTACATTCAACCAAGTTTTCATTGTATTTCTGTGTTTTTGTTTTTAGAGCAAGAGAAAACCAAAGGCAGCCAGAGAGCTTGCCCTTTGAAATGGGCAGTGCTGTATATCTAATTTGGATTAGTCATGCATTTGTTCCATACTAAAAGCAATGTTTATACTTTTTATCCATTATCCTTTGGCTCTACAGCAAGTTCCATATTCATTAACACAAGCTGGCAGATCAGAATTTAGGCTGGTGTGGGATTCATCCAGGAAACAGACACAGCATGTGCATGAGGGCGCATTTCTTTCTTATAAGTGCCGTGCACACCTTCTCCTGTGGATTTGTGAGACATTTTATTTGCATAAACAGCTGTCTTCTTACCTCATTTCTGCAGCCACAAATATTACCATGCAAGAAAGCTGCCATAAGAGATCCTGCTCTTACTCCTCAAACCACTCCCCCATTTATTTTTGCAGATGGCTCTTCATAAATTGATTAAAAGAAAATTTTATCATTACAGTATTTTCTGGTCCTGTTAAAATTAATGCAGGGACATCTGCATTTCACTTTTGCAGATATTTGTGGGTCATATCCTTTCAATTTTTAGCCATGTCAAGAATGGTTTATTGACCCCTACTCAGAAATTAAGAAATTTAAGAATGAAAAAGGATCCAATTAAGACAGCAGCAGAACTTTTAAGGATTAAAGTACTACAGATCACTGTAACAGTCTGAAAAAAAAAGAAACACAAAGAAGGTATATATTAGTAGTTCATCAGTGTAACAAAATTTTAAAAAGTGAGAAAAATTAAACAATTTTTCAGGCTGGAAAGAAGAAGCAACAGTGGAAGGGTTTGTTTATTTGTTTGTTTAATGTACCAAGTGGTAGTCTGAACTTTTTTCCAGAGAATTTATGCGAAAATGCTGCTACACATTTTGCCTCTTACAATGACGCTTACATACAACATAATCCTGTTCTGACTGACCTGTATTACTTCAACAAATTGATTATGTGGTTACTCTTTATATACCTATGCCTCTGTCAAAATGCTGTCTTGTTCAGGCCTATAGCAAAAACACACCACTGGAGAGAAGCAGGTTTTAGCTATAGGTGAATAAAAAAGTAACCAACAATGAATTTCTTTGTTAAGAATAGATACTTCGGGCTTTTGGATCTTACTGTCCCTGCCATTTCCCCCTACCTTCACTAATGTTCTCTAGAACACAGTTCTTGTAAAATTATCTCTTCTGATTCTGAGAAGTTCTCATCTCTTGATCAGTATCTTGAGACATTCTGATCTCTTGACTATTATTAATAAAAATCATTGTTTTCAGGATGACAAACACAATGAAGAAGTCATATTACTGAAATGAAAAACAAAAGAATTTTGAAAAAAAAAAAGTCACTGTAAAATATTTCCTGCTAAAGGGTGCAGAAAGTCAGCAAAAGCAGCACAGAAGATGTAAAGAGAAAAATGAATAAATTAAAAGAACACATCTGCACCTTTTCTCTCTACATTACTATCTATATATTTTGACCTCCCGTCTTCTTTAGTCCTAGATTGCTTTTGCTGATCGCTTTTTAGTCTCTTCCTCCTTCCCTGTGGCATCTCATGTAGTGAACCAAAGCTAAGATAATAATGTACCTCCCCACATTTCCTTGCAACTCAGCAGCTCAGAGAATAAGCATTAATTTTCATCAGAAGTATCGCTACATATCTCACTTCTATATAATTCAACCATTCCTGTAAAATCCTTATTCTTATAACAAGACTTTCTTATAGTCTCAGACAGCAAACAGCAAATTGCGTCTAACACTGCAGTCATCAAGAATCCTTCTCCCTATCATTTTCTCAGAACTCACTGCTGAGAATCTAAAAAAAAGTACTTTCAAATAAACAGATTACAAACCCTAGAAGGGAGAAAGAAGTAGAGCGATTCTAGTCGTACAATGATGAATCAGAAGCAAAGCATCATAAAACATCAGTATAAGTTCCCTTAAATAGGCATCTAGATTAAAGTAAATTTGAGAATATCATTTGCTTTTTGCACTCACAGGGAAAACTGAAACCGTTCAGGGGAATGGGTAGAGCTCCTATAAAGTGACTAGGGTATATAACCCGCAATAGATTATTGATATTATTGAAGTCTGTACCCTGATTCTTATCTTGTATAGACAAAAATATATATATATTTGACAGTCTCATCCAAATCCATGTACATAGGACACAAAATTACAAATAACTTGGCACCAACAAAAATCTCAGAAGCAGATAAGGTTTGCTAGGTGTACTAACACTCCAGTGGAAGTTGTATTTGCAAAGCAGTTTCAAAGGTAAATAGTTGTTATAACCAGGAGCTTATTAATACCTTAAATTGACATATCAACATGTTATATTAATTAAACTAATGCATTGAATTAATTGACCCATACATTGACATATTAATAAAAACACTTCTAAAGCTGATTTGTGAGGGTCTTTCTCATGGAAAGATTTTTTGATTTGATCATTTAAAATGTTAGGATGGGAGAAAGGAGGTAACACATACAAAATAAGTTCATACATTTGAAAAAACAATGCCAACATTTATTCTGGGGATTGGGAAGGAGGGAATGTTTAGTGGTTTTATTTTGCTTTTAAAGAGAGCCTTTAATCTGCTTACATAGTTGTTTTTTTTCATTTCAGTATGGCTTCTATTTCCATTTTTAATTTACTTTTCATAAACAAAACCTAAGATTGCATGCTGTGATGAGTATTCAGGATTTAAAGATACTAAAATATACATACTTATACCTGGACAACATGATCCTCAGCAATGTGCTCTAGGTGACCGTGCTGCTGCAGCGGGATTTGGATTAGATGTTCTCTCCCTTGCAATCATCTCAGTTGCAACCTTAATGTTGGTCCTCAGCTTGAGGTTCACCAACATCAAAATTCACGTCTTGAAAATCTGCATTTAGTGTCCCAAAGGCCCATACTGAGATCAGAGCATAATTTGAACATAATCAATATAGTTGGTAGCAGTGCCGTATTTGTGTTCCGTTCAGAGACAAAGATTAAAAGTTATTCTTTTCTTGCCTCTTAGGAACATTTATTAATTTGCTTTGATGATTTCAGAAATTATTTTCCTTTCAACTCTCCTTGCCACATATCCTGCTGTTCCCTTTTCAAATGTGGAAATTCCCTTTTCATATTCAGAAATTCCACCTTCAAATTTATGTCCAGAGTCTGTCTGTGGAGTCCAGACTCTGTCCAGAGTCTGTCCAGTCTGTGTCCTGTATTTACCTATATACAGTTTAGAAAAGTACTTCACACCTTAAGGGTAAAATAGTCATGTTTTTACTATTGTCCCACTGATATGAAGATAAGTTGGGTCCCATTGGTACAGTGATTGTTCTGTTGCAAACCAAAACTTCTAAACCAACCTTCTTCGGCAGTTTTGCAGTCTCGGCAAGTCTCATTAGTGGTTAAACTCCGATCTACTGAACTCAATTGGCAGTTGCTGAAATGCTGCCAGGACTAGGTCAATGGAAACATTAAAGACTTCCTATTGCTGCTGGTGACTGCTTAAAACAAACCTCTACATAGAACATCTGCTTGTTTGAAGGATCTCACCAGACAGACAAAGTCTTCGAACTCCTGACTGAAGATCATATGAAAAGACCTATAGCATCTTCCAGTTTTCTAAAATCTTCCATGAAAATAAAACTCCATAAAGCTGTGTCAAGATTACTTACTAAATGTCACACACATACTCACAAAAAAAAGACATAAAGTTATGCCACTAGTTTGTGGGATTAGTAACTACACATTGGTTTGCTATTCAGATATGCATGTTCTAATCCAGATCAGTCAAACTCAGTTTGCAAAATGTATGCAGCTAATGCCATTTGACACACCTTTTGTATCCAAGATACTCACATAAGACTGGCAGGTGACGGAGGAGCTACAGCACTCTTTTTACAGCTCCAGCTCTGTTTTTAGGAAAGCATCTTGGTGCCAAGCAGGTTACTCTACAGTATCTGAAGTGGCACTGTATACCTAAGTTTAAGAACTAGAAATATCTTCATTCTCAAAACTTTCTTTAATTAGCTAAATTTTATAAGCCAATTAGACTGTTGCTTGAAAGCAGAGACCAGTAGATTATGGTTAGTTTCTAGAAGGTAAAATCTAATATCACCTAACAATAAGACTCTTACCATCCTCTACCATCTTAATGTTTCATTCGGATCAATAAAGCTTCTCTGTTCCCAGGATCATATATGCAGTACACTTCAAATTTATTGTGTTTTTTTTTCTATATATGTAAATTATACACATATTTGAATACATGTAAAATATTCTGTCTACAGGCATTAAAAACTTCCCTAACAAGCAGCAGGGAACACACTTTGAACTTCCATTTCTGGAAGTTGCTGTTATTTTCATCCAAAACAGACAGAAACTATTAAGGACCAAGAATGCTATAACTAATCCCATGTTGCACAGCATCTAAACAACTAAAGGGAATCTAAAGGTGCACTTTGGTGTAGTACAGGCCTTGGTGAGTGAAGTAGTGAGTGAAGTGGTGAGCAAAAGTCTGTAATTAAAAGTGACTTGACAATTTGAAAGTAATTACCCTCACTTTGAGGCTATAAACAAAGAATGCTCTTATTTCCATATTAGAAAGCTCAAACATTATGCTACCATTGCCACCATTTTTAGGATCTTTATGTATCTATTCATACACACAGGAATGACACATAGGACAAGGGTACTCTGTAAGTCTAGTGGTTTTCTTTTCTTTAATGGTCTCCATATAATTCAGTCTGGCAATGTGCACAGGAATTACTTTATTCAGGACTTTATTTGCTTGCTTTTTTCTCCCCCCCCGTTATGAAGAATGCAAAATAGACAGTAGCACTGTTAAGTGGAGTTAAGCATTGCTGTAGTGAAAAGAAGCATTTTGAGCCAAATGGGTGTTTTGTTAACATTTCAGTTGTTAGCAACAACAAACTGACCTTGCAGTATAAAGAGACTAAAACAGATATATATTTTAAAACATTTTCCTTTACGAGGCTCAGCATAGAAATAAGCATACTTCATAAAGTCAATATCTGAATGATAGCATTTTCAGAGTCCTTTCAAATATGCTGGAATGTTGTGTTTCTTACTGTTTTGCTTTTAATGCTTCATTCTGCCCACAAGCCCACTGACGGAAGGCACATGGAACCATGGAAGGCACTTGGAACCATGTGCCATGGAAGGCACATGGAACCAAGGATTTTATTACACTTGCCTCTGTTCTTCCATTTCTCATAATTCCTCCTATTTGTTTGTTACAGTCAATTGTTACGCATTGTTTCAAATTAAATTGTAAGCAATTTGGGAAGTACCACGGTGGATATTCGCAGAGTACATTAGCGTAAGGAAACTGAACCCCGTATGTTTCCCTTATAATCAGTGAAAAGGAGATTACCTGTCCCAGACTGAGTTTTACTAAGATGCACAATTCTTCTTCAGGCTCACACCAAGGGTATGAAGGCATGGGGGGACAGACGTAAGGAAAAAACATGGGTCAAGCTAAAAATCCACCTAGCCCAGTATCCTGTTTCCTACAGCATTCAATACAGATTGCCAGAGAAATAAATGAGAATAGGACAAATATGTAGTGATATTTTCTTCAGGTATTCCCTGAGCTGCACCCTGAGAGACTTCCTGAACCAGAGAGTATTTTTATTTAGAACCTTTGAACTACAGCTTTTCTCATCATTGAACTTTTCCGTTGGACTAGATGATCTCTAGAGGTCCCTTCCAATCTGAACCATTCTGTGATTCTGTGATTAATTTCTCATATTTTGCACACTCATAAACTTTAATATTCAGAGCATTCAGAGCAGAGTGTTCTGTGCTTTCCCTGCTTTCTATATGATGACCTTCCTTTTGGCTAAAAATGCCATATACCAGTTTCTTCTGACACTCCCTATTCCCATTCCAATTCCCATCCTCCTTATCTTTTTATAGAGTTGCCATACTGCCCTCTCAGCAATTTCTTTCCATATTGAAAAATCTTCCTGTGTTTAGCTACTCTTTAAACAAAAGCTATTTCATACTTGCAGTTACTTTTGATGACTTTCCCTGAAACCATGCATCATATATTAGCAAAAGAATTATTCAATTCTTATTCTGTAGGTCTTTATATTTCTGTCTCTGCTGAAGACGAATTTACGGATATCATATATTTGCCTCTATAGCTATGAATTAGTTTGGTCAGGTTTTATGAAAGTGTTTTGAATAGGGCAAAAGCATCATTGTAAGAAGCTACACACTGAAATATAGTGGAAAAAATAATAAAAAAAAAAAAAAGAGAAAGAGAGAGAGCTAAGTTTAGCAAGCTAAAAAGATAAAAAGACTATTCTTGGTCAAATCAAAATCTCATTCAGCATCCTTACCAGTGTATCATGTGAAATCTACTTGTAAATCAAAGATTCAGTACCCAGAAAGACAAAACATTTTAAATCATGGAATGTCAATTAAAAGATCACTACAAAGTGAGATTGATTTATACAGTGACTATTTCTGAACTATAATTTGGGACCCAAAACTATCTTAAAAATTATGTTATCAAAGACAGTAAATGGAAGGATCAAGGAATATGTATAAGAATTAAAAAAAAAAAACAATTAGTAAACTAAGTATTTTACCTCATGCATAGTGAAAAAGCTAATGAGCAAAATCAGAAGCATAGTAGTCTTTTACTATCATGACTGAAAAAAGTCATGATTGTAAAGAAGTTCTTTTGATTTAATATTAAAGCATTGTTATGACATCCACTTCCTTCAAAGATTTTATTTGTGACCGTAAAAATCACATTGATCTGATGGTAATGAATTCAGTATTTTTTTGCCCTGGACAGAAAACCAGCAAAAATGTATTTTAAGAGCAGAAACAAACAGTCAAATACCACAGTTTGGTATTTGAGGATAAGAAAATTGTTGTAAGGTACTCAGCCACTGTTCTGGATAAAAGCATTTTTTGATTTCGTTTCCAGGTTGAGGAACATGCATGACAAACATATGCAAATAAGACTAAATGAAAAGGTAAAGTGCTAATTTCAGTATGACTACAACATTTTACCTTGTTTAGTGATGGATTCACTGAAGTATGGAAATAATCCTGAGAAAAAATGTCATTCTGATGCTATAAAAACAGTCCACACTATTGGCAATACTTGCTTGTGCCAAGAAAAGAAAAAAGGAATGGAACAAAGACTCTAGAGAACTAAAGGAAATGGTGATCTTGAACAATAAATAAAAGTAGGAACCTGGAAAAATACTCATTACCAATTTTTATCTCATCTAGTCCGTTATACCAGTAACTGTCACATCAAGAAGATAGTCTGATGCCCATTTTTACTGAAACAAATGAGCATGAGGAATAGTGATTAGGGTTGCTTTGGTTCAGGCTACTAATGTACAGACAAATAAATCTTTTCTGGACAGAAGAATATGTATCCAAAAATCCTAAGGGCATGTAGCATGATACAGAAATTAGCGCAAATTAAGCTGATATTTTTTTTGGAAGAAGACTTCAAGTTATGCATTTCTTCTGCATCTATTTTCTCTTATTTATTTTATCTTTCTCTTTATTTCATTAAAATAATTAGAAAAGATCTGACACGTTCTTTTAGCAAATATTTTAAGAACCTGATCCTGCAAACCTAGTATATATTCCCAACATTAACATGTTAGTGAGGCTATTCTGATCAAAGAGGCTGTTATCATCCTGTAAGTTATGAAGAAAAAAAGCATACACATACATACGTGTATATACATCCTAATATAAGTATAAATATATTTACATATAATATGTTTACGTACAAGTGTGTGTGTGTGTGTATCTGCAGTATCAGGGACTCAAGCTCTGAAAAATGTATCTCTATATATAAATTTAATCTCCCAATTACTCTCATAGAAGACTGTTCTTAGGAATGGGGCAAGAAAAAGTTCATTGTGTTTTTTTCAAACAGCAGAATCACAAAAGGGCCAAGGCTGTGCCAAGGGAGCCGACATGGAACCAAGCATAGAATAAATTGGGAGTTGAGAGGGAGCACACTTAAAGAGAAGAAAAGAAAGAGAAAACTAGCTTTAGGGAAAATTCACAGAGCAAGAGAAATACCTCATGACAAACTGCCTGAGGATAAAGTGAAAATACTTAAAGATATGCTGATGTTTTCAGAGACAAAAGTAGGAAGAAGAAAAGACTGCATATTGCGGATTTGAATCCCTGAAGGGAACATTAAGCTAAAAAAAGTTTATGCAAGTACATTAAGGCAAAACCTATTTGGGCATTCTGCAATTGGAGCAAATACTCAGAACTAAGGAAGATTACTATTTAAAAACTTGTGAAGACAATCTCTTATAGATTTGTCAAGTTAGACAAGATACGACTGAGAAAATTAGGATTTTACTGTGCAAGACTTTAAACCAAAGTGCTAATTATGCCTACCACCCTTTTATTGCAAATGCCTTCCCTCTTCAAATGGGGAGACCTGCTAAGTGATCAAGTAAGGCAAACTTACCAAATGGTCACATTTTCACTGGAAGGAGCATTTCTTTTATTTTGTTTTATGTTAGTTAAATGTACTATAGTCCTCTAGGGCTTCTGTGATGAAAGTCTCCTAAGATGACTTGCTACCTTTATTTTCCCCTCTCCAAAATAGTTATCTAAGAATACACACACACAGACTCCTACCATGAAGTGCATACAAAAGATTCTACAGTGAGGTACAGAATTAAAACAGATCACTATCTCCGCAGGTACCTGTGTCAAGCTTATTCCATAGAAATATGTTACGAAATTATAAATTCACTCCCACCTTCACTTCCCATCCCAGGACCAAATCAAGTAGGTAAGACATAACCATCCACACCACAGATTAAAGAAGGATGTGCAAAGGAAGCCTGGAGGATTGTGCGCTTATTCTGTTCATTACACAACAAATGTGATGCTATCATCTTTCGACATGGAATCCTGACAACCATCTTGGGATGCTCATGGACAATTACTGATTTTTCAGTTTCCACTCAGGAACACTGAGCATGCCTTCAAGCAGTCTGAGAATAGCTGCTACTGCTTTCAAGACTTGTCACAGCCTGGAAAATACTAACGATCCATGAGGATCACTGGGGCTTGGTATGTCTTTCATGAAAAAGGCAAGGACATTGGGGTGCCTATCCAACACCAGAGGCTGAAGGGGAAATCCCTTGACCATGGAAGTTGCACTGGCAGGCCCATCTCTCATGAAGAAAGAGCCATGCTCAGCGCCGCACTTCTTAGATGAAATATCTCTGCCTAACCTCATGACCCAGTTTCTGTTCTACCCCTCCTGAGTCCTCAGACTCTCTACCTACTCTCATCTTCCTCTCAGCTTGGAAGCTCATATGAGAATCCCCTGGCTGTTTCTGCTAGTACCAACTCCTCACAGGATTAATCTTTTGCTTCCTTCTCATTTTTTTACACTAGTTCCAATTGGGACATAAAAGATATGGAGAAGTACCCATTCTGCTGTGGATGCTGATTACCATTTTTCCTTTCTCTTTCTGTCAGAAATTCTCCCTAATAGACAACCTCTGTTCTCGTACAATACTTGAGAAGCCCACTGTGACACTCTAAAATAAATGTAAAATAGATATAGCTCCATCTCTTTACTGTCTCCTTTCTTTTCTCTTCATCCCCAAGTAGTGATGTTGCAGTTATAGCACAGATACATGAAGATAGTTGGTAAAAGTGCTCTGTACTCAGTGGCAGTTGCTCTATACTTCAGCCATCAAATTCTAAGGAGAAAGTCAAACAGAGGATAACCTCAGCCATTCCTCACTACCATGGAACAAACAACAACAAAAATTGCTCACGTTGCCTTTTTCCACCTTTTTTTTTAATCATACCCCACTGCCAGGACCAGAAGTTTAGCAGTTTTATCTACACTCAAGAACATAATGTGTTGCATTGCAAAGGCAAAGGAAGGAGGCAAGAGCCCTCCTATCAAAGCGAGCCACACACACAAGGTGTTCTGATGAGTTTGCACTCTCCCTCCCTGTCATGAGACAGGAGAAGAAGAACGGAGCCCTTTATGTCTTACGGAGAACGGTAAGCAGGGGACCTGCACTTGGCTTGATAAGTCACACGGAAGCTTGGCTGTTGGTGGGACAGGCTGCCAGCCCGCCAGCAGGGCTGCACTTCGCAGCTGGTGTCGTGTGTGCGGCAGGTCTGTGCTCCCAGTTCTCCTGGGAGCTTCTTCTGGCATCTCTAATGCCAGAATGCTGCTGCAGGGAAGGGCTGCCCCTGTATGGGGAGGAACTAGCTCACAGATAGCAGCAGTGAAGAGATACAGCCCTTGTCACAGCAGTTAGTGCAGATGGGCGCAGCTTTGCAGCTCAGGACTGGGTAGTGTTGCTTGGAGCTTGTGCAGCAACAATTACAGCATTCAGACTATTCTCCAACAGCAGCTGATGCCCATGATACATTGGAGGCCTTTGCTGAGATAGAGGTCCAGAGGCTGATGCCACTGCCCAAATCTAGGCATTTGAGATGAGCCTGAATTTGTGCTGCTTTTACAGGGTATGTGAGAGCCTTCTTTGTCACGCTGTTCCCCAGGCACAGCTGCTCCACCTCTTTCATCCTCACTTATCTTCAGGTTATGGTGGATCTCTCCTGGTTTACCTAGTTTAAAGTCTACTTCACCAGAGCTGCTTGTAAAGATGCTCTTGCACCTATTTGTCAATGTGTATACATCCTTGCTTAGTAGCCCTCACTCTTCAAAGAGATTCCAGGGAATAGAGTAAGAAGATCAAAACTTAGCTGGGGAGGCAAAGGACAGGAGGAAAGGTTTTTATAGTCATATCACAGAATCACAGAATGGTTAAGGTTGGAAGAGACCTCTACAGATCATCTAGTCCAACCCTCCTGCACAAGAAGGGACATCTAGACACTTACTATTGCCATATGGATTTAAGACAGCTAACGCCAGATCAAAACAAGTTCCAAAATCATGCAATTAGCATTAGTATTCCTAACTGGTCACAATATATTTTTTCATGTATGAATGTTGGCTCATTGACAAGCAATAGGGAAAAGGACTAGATATTCAAACCTCCTGTCCTCTATCCCCTTTCTTTTCCCATCAGTTTTCATTGGAAAGTCTTTTCCACATGCCCCTTAGGTCCATGACCTAGTTTCCAAACAGTCTGTGAGAGGAGACGTACTGTGAGCAGTGAGACGTACTGTGAAGGTACTGTGAGCAGTACCTTCAGCACAGGAGAAAAGAGTTCAAAATCACTAAATCAGCTTGGATACAAACAAGTCCGGACTTCAGGAGATACATCCAAGGCTGCTGAAAGAGCTGGTCAATGTCATTGCAAAGCCACTCCCTGTCACCTTCAAGACATGTTCAACAGGACAGGACACAGCCCTGAAAACTCGATCTAATTCATCCAGTCTTGAGCAGCATGCTAGATGAGATGATCTCTGGAGGTCCCTTCCAATATAGATGATTCTATGACACACTGTTGATGAGGAGGGAAAGGCCGATCTCATGACTAGTGTATAATCCAAAGGACAGATAAAAGTGAAAAAAAAAGTTAATTCTCACATATAAAACCCTTTTTGTCTGTTATCCAATAGAAAAAAACTATAGGCCTAATGGAAGCTACTGGCAAGAACATCAGAAAGGTCAGTATGTATATATATATAAGTATATATGTATATATATGTATAAATAATAGACAAGAAAAATGTTTATACACAGGTCAATTCTTTCTGGAATCACTCACAGTGAAAACATGTTTTCGATGTTCTCATTACTTCTCATTTACTATAGGGCAGTAGGTAAAACAGTTTTGTCACAGAAACCTTGACAAAAACAACCCCTTCTCATTTATGTTTTTACATAAAACTTGTTTTTAGAAGTGAGAGATTATTAGCTAAACTTATATCCTCTGTTCACATAAAAGCATGTTCAAGTGTGTTTGCCATATTTCATATCAGTTGTAAAAGTATTTCATAGTTCTAATGAGCTCTTGCTCAGGAGACATATACAATTGAATGGTTTGAGTAGCTTCCCATATTGCTGCATCCTGTCATATAAGCAGCAGCAGGGCCATGCTGGTACCTGGCAATCCACTGGTCCAGCAGTCAGTGAGAGCCAGCAAGCAAGGTCAGGCAAGACTGATAATTGAGTCACCGAGGGATGAAATTTCATTCCATCTTTTGATTGAGTGGTGGTGACCTCTGGAGAGGCACTTTTCTCCTTTGATCAGCTCTGAGGTATTCAGTAAGTCATCAGGCTGTTAGCCCTGTGAAGATTTTAGTGATTTAGATTTTAGTCTGCCATAACAAATTCCACTGGGGAGATGTACTGAGTGGCAAAGTAACTGGTTTTAAAGGAAACCAATCTCCTTAATGCCAGGTTAAAAGCAGATAATTATTATTCAGGATGTTACTGGATAATCTCCAATATTTATTCAAATCTTTCCATCAAACACAGAGGGAAAAAAGTAAACTCTCTATATTGTAGGGAGATATTGATAAGATCTAAGGGCCCCATTAGAAATAATGGGTGACCTTTGTTTAACACCGTATTGGGGCATGCGTGGTGGGACTTTGTACAGGGGGGTCCCGATGCCCCCTGTGCGACCCTGGAAGCCTGGTGCATGCTCAGTCAGGCCTGCGGGCCTGACTGAGCAATGCCCAGAGCTTCCAGAAGAGTCGAGAATCCTGGAGGTGGGGGCCAGGAGCATCTGCCCCTGGCAGGCTGGCCGCCCACCAACGGGTTTGATCCAGTCGGAAAAGACCACCACATTTGCATGTCCCCAATTATCTCCCGAGTTTCCTTCTCCCCTCCCCTTCTTAAAATCTATATAAGTTGATGTTTCGGTTAATAAAACAGCCCCACTTTTCACATCATTTGTTGTTTGGTATTTTTCGTTGGAGCGCTCCGCACTTTTCTTTTCCCTTAGCTGACCCAGATCCCCTAGGGGGAGTTATACTGGGCAGCGACGGTGTCACGCCTCAGAGCGCCTTTGATAGCTGTCGCCCGGGACCTGAGGCCTAGTCCGACAGGAACATCGGCAGCTCTCCCTTCGGCTGTCTCCGGACGGGTAAGGGGAAGCCTCACCCCTGGGGGAGGAAGGGGAATCACACCTCCCGGTCGGGGACAAACATCACGCAGCCCCAGAGACCCCTCGCGAGGTGCCGCAGCGCCGCGCAGGGGAGGGCCCGCTGCAGCGACCTGGGAACGAGGCACTGCTGGCGCGTAGCGACTCGGGACCGAGGTACGGCTGGGTGGGCCTGCATAATAAAGATTGTGGGAGTTATATCGGGACGGACACCTCCCGATACTATATATATACAAATTAACATTACTTCAGGCTATACTTCTTCCTACTTCTCCAGCTCCTGGTGTGCTACAGGAAAAAGAATTCTCTTTTTGTGATTAAGCTGTATCAACAGAGCACATGTGCTAATGCATTTATATACCTTTGCAACATCACTAATATCCAATTCCTCTACTACTTCTAAATTGTTAACCTAGTATTATTTTAACAGTTTAAATAGTTTTTCTTTTTGAAGCTACCTGTGCATCCAAAAGGGTAATTTCATTCTTCAGAGTGGAAATGGCATTCCTTCTGTTTATTTATACATTTTTGTCTCTTTTGTCTTTAAAACATAGGTCCAGGCTCCAGAAAACACACAGTTAACACAGCATTCATTCAGACAGGCAAGTTCGATATAAAGCCTGGAATGGAAAAATCTGGTCCACATTAAATATTCTGCTTTCTGACATTTGTTTTCAGTACTAATACAGCAAATAAGCAAAACACAGGAAAGAGAAATTTTGCCACCACAGGGACAGATGTGCAAATCAAAGTTTTGTACCAATACTCATATCTGATGAGGTCCCAAGACTTTGTGGACATGAGGAAAAGAGACTTAACAACTCAAATTCCAGCTTTTGCCAATTGAAAGAGGTCATTAGTTAAATGTAACTCCTTCCCACTCATTTTCAGAAAACATTGCGACTTTATTAATGACATATTGAACTACTGATTCAAATCTACTAGAAGAATGCAGGAAAAAATACATAAATGAATGTTTTATCTCACATTTCCTTATCTTCTTCCCAAAGGATAAAGCATTTTCTCACAGAGAATGCTAAAAATGATACAAGTAGAATTGAAGTGGAAGACAAATTATGCACTGGCCTTCTGAACATAGATGGATTACAACTCTCCAATTTGCTTTAAGTGTTTCTCCTCACACATCTGACTGACCCATTTAGTATCGTTTCTGTTCTTGTAGTCGGATGATTCTGACCCTCAGAGAGAACGTTATATCGTACACAGTACAAATTGCTAGAACGTCATTTCCACTTTCCCATTCCCATTCCATTTATATGAATATAAATTTTCCCAGGTGAAAGAGGTGTAGAGTGTGCTGTAAAATGTACAAAAACACCCCAGGCGTCTCTTAGAATGAGGAAGAAATATTTGCCATCAAAATCATACTCCTCCCATGGAGGAATTTGGGATGCCGTAAGCTTGCCATTGTCCCACTCTTTCCTCCACATTCCAAGATACACTTACAGTTTGAACATATTTGACATCTTGTACTTTCTTTTTTGAGCTGCATCTGGATTTCCTTTATATAGTATTTCACATGTGTTGGATACATGTTCTTTGTTTCCTTTATTATGCAGTTTTAATTCTGCTCTCCAGGTTGCATTCATTTAATGATCAAAAATAATCAATTAGTAACCAACAGTGACTTTCATATCATCCTATGCTACATTTTTTATCCTAGGATCATAAATAGTTCATTCTATACTGTATAACTTTTATGCAAAACAATGGATGTTATACCATATAGCTGTACATAAATAAGCGGAAGTTAAAGCAGCAGTACTCACCTGATCATTAAGCTGTCACAGCTAAACAAGCTAAAAGAAAGCTCCAGAAAGGCCACGACAAGGTCCAAAGCCTGCATTCTTAGCTTACCAAAGAGCCTGTGGCTCATAAATAGCAATGGGCAAAACTACATTTACCAATCTCCAGTGTCCATCTAAACAGTCTAAACAGATATCTACTGCCTATCTATCCACCGTCTAATCAGGTATCACTGTGTGAGTTTATGATACATTTAACAAAAACCTTTAATTAATCCATTATTGTCTTGTTCTTGCTTACATTAGCAGAGAGCAGCAGAACTAACTACAGTAAACTACTACTGGAATTTATACAAAAAGAAATATGAAGGTAGGCTGAAATAAAAACCCATAGCTGGAAATAACTCATATTTTCTAATGTTCTGGAGAAGCAGTAAGACAACGTAAACTAATAGTGCAGTCCATCAGAAGTCTGTAGAAATTACAAATAGAATAACATAGCACAGATTTTCTTTGTATATTATAGGAAGACCACTGTAGTTGATAAAGCATGCCACAAATGGAAGCAATAAAGCAAGTATCTACCGTATTCCTTTAAGTAATGTTTATCATTAGTAAAAATGAAGCCAACGTTATTTTATTGTTAGAGTCTTATCCATTTTAAGTCTTCTGTGGGTTTCAATTCAAACTTAAAACTGTGCCAGATTCTGTTAAAGCTTACTGGGTCACTGTATTTTCAAACGACATTTTTGAATAACTTAAGATGAAGAACTTTAGAGTGAGATTTTTTTGCAACTGTACTGAGTTACCTTAAAATTTTACCTGCAATCATGATTTCCTCAGCATAATATATTTTGCATAGCCATTAATTAACAAAAACATCCTCCTTATAAAGCTAATCTAATATCTCAAAGCAAGCAGCAAGAGGCTCAGTTGGCAGCACCATAAAAATATATTGGATTATTACTTTACCAGAAACAGGTAATTATTTGCCACCATTACCCTTGCTCCGGACATTCACCGATCATGAATGATATCATAAGTATTTTATTTTTATTTTTATAGGCATAAGAACCATGATGTGGGGAGGGACAGGAACTGGAGGAGAAAGCAGCAAAGCAAAATCTCTTATCTGACAAGGCAAAAAAACAAGAAAAGCAAAATTCAAGGAAAAGAAATGGTATGTTTTTTTCTTCCAACTCTGCTATGGTATTTGGAAATACAAATCAATCCTTTTCCAGTGTTATTTAGAATCTCCTTATAAAATAAATGTCATGTTGAGAACACATCTTAATCTAAACAATGAGTCAAATCTTTTCTTGCCTCAACTAGGGAACTAGTACAGAGTCTCAGATGTGGAAGAAGTCAATGGTCAACTGTAGTCTCAAAGATCTTTTAGAAGAGCCGTAAGATCTTGTATTTTAGTCAAAGACTTAGGACCTCTTCATAACCACAAGCACCTGGCCTATGGACTATAGTTTTTAATCCTGTTTTTAATCTCATGAGACTACAGAATCATCTTTGCATTGCTTCTATAGCAGTTTCCACACCTTCTCATAGAAAATTGAATGATTTTTAATTCTTTTGGCTGGTAATGCTTTTGGTTCCTGTTTCCTAATTTACAGGAAGCATTTTCCTAAGCAAACTACTGCATTAAAGGAACAACAGTAATTACTAGCTACCAAGGTCTGACATACCTACTTTCTACTTGCAGAGAGCTCTGCTTAGTACATTCATTCCATTTATGAATAAACTTAGTGAAGAGCAAATTCTGGCATCAATTCTGGTTTGGTTTCCTTTTTTGACAACCAGTAGCTCAGATCTTACAAGATGAAAATCTGAATTTTACAAGTGAAATCTGATCAGGCGTTGTAGAACCTGTGCTTTGCAAGCAAACACACCATAATCTTTTCCTTGTCAAGGAAAAAAAATATCTGAGAAATTTATAATCTACAAGGAATAAAACAGAGGTAATAATGCCCTTTTAGGCCCACAAATGAAATAAAGTATTAAGTGTCATTATTTTAATTAACTATTAGAATGATTAGTTTTCCTCTAGATACCATTTCCTGTGAGACAGATACTCCCTCCTTAACAAATACGATGCTATTATCATGAACATACAAAATATAAGGTCTAGCAAAAAACAACAAAAGTGCTTTATAATTAATAGAAACCATTAGAACATCTTCCAGTTTGCTGTGTCAGAGCCAGAATGACTCAGTTTCTTTTCAAGGTTCTCTCATGGGACTGTGTTTCGGTACTATCAGAGTAAGTCTTATGATAAGTATTAATTTATATGGGCAGGAAGCTCTAGAAGAGCTTTTGTCAGGTTTGTCAGGTTTTCGTATACAGCTACAATTTTACCACAGCAGGTATGGAAAAGTTGCGTGGAGAGAATAAAGTAATCTTTTTAGAGTCTGTCTTCATATATCTAATTGGCACTCAGTAGCCATAATCAAGACTGTTTATGGATCTCATCATTAGCATTTGAAGTAAATCCCCTTATAGTTATGATTGTTTAGCATTAAGCTATATAATTTCTGATCCTGGAATATAATTCCATGTTAACTTCTGTGTCAAGGAAGGAAGAAAATCTACACAGAAAATCTACACACCCAGCATACGTCAGAAGTACACTGCTGGAGAAAACACATTCTCTTGTGAGTATATGTTAAAGAATACATATATCTAAAAGGAAAAAAATAAGTTCAAGAAAACCCATTAATCCACTGTTAGCTATACTAGCCAAATCTTTGTCTTGTCTTGTCAAATTCTCTCTTGGTTTTATTATTTATGCTTACATCTTTTGATGGATTAGAAGACATTTTTGCCAATTTTATATATATGTATGTATGTATATATATATATATGTATATATATATATAAATGTTTAAACACATATCAGTACCCATGAAAAGAAGTGAAAACAAGCAACCAGGTCAACTGATGTTGAAGTCTCACAGTGATAAATTTAAGGCAGAAATGTGTAAGACATCCCATTAAAGGACCACATTCAAAGAGTCCCTAAATACAGATCCGCTCTAACTCAGTTTTTAAGTAAATTAAATTTCTTTCATTTAATGTAACAGATAAAATAATAAGTTTATGAAGATTTAAGAAGGAATAGTCTTTTGAATAAAGCCAATTTTTTTTTTTTTTTTTTTTTTTAGTTCTGGTTTAAAAAATATAAACAGAAGAAACATGGTAATTTTATTTCAAAACTTTGCCTGCCCTAACCAATTTTTATGACAAAGAAACCTTGCTATGGGCTAATGTAAAGATATGATACAGATATGTATATCTAACAAAACTGCTTATTGCATTCTTCGTTTGTTTGGGGCTTTTTTGCCAATCTTGCTGAAAAATTCTAATTGGGATAAATCTGCATTTTGCAACTTGGGACTTATTATCCAGTCAGACAATGGCATGGCTTCCGATTCTCAGGAAACAGCAATCTTGCTGTCTAAAAGTTATTAGCTTAGGTTGTATAATAATATGGCTATATCTGCTGTCACACAGAAGGAAGATATATATAATAGAAGGCATGCAAAAAGACAAAAATTGCTGTGTCTGCTTTAGCAAGAAAGCAAAAGCAATCAATAGCTCTAAAAATGAAGCTTTAATATTAGCTATTTGAACTGACTTGCAGTTCCCCTTTCTATTAATGCAATTGCCTCTTTTCCTCCTCCACACATTGAGAGGTAAAAATAATGGAAGTCTTTATAAGTTTAAGCTAATACTAAAATCAGTATTAGTCTCAAGATTCAAAGTTTTAAGGCTAGAATTAATAGCTCTCAGTCTCATAGAGGACCAGCTCCTTTTCAAGGGACTGCCAGCTTAATTCACATAGAATCACAGAATCACAGAATGGTTGAGGTTGGAAGGGACCTCTAGAGATCATCTAGTACAACCCCCTTGCTCAAGCAGGAACACCTACAACACATGGCACAGGGTGGCGGGGAATACTTAAATTGTGTTCTAGACAATAACTTAATATTCAGAAAAACAAGACTTTGAAAAGAAATATGATTTTAGGGCATTTTAAAGCTTCTCTAAGGCACAAACATTATACTTACAACTGTTTAACACAGTGCAAGATCATGGAATTAGAAATAAAAGATTCAAATGTGAATTACAAAACATCTATTAAAAATAGATAGATAGATAGATAGATAGATAGATAGATAGATAGATAGATAGATAGATAGATAGATAGATAGATAGAAAGTGTTTCAACCTGAGCTCAAAATGAGTTTACATTATTGTGTCACAATTCACGTGCAGGACATCTAAAGAAAGATAATGAGCACCAGGTTTACAAGTAAAGAATTCAAGCTTCCTTAGGAAAGAAAGCTTCCTTAGGAAAGTGCATTCCTATGTGCTATGATATGGGTCAGATTATTAACCGGGTATTAACTGGACAGGTTGAATGTTAGTGCACTGGTAAAAGAACAGCATGCTCTCTGAAATCTGGTAAAGTTTCACTTACACCTGACCGCTAGAGATTCTGTAACACATAAAGGAGAAAAGTGGGTAAGAATAATTTGTATTTTTCCTCAGGGACTAAACACAAACTGAAGTTTTCAGGCCATGTCACAACATTACTGATGAACACACTTGCTACTTGTTTTAGCTGGCTTGAAGTTTTAGCATTTGGAGCAGGGCAGAATGTCTGTGATGTTGTTTCTGGAGAGCCTTTCCAACCCCCTTCTGCATTTTCTCATACCGAATAAACTATGCTGAACATCCTCTTAGAAATCAACATTCCTTGAGGTTTCCTGAAAACAAGTTCAATCTGCCAACTACATACATAACAAAATTAGGGAATCCTTGCACTAGGAAAGAAAAAGAGCAATACTTTTTCCAATATGAATAGCAGACAGCACAGAATAAATGTATAAACTTTATTGTTGAATTACTCGATTAATTACATTATTATTAACAGTTTTAGCAGGTGAGTTTTGAGCAAAAAGTTCTTTCATTACATTCAGAATATAGGTGATCAACTTCTAAATGTACTTTTACTGTTGTGTAATATAAATCCGAGTTTATTAAGCTTTCATGTTTCCAGGACTTTCCTCCTGGGAGGGCACGCAACATGCTCAGCTTGCTGGAAGACTTTCCTATACTTGGCTCCTGTCACCGAAGGAGTGCTGAGACACTGCAGATTTTTAAGTAGTCTTCTGTGAAGAACTGTGGCCTGAACAAGTTCAGTAACACTTGGTGTACAGAAGGCTATCAAGGGAACCCACTCAGTGTGAGTAAAGCAGAGCAGGAGATAGCAGCCACATTTGTATGCAAGATTTAGAGCAAATGCTGCAAAGTGTACAGTAAAACTAGGCAAAGTAGAAAGTTAGTTCAGGGCTAGCCACTTATTACCTTGCAAGGTCATTCCCCACCATGTTCTTCCCCTTTAAAAGATTTTTTATTTTTTAAGAAAAGAGAAGATAGACATTTTCATGATCTCTGGAAATGCAAACATAGCAACTTTGAAAAGGCATGACTGCATTTAACTGTGACAAAGTGATAAGGTTAGAACTGCAGGGGATGCAGTTATGAGAACTCCTTAGTTTAAAACTTTTAAAGATTCCATGAAAGAAAAATTAAGAGATACAATTATTTACAAAACAGACTCTGCATACAAAAGACATGGGGAAATAGGAGGATTTTAATGAACATTAGGAAAGCAAACAGAAAACTGAAGAAGCAGACAGAAGTAGCAGCTTGTTTTTGCTTTTGTCTTTTTTTATTATTACTACTTAATAGATTAAGGAGACAAATTAGCTACTGGCAAAACCAGACAACATATTTAAGTAACATGATGTAACATCATAACAACATAGCAAATATGATAATGATGCCTTGAACTCTAGCATAAACCATCATATCAAGAAATTCAGAAAACCAAGTTAAAAGTAGGAATAAAGTGAGGCAGTTTGGACATTCTAGTCGTGAGTGGGGAAAGTAAAGGAAAAAAAAAGAGGTGTGTGTGTGTAGAGGAGGATTCTAAGATAAGTGATAAATAAGCCATAAATGAACAAATTAGAAAATAGATAACTCTGAGGAAAGAGCAAGAGAAACAAAATTAAAACAGCAAAGCAAACAGTAAGGGGAGCATGATGGCAAAGCAATTTCTACTGAAAAAAAATGGAAAGGGAGGAAGAAGGCCGATAATGTGTTTTTTTTTTTTTTTTAATGTGTGCGAAAGTTGCTCATTTTATTGATAATGACAACAAACTGTTACACTTAAACATTTTAACTTTTGAGACAGTCAAATTTTGTCCTTCTTACACTGGTCTCAGATTTCAAATTTAAAAATCTCTTTAATCTTCCCTTGAGAAACAAACAGTCTGGAGAAGCACTCCACAGTAGACCTACATTTAGGAAATTGCCATAGCACTGCATACGAGGCAGAAGCTTTGTCCAGTGCCTTATTCTCTAGCTCTCTGTTATAAAATATTTTGTTGCCCACAGACATTTCCCTCTAACAGATGTATCTGTGGGGAATGGAACTGCAAAGAAAAAATAGTTTAAAATGTACTATGTCTCTCTGATTATAATTAGATTTGCACATGTAGAGATCTAAATATGATGCATATGTCTCTGCATCTCTACTCCCACGTGTGTGCCCATGATAGCAGTCAACCTTCACAGAATGCGTGTGTGATGAGAACGTGGAGCATCTGTCAGATGCTCTACAGTTTAGTTAAATGAAACTTCTTCAGAGCAGGTCCAACAAGAAAGGAGTTTTTAAATATTTTAAGGACGTTTGCCTGATCTGCTTGGATCCTCTCACATCTACCACAGCTTGTTTTCAAGCTGTCAGATGACCAAACAGTAGCAAAACTGTTTAGGCAGATTTTACCATTCTTCAGTTCCAACAGAGCTGTTATGAGCTTAAAATCTTAACAATAAAGACCAAGACTAAAAATTACAACTTTGTTTTGTCAATTCCTTCAATTTCACTGCTAGAGAATGTGAAGACAAGGGCCACAGTCAGGTCTTTCCATCTTCCACCACCCATCTGTTTTGCTTATTTTTTTTTTCTCTCAGTTTATAAACTAGGTTACAAACTTATATTTTGAAGTTAGAGACCCACAAAAATGCCATAAAGGTGAAATAAAAAAAATCCTTTCAGCCGAGTCCTGTATGATGAATTTATCTCTAAAATGTTACTTTTTAAAAAGAAGAATGATTTCTCAATATGCATGCCTCCCATTAAAGATACCTGAACGATACTGCTATGGCTAAATTGATTTTTTGTGAATACATATATTCTCAACAATTATCTATATCAAAATTAAAGTCAAGATCAAATAATTGAGAAAGGAAAACAAATAGGAGGGAAGAAGGAAATAACTAAGTCTTAGCAAAACTACTACAGTTAGGAACAAGTACTGAAGAATTGGTATGTTCTTGTGAAATTGGCCAGCACAGCTGTATCCAACTTCTAAACCAGACTCTCCAGTACAAAAATGTACAATATTGACATTCCATTGCAACATTATTAGAATGTTAACTGGCCCTCATATTAATTAACTCCATCTACATGGGACTTTGTTTTTCCCCCACACAACAGAAAAAAGTTAGACACACACTTGCAAACAAACTACTTACTTACTGACGTTTGTTCTATACTTTCATGGAGATATTAAGCCAGCTATAATAAGACCCTATCACATTTAGCTGAGCAGCTGCAGACTTGAAAATAGATTTTCTGCAGGTTTCAAGACAAAAGGCTGGGAATTTTGATATTTTTCACTTCAATGGGACAATACAGGTCTTAAGGGAATGAAAGATTCAACTTCATGAGCACAAGAACATAATTCTGATGGGAAAGGCTGCAGACGGAAAAACCAAATGAACTTAGGCTCTCCTTCCCCACTTCTTATTTTATTAGTCAAAGTCAAAAAGCATGCCTTTTTCTCCCTGGCTGAACTGCTTTCATTAATCATCTGTATATGAATAATCACACAATAAACCTTCCCTCCTCTCTGTCACCTCTATATCAACAAAAATATCACAGCAAAGTTCATTAACCACTTAATAAAACTGGCAACAAAAATATGCCTGAAAGTGACCAGCTTTTAAGACTTTGCACAGACAACCCAACATTAGGACTAAATGTCACAATAACTTTACCAAATCCAGATCATGACAGATGTCTTACTGACACATATATATATTTAAAAAAAAAGTTAATTTCTCAACAGTTTCTAAGTTTCTCTTTTCAACTGCTTTATAAGTTTAAAATTAAGCATATTTCTCCCCCTAAAATATTTTAAGGCTCTATGGGAACTAACTAAATGATAGGATAGCATGAACTAAACCATATTAGATGATGGTATGAAAATAGATTTCTCATTACTGTTGGCAGTAATTCAAACAATATAAGTTCAGATGCTATACTGCAGAGAAGTAATTTAGGGATACAATACAAAGCATGTAATTTACTGCTTAATCATTTTATTTTTGACTGACAGAAAAAACTTTATTTTTTTAACTTCAGACTTACTTTAGAGAAGTAAATATGGCATTGAAAATAAAGGATCATTTTTTTCCTGACTAATGAACATTAGTTATTAGCCTGAATTGTGAAGAGGCAGGGAGGAAGATGAGTCAGAAGATAATGAGAATCCTGTAACCCAAGGATAAACATGGTATAAATGAAAATATTCATCTAATGGGAATGGAAGTAGTTTTCACTAACTTCAGGAACATTTTAAGAAACTGAACAGCAGTTTACTGCCGTCTACCTAGAATAGTGGGTCAAATATAAGTTTTCTTTTAGTGGCTTAAGAATTCATTTGAGCTTCGAACTTCTGGCAAAGAGGACATGTTGTTTAAAGGAAAAAAATATAGAGAAAAAGAGGGAGGGACTAGTTAATTCTCTGTACATGGCACAAAACAATCAAGTTCCTGCTACCGTAAAGTGCTTACCATCTTTTTAATAACTAATGCAGAAGGTAAACACCAAAACAGGGATCTTTCTTTCCTCCTGTAAAGTAATAAAAAAGATTTATAAAAGCTAACCTCCTCTCAAATCACAAAAAAATCTTTTGCCTGCTCTGCCAACTCCTCCTCACTGCAGAGAAGTGCATTCTATTGTAATAGACTTATCAATACATAACAATTCACCATGTCTCCGTTTCAACAGTCAGAAAAAAAAAAAAAAAAAACAGAGACGTCACCTCAAGTCAAAGTCTTGGAAGCAAATCAAGTCTATTTTAGCTTCTACTTTTAAAAAGGATAAAAATGCAGAAATTGTACTAACAAAAGATCCCCAAAAAAAGAAACACAGGGAATCCTAAATAGAGAAGAAGATAATGGATCTACTTTTTGCAATATTATTGCAATATTAACTTTTCAAAGGTAAACAAGTATCAACAAATCAATACAAATGTCTAGGGGTGCAGGGCTAGGGGCTAGGTAGAAGCAGTAAATCCAATGGCTTTGGAAGCAATTAATTTCCTTGTTATCAAATATCTTGATCTCTTGATCAAAAGAACTGCTAAGATTTGCAAAAAATAACCAATTTCATTGTCAAGAAGAGGTTTTCTACTCAACTTGTAAAAGTGCTTCTTCAAATTCAAAAATATGTTGCAGTTGCAGGCAAAGAATTTTCACTTTGTCTGGGTGTAGGTATGTGCCTGTGCATGCAATAAATGATCTCAAAATTTAAGTAAAGAAATATGGACCTGATCTCAGTGTATATCAATTGTATTAGCAGCAGCCTTCCAATACTATTAGTAAAAAGCATTAAAATAAGATACTAGACTGAAATCATTTTCTTATACAATTATAATAGTGCCAAGAAAATTCAAAAGAATCTATTTCATTATTATGAATATAAAATAGTTTAGAAAATGAATTATTTTAGGAAGTAGGGACGTTAGATTCAGTATGAATACTGAACTGCTCAATGAAGTAAAAGCAAGTAAGGACATTTTTCCATTTCATTTCTATGTATAGAAAATTGGGAGCAATTATATGAAATTTGTTGACACCTGTGAACGTGTTGGTTGTCAGTATTCTGCCATTCACAGTGCAGTTAAAACTTAGATCATGATATCATGATTTAGTTTGTCTTAGTTAAAACTAACACTGAAAAACTCCTTGGAAAAGTTATAGTATATATAATACAAGTAAGTCATAAATACTGTTTTCCTCTAGTACTATAAAATGGGGAGTAACTGTGTGCTATTGAATTCAGTCACTATTGCAACTGAATATGCTTATTAGTATGCTGAACAAAATTAAGAAAGCAGATATGCAGTTGGATAGACAAAGATTAGTCCATGTCCAGCTATATGATAGGGTTGGTGAGGAAAGGCAAAGGTCTTTCTTTGGATCTGCTCGAAGATCAGTAAGAAAGAGTCTACAGGTTCTACGGTTCCCACTCATGTAGGAACAGATAGGAAACAACTGGCTGAATGTGTTAAATGTGGCAGTAGCTGCCAGCTCTTCTAGAATTTCCTTAAATAAACAACTGCCTTGAAAGAGAGTTGTAGTATCCCTTTTCTTGAAGCTGGCAATTGTTCCTGAATTCTTTACTGGGGGTAACTCTAGGTATTTGCAATGCTCTGAGCAGCTTATGCCTCTAAGCGTACAAATGCAAAAGAAAAACAGAATAAAAAATTTTGGAACCACACACTTGCCTAAGTCCTGGCTTAAAGGAATATTAACAGTGTAGCTATAGGAATTATCAGCAGCAGCTCTCACAGATCCCTCCATTCACAGTGCTACTTTTGGTCTTAGCTGCTTCAAGCATTTAATTTCTTGGTTTGGCCTTAAATCAAAGAAACATGAAAATCTTTGGCCTCTACTTTCCATTTCATTTATTTGCTTACTTTTGCCTCACTCCCTGCCCTTGCACTGTCACAGGCATTAACACAGATGTTGTTAGTCAAATCAAACTTCTATTTCAAAAATCTCTCTTAATTCCCAACAGGTGACAAAGAACATTTGCTCTGCTCCTCTTTTTAACATTTCATTGCTTCCCTTAGTTGATGCTATCAACATGAAGGATGCTTGTATTTTCAGCAGTTCCTTTGCTGAGAGAATCGCTTCATCTAATTGCTACAGTATTTTTGCTAGAGTATATCCTTGTTCCTCAGATAAAAAAATGAGGTCAGGGCTGCATTCACCTAGAAGACTTGCTTAATTAAAACAGTGGTGTATCTTGCTTTAACAATATATGCATTACATATTATGATCTCATTGTCTGATGTTAAAACTGTAGCTGTGATAAAGGAAAGTTCCAGGTGATCTAACTCACATATATTAGAACAAACAATAAATCATCATACCTCCTAAAGCTATCATTTCGCCTTCTTTTAAACTCTTCACTGATACCTTCTTATGAATAGAGTGGGAGGATGGTGGGGACCTGAGAGCACAACTTATGCCAGAGCATAACTACATTAATTTACTTTCAGGGAGCTCTATTTGCTCTCATTTCTTTCCTCCCTCCCGCCAGATATTGTACATGGCTAGAAAGTCTAGTAGGCTTTCCCACAAGATCCTGTGACACAGAAAAGTTCACTTATGTCTAGGCCAGTCTTTCATAATACAACTTACCTGCAATATCTGGAGAATCTATACATGAAAAGTAAAAAGATAGAGATAACAGATGATAACACATCATGACAATTGCATTATGCACTTTCATTTTGGTGGTGTAGCGAGTTATACTTAGTCTATCATAAAACATGTCCTATGCCTTCCTTCTCCCAAGAGAATATTTAAGTAAGTTCTCTCTAATGGTTTTCTTGGCTCCTATGCTTTTATAAGTATTGCATTAAAATATAGCACATAAGGTGCATTTTAGCTGTACTCTTTAAAATACGTGAATCATAAGAGCACTGTCAGGCAAGGAAGGGAAGAAACAATATCACATTTTTTACAATTCTGCCCAGAAACACAGAACGTCTTTTCCAGAGGCCATAATGCTGCCCTTTCTCACTTGTATATTTTGGTCCATTATCTGACATCCTAAAGAGATAGTTTTCACAAACTATTAATAACGTTCCATAGTCTTTCTGCTAGCAGACAAAAAGTTCTGCATTGTAATGCCTTCCTTCTATAAGTCCAGATACCTTTGTTTCTAGGATTTGTTTTAAGTAGTTTTGTATCTGTCCTAATCCCCATAGGGACTTTACAGCAAAAAGTCTGTACTGGCTTAAGAGCTTCAAAGAAGACATTAAAAAGCCATTTGGGGGTCAAAAAATTTAGTGCAGAGTTTTATGCCCAGTTATGATAGTTTCTTAAGTCTATCTATTAGCTAGTTTAAACTATCAGTATTCTATACGTCAGTCAATGGGAATGGTTTAGACCTTACTGCCATAGCAAAAGAACAGCCCCATTATCACAGAATCCAGATTGATAACCCTTCTTTTTTTCTTCCTAGTCTCTGTTCCAACTTAAGATTTAGAAGTTAATCCAAAATAGCTCCATGAAGTTTGCACAAAGGAAATCAGTCATTTTCCTATTGCAGTAGTAAGTAAGAAATGTACTGACAGAAGAAAGACAAGAAGCTAAAAGGGATCTCACTTGACCTCATCAGTTTTAGGAAATAAAGTTATTTACCTTAAGCTACAAATGTATTACATAAATAATTTTTACTTTCAATCCAGTCCTAATTTAGTCATTTTAAAAGTCCCCCAAAAAGAAGGAGAGAAGATGGGAGAGAAATTTTGTATCTTATTTCACGATAAATCACCTCAAATTAAAATTCATACAAATAGACTAAAACTTCCAACACCCCCTCTCCCTGTCAAAAAGGTAGGTAAGAGCACCTTTCACAGATCTAATCAATTCAGATGGTTAGATAAACTTAGACTCAGTCACTTAAAGCTGTAATAGAAATCACAGCAGGTTTGTTTTTATGATTAACACAACCCGGTGTGACCTTCTCATTTAAAGACAGGAAGAAAAAATCCTCAGCAAGTCATGTGAGGGAACAGAGTATTTTGTGTAACCATCACAACTCATGGTCATGGTGAAATGCAACACTAATAAGAAAGTAGGGAAAAGGTACTTGAGAGAAAACTTTGTTTGTTTGGGGGTTCTGTCATGATTAGGCCATGACCTCGAAGTAGAGTAAAAATATCATTTGAGGGAAAAAAAAATCAGAGTAAATAGCTTTGTCACATAGCAAACACTGCTGTAACAATAACTAAGCCTTAAAATGAAAGTGGAAACAGAACACGCTTGCAGTTACATAATGGTTACATAATTGTTTCCAATCTAACTATCCCCCAAAAGGAACTTTTCAAAAGTCACTTTTGAGGCTATATTCTGGTGGTCTAGGGTCTGGGAGCTCAGATTGTTTTCTCCTCAATTCTGCCCGTGAGGAGGAAGGAAGGTAGGGAGGAGGAAATAGATTTCCCAGGTTATCAACTGACTGCACCATTGGCATTGGCAATAGGATTTTGATGTCTACGATGTTGGGATCCTGTTTGGAGCTTGGCAACTGATGGGGAAGGATGAGATCCACCGCATTAATTGTGGCATGCATGTCTTTGCCAACAGGGTGGCCAGCCTGGTAAGGAGGGCTTCAAACTAGGCACGATGGGTTGGGGTAAAAGGGCAGTTTGAGTAACACAGCTCAAGCTGGCATGCCTCCAGCAGGTGCATGCAACTGGCTAAGTGCACACAGGACCTCATGGGAGAACTGCAGGCTCAGTTACCACCTGGCTGTACAGCAGTGCACACAGCATGGGCAATAAACAGGAGGAGCTGGATCTGTGTGCGGTTGCAGGGCCGGGATCTCACTGCAGTCATAGAGACGTGGTGGGATAGCTCACGTGATGGGAGTGCTGATGGCTGCGTGCGTCTGAGGAAAGACAGGCCAGGGACGCGAGGTGGGAGAGTTTCTTTATGTGAGAGAGCAACTGGCATGTATCGAGCTCTGCCTAGGAGTGAATATAGAGCCACTTCAGAGCTTGTGGGCAGGCTACACTGTGGTGGGTGTTTACTACAGCCTGCCTGACCAGGATGAGGAAGTCAGTGAAGACAGATGGAAGTAGCCTCATGATCACAGGCACTGACTCTCATGGGAGACTTTGACCACACTGATATCTGCTGGAAACAAACAGTCCTGGAGGTTCCACGGTGAGTCATTCCTGACGATAATACCTTTTTGACATAGGTGGTGGAGGAGCCAATGAGGAGAGGTTGCTGGACCTGGTACTAACAAGTAAGAAGGACTGGTTGGAGATGTGAAGCACAGGAAGTTCTGCCTGAATCTGAGGAAAAACTTCTTGACTGTGAGGGAGACAGAGCACTGGAACAGGCTGCTCAGAGAGTCTGGGAATCTCCTTCCCTGGAGATATTCTAAACCTGCCTGGATGCCACCCTGTGCAACATGCTTTATGTGATCTTGCTTGTGCAGAAGGTTTGGACTAGATGATCTCCAACGTCAGTCAGTCTGTGGTTCCGTGATTATAGGACTGCAGGATGGATTTTCCAGTCCATCATCAGGTTCATTCTGCATCACTTGGGCAGTCAGCTGAGAGCAGCTCAGCATTTGCCTACGGAGAACCCATGCAATGACCCACACACTTTTTTACTGCATGCCTCATACACTGTATTAACCCTAGTTTAAAAGAAACAAATTGGATGTCAAAGACAAAAAGAGGGAAAAGGGAAGCGGAAAAACAACAACAACAACAAAAACAACCCGAGGAGAACTAGGAAAAAATAGATAGTGGAAGAAGACTATATTGTCTGCTGAGAAAGGTCAGGGCCAAGTCACAAGCTTAGAACTACAGAAAACTCAGACAGCTAAGCATAATTTATTCTACCACATTTGCAAGAATTTTTACAGTAAGATTTGGGAGAAGGTATCCTCTTTTAAATTCTTTGAAAATGAAAGAGAAAAATGTTTTAAAACATTTTTTTTTTTTCTCCACAAAAGTGGTCTTTCTTTTCTCATCAATTTACATGACACCTTCATCAGACCTGAGAAATTTTTGGAAGTACAGTACAACTCATGAAGAAGTTTTTATCTGCTCACAGAAAATTAAATTTTCTCGTTAACACACAACAGCACATAAGTTTCCAGTTATGTTAAATAACAGCTAAAAGCAAACACAATTCTTTTTACTTATTTATCTGTTTGTCTTTATTTTGGAAAGGAGAGGAAAAAAAGATGTATTTCATGCCATGTATTTCAGGCCAACTTTTGTTTAATCTAACCAATCACCAGTTAACACAAATTGCTGATTATCAGTTCATGTATTGAGGAGAAAAGAGAGAGACACAGAGAGGGAGAGGACTAGAGGGAAAGGGATTATCTAATAGTTCCACTTGTTTTAGCCACCACTGTTGAGCTCAGGAGATGGCTCAGTGAAATTAGCCATGGTAGACATTATGACAAATCTGCTGTAGGGTCCAACATCATGGGTTAATGAATGTGCTGCTTAATATGTAAGAGATTTTATTTGGCAACACTGTAGTTTGGCTATTATTTTAATATTTATTTGCTTAGCTTTCATTTTTCCCAAATTCCTGAAACTTGGTTATTTCTTTTCTTCCTCTCATATCTGAAAAAGTAGCCTAACCATGTTTACTTCTTGAACAATTCAGTATTTACCATTTTATTCTGCCAGTAAAATTTGGTGAATGAAGAGGTTGAGAGGGTAGGGGAAAGACTATGCCAATGCTTTTTTTTTTTTTTTTTTTTTTTTTTTTTTTTTTTTTTTTTTTTT